>OX438939.1:11215000-11746229 GCA_949316185.1 Pyrausta nigrata
GCTTAGTCCTGTCTTAAACCCGGTACTAAGTTTTTGGAATAACGGGGTTATTGTTTCGTCATCGTCAATTCTCTAAAGTGACTAAGATGAAGTAGATAATGGTACGGAACCCTTCGTGTGCGAGTCCGACTTACACTTGGCCGGTTTTTTATTAGTCAGATATGAGATAAACGTCTAATAAAATATTATAACTGACTTTAAAATATTCCCACTTTCATTGTGGACATCCATAATGAATATAGTTAAATAGTATTTGTATATGTACTTAACTTGTTGGTTATTTTTATGTATTGGTGAGAAAATTTCGACTTTATAAAAAATTAGACTGCATAGTTAACTTAGAGATACAATAAATAAATAGATCTGGCAGTCTGCATCGCCGTTTCTAGTCAGTAAGATGACTAATTTTAGATGTTGCTAGCAGATTACATACAAATTGTGATTTTACACGCTGTATTAAAATTCTTTTTGTCTAACATTTTCTTATTCGGTGTAAGCCGTTCAGCGAACTAAGAGCACAAAAAGAATCGCATTGCTACAACACATATTTTTTATTTTTACGGTACTATTGGCATCGTATATTATTCGGAGCAAATCCCTTCGAGCCGTAAACATCCTATCGGGCAGGGCTATCGAATGCGCACTCTAAGCATTATACGTGTTTTATCCCAAAGGACTGACCTTCCGAAAGGCTGAGGTACCCGTTCACCGTCCATTTTTATATTGGAAACCAGTTTAATGATCGAATTTGGTAAATACTGTTAGTGTAGTACCTCTACCTTGATGGTTGTTGTAGTTTAACTCTTAAGAGTTAATTCAGTTTAATTTAGTGAAAACTACATATTTTTGGATTCTGCTTACCGAAATTAGCTCAAGACAATGTAGTTTTAACTTTGGACATAGGTATTCCCTTCCCTCTTCAGTCTCAAAACTTCAAAATCGACCTAGAGCTTGAAAGTCTGCTAAGTTACATGGTTACACTAGCAAAATTGGAATAGATTCGTAATTTAATGGCATGATTTTGACATTTGGCCCACCCTAGAACTGTCAAAAGTTTTCTATTCCTAGTGTAATTTAGCAGACTTACAGGCGATCCGTGCTTTGGATTTTGTAACGTAGGTCTAGCTGTCTACCATTCGGTTCGATTGACCCAGACGTCTATGGACGCTCATACATTCTATCAAGGAAAACTGCACACGACAGAAAAATCCATTAATAAATGTATTTTCTTTCTATCTTTCTAAATAACCCCGGATTCTCACTAATTTGTTCCTAGCTGTTTGACACGGTGATCTCTCTCGTCCTGCAGGTTAATAATGTATTTTTAGGGTTCCGTACCCAAAGGGAAAGGCAGACCGTCTGTCTGTCTGTTGCCAGGCTGTATCTCATGAACCTCCTCCTAGCTAGATAGTTGAAACTATCACAGATGATGTATTTGAGTTGCCGCTATAACAAAACGTACTAAAAACAGAATATTTAAGTAGAGCTCCCATACAAAAAAACGTGCAACGGCAACAGGTAGCTTAGAATATAACGTAAAACGCTTAAAAAATTAACGGTTAAATATTTGTATATTCACTTTAAAAATAAGTAGTTAAATTAAAATAAAAAATATTTAAGAGAGGGCTCCCAAACAACAAACGTGATTTTTATGCCTTTTTAAAACTAAAAAAGTGTATAATATAGTGTCTAATGTTGTATAGGTACAAAACCCTTCGTGCGCGAGTCTGACTCGCACTTGGCCGGTTTTTTCTTATACCAACTTTATACTATTCTACTGGCCAGAAAATCCATTATTTATAAAATAAATTGCGAATATTTAAACGATCTTAGCGTCCATTTGTTTTTCTTTCATTTATCCGGTTCTACGCGAAAGTGATGGTTGTATTTATTTAAGAAACGTGCAATATCGTCAAAGAAAATCTAAAGAAAACAGATGGTACTTTGTCAAGATAATTGAGTAAACATACTTCAAGTTCCACAGAAACCTTCTGCCCGAATAATTAAATAAAGTCCATGGCCAAACACGAAATGTGTTTAACGGTGCCTTGGTGTAAGTATGTGTAAAGTCCTAATATAATGCTTAATGACTTGTAGGGAAGGATGAATTATAATATTACTTTTATGCCTAGATCGAATGACAATTATGTTTGCTACAGGTATCTCTTTTTATTCCATTCCAGTTACATTAGTCCCGCACGTACTTAGCCGATTCTAGGCTCGGTTGCACTAAAATCCTAACTTCAAGGGTAACCGTAGCAATACCAGAAAATATAGTTTGTATGGCATGGTTGCACCGACCCTTAATTCACATTCTTGACAATAGATAATAATAGCTCCGAAGAGTTTAATGACTCGAATATGAGCTACAGGCCTTACGGGGCTTCTTTTAAGCCATGCTATGCACTAGCGGATTAAGGCTACTTACTTAACTTTTATAACCTATAGTTTCTTCCGAGTACCATCCAACATATTAAGTAAGTATGTAATATATGTAAGAAAAAATATTTTGAATTAGATTATTGTCCTTGCCAACAACATCTGGGTGGCCGAGTGATTAGGCAATTGCGCGGTATGCGAGGAACGGTTCAATTCCCGCCACAGGCGGTCATTTTTTCAAGTGCTATATCTACTCTATCGGGGGATGATACTAATAATGAGGAGACAAACATTTCAAATTAGCTGTCTTATACAGTGAACGCATAGGTATGCGTTCACTGGTCTTATACTCGTCGAATCAAGTGTTATAGCAATGTCTAAATTATTAAAGGGGGTAACTATCTAACTTTTGCAACAGTTACAGACTTACCAAAATTATGGTAATATCTGTGTCAGTCATAATAAAATAACAATCGTAACATACAAAAGTACAACTAATTTTGGCATATATTAACTCAGTTTATTAAAGCACGATAACAGGAGTTATAATATAAATAAATATAATAAATCTACATACGTGAAATATTTCATTCCGAAAATACCTATTAGGAATTAATCTTTAGCTGAATTTGAAGATTTTTTACTACCAAACGTTAAATTATATATGGGTGGAGTATATAAATAAACAACATCCACTCAACTGCTTTTTGCAATAAATATTTTAGCAGACACTAGAGTTAATGAATATGACGCCCAAATAGGCTTATAATGGCTTAGTGGCCAAATTGCAAAGCTTGAATATTTAAATATACCTAAATATGCGCAAAGTGACGAACCCATAACGTGAAATGTTTTCAATATAATTAAGTACATCATGTTAAATATTTACCATTATATTTATTAATATTCTCTGCACAAGGAAAGCAGTTGCAAATAACAAAATGAATACCAAAAGAACCATTCAACCATATTGACATTTGACGAAAGTGACTGAGTTTCTTGTGCTGCTTCTTCTCAGCACTAGTCTAGTCTACAATTGGTCCGAAGCAGTAGTAATGCTTAAGAATATGTTGGGACGTGTATAAGTACTCCCTGTGGGTCTACTCGTACATGCATAAGTAAAGAATTTTTATGACTTTTACTTTTACTTTAGGACTTTTATTTGTAAAAACAGAGCAAAGATTAAGTCAGGTTAACACTATTGTGTAACCTGTGGCAAACAGTATTTTGTAAAGTAATTATATTAAATGCTACTGAGTATAGTGCTTGGTACGTTAGTCAACAAACCAGCGATCAATATATTTATTTTTAGATTTTTTTACAAATTAAACCTCTAATAAGGTGCAAAGGGGGTGGAAGTTTGTATGAATCATTCAACATTTGCGCGAAGCCGCGGTTAACCGCTAGTTGCTTATAAACATTTATTACCTGAACTGCTTAGATTAGCTTAGCTCGCAATTTAGTGAGCATTAAGCCTTCACGCCTAATACTATTTTGTCTACTTTAAATTACATGTTTAGATAAATACGCACCGTTGCCAGTCGCGTTAGAAATTTCTTATTGAAAAAACAGAAAAAATGTTAACCGAATAGCTTAAAAGGAAGTGTGGTTTCGCCTCTTCCGCTTTTCTGATCACGCAACATGGCCAAACTTCCGGCGTTGAAAACAGTAAAATAGCAGTGAACGTCCACTATTTATGGTTAGTGTACAAACTCGGAAAATTTTACTTTAGAATAATAATTCTTGGACGAAAGATTTTATATTTTATTTTATTAGTATATTATTTTACTTAACCTAAATTATGATTACACAGTCATTTAATTGGATCGTAAATTTCGTCCTTAAATTTTAGATTAAACATTTAATATTAGTAATTAATTTACTAATTACAGAATAATTAATTGAACGTGTATGATGAATCCATATGTTTGTTCAGCTCATAAAAAGAAATGCTATTGAGAGCCTGTGGATTCGTGCAAATATTATCAGTGGGTAATTTAAATGTGTCTTAAATTACCCACTGAATAAAACAATCTAACAAGTAAATTTTCGTTAGAACAAACACGAAACAATCTGACAATAATCATTATTACAATTAGGAACGTTACTAAAATGAACAAGATCGAAAGAAATCAATGCCCGTAATTATGAAGGAAGGCGTAGAAAGCACATTTTTCTGTGAAGAAAAACTAATTTTCAAAGCGTCACTGCAGAGTCTGACGATAAGTACATTATGAAAAAAAGAAATAAAAGACGCAAGATCTGCCATTTTTCATGAAACTGTATCCGTATTGCAAAGTTTAAAAGGAAACGCCACGGTGATGTAAGTACTCGTATTGTAAACTTAATTACAATTTTTCTCTACAGAAACTGCTGTTTTTAAATAAAAAACTTGCTGTAATTTGTGTTTCTTTGAGGATTTGTGAAAAGTTACTTTAAAACTGGAAACGTTGGCAAGTCGCGCATAAGAAGCTCGGCCGGGTCTAAGTGAGCTACTAGTCGTAGTCTTTCAATGCCTAATTTAGAAAACCCTTAAGCATAACGCAGAACCTAAATACATACTATGATTTTGTGTAATAAAAATTGGTTTCGCCAAATAGGTAGTCAGTAAGCAATAACAAATTTAAATTGAATATACGAGTACTAACTGCCGCTCTCAGAGTCGACAATTAAATTTAATGTTTCTTAAAGTCTCGTTCTGTCAATTTCTTTGACAATGAAATAGAAAAGGACCGCATGAGACTTAATGAAGGATTCACCTTACTTCTCGGCTCTGAGTGCGGCAGTATATATAATTTAGACGTAAGTTGCCTAAGCTTACGACGTTTGAAAAGTGGATACTGCACCAAATACTTCTTCGCAAACTTCTGTCCTGGCATCCTGCCGTATGCCTGGAGCGCTTTGCCCCAATACAATCCTTGTTCTGGCACGCTTCACAGAAACTGTAGAACTTCAAGCAATTTCGTTTCGATTGTATTGAATCTCGTACGCTTACTCAATTGGGTCATCAGGCAAACAACTCGTAGACGTTGCGTGGTAAAACACGTTTATTGATAAGTATTTGTGAATGTAGGTAAATGAGTTAGCATGGTCTGCACGGTTAGTTTAATTGTTTTTTTTTAGTTCTATATTCAAAGTTGTCACTACGAGTACTACGGATTCGATTAATTATTAAAACACAGATCTAATTATACCAAAAAAAAAATCCTTACAATAATTATTGTGTTTTGTAAGACAGATGAAAAGTTTTCTCCTAATTATTATAACTTTGGTGAGTCGTTCATATGCAACTTAGCATTCTGTGTTTACAGGATCCACTATGTTAAATTGTATATTTATAGGATCCACTGAGGTTCTAGACTTAATGAAGCTCTAACACCGCAGCTGAGCAATCAGGGCGGTCGGTCAACTGGTCTAGTTTGTGTTTGTTACACTTTAGCCACAACAAAGTTTATAGTATAGTAACTTCCCAATATTGTGGCACGTTAATAACAATTCGATTTTTATTTACACTGCATAGTCTTCCTAGATTGTTACTAGTTACTTCACTTTACTTAGGTATGCCTTTTACTTATATTAACAACGAAAACCTGCTAAACAAATAAAGATTTGAATCACCCTTAATACTCGCTTATTTAGCTCGACATACCTTAAAAACAACTTCTGACTTAAGTCTGATCGTAGCATACGGATGAAACAGTAGGTGGTTGACACCGGTTACATGATTTTCACAAACGAATATTGTGTAAAGAACTGCAATCTGAGGTGTTTAGACTCCTTAACGCGCTATCTTTTTGATTAAATTCAAATCTATTGACATCCAATATGTTTTTCCTGTCCAAGAGCGTTACATCAAATTGAGTCGCAAAGTATTATCAGCGCGCCCGAGACTTATTCGTTTCGCAGCAGTTCTGAACGAAACTTGTCCAAGTTATAATAACATTGGATCGAAACTGCGAGTACGTTCGACTGTGCAGCGTCGCGAACACTATATCATTCCTTTGCCGTGTACGTAACCACTTTGATAGAAACTTTGGACGAGCTATCGAGATTGAAGAATGGTTCTCAAAGTGTATAATGTAAGACGGAACAAACAAAATTTTGGTGTGAGTCACCTAAATAAATGGAGCCGAACGATACTTGTAAGATGACAGATAAAGTAAAGGCAAATTCAAATAAGGATGATGTAATGCGTCATCCCCTATTGGCTAGATAATTCTTTTTGGCAAACTTTTGATAAACTAGTGGTTCCCCGCGACTTCGCCCGCAAGAGTTGGATTTTCCATGTAAACTTTCATCCCCCATTTCACCCCCTTAATATTTTTATATCGCGACAAAATGTAGCCTATGTCCTTTCTAGGGTCGCGAACTGTCTCCATACCAAATTTCATCTCAATCGGTTCAGTTGTTTAAGCATCAAGAGGTAACAGACAGACACACTTTCGCATTTATAATATTAGTATGGATATACTATCGACAAGTATAACAACGCGTATAGGGACGTGGCGTAAAAAACTAAAGTAATTTTGAGACAGATGCAACACGGGAATTGATGATTATATCCGAAATTACGAATATTAGTCAGAAATACCCGGCGTAAGAGGAATACTTACTGTGAGAAGTGGGTCCGTAAATATTGATCTGCAATCGTTTTCATGTTGAATTGTTTTACTCTAATAACAAAATACTTTGACCTTGGCATTTCTAATGATAATAATAATAAATAGTACATTGTTTCAACAATCACACCAATTGCTTAGGTACAAATGCTCGTGCTCATCACACAAAGATTTGCCCCTTGCGGGATGCGAACCCGTAACCGCTGGTTTTGTAGTCCGGGGTGCGAACCACTACACCACGGTATATAGATATAACAAACAATCAAAAAACAAATCTATCTATTGTGACTACACCAAGATGATCATAATTTCTAATATTTGCTCAATTGAAAGCTCTTTTAATAATATGGTCAGATACGATACGATTGACATTGTAACATTATATTTTTCCGTTCTACAAGTTCGTTCGTTCAAGTTTCGCAGACTAAATAAAACCTTCACCTTCGGCGTATCGATTGACGACTGATTAATTTACTTCATCGTAAATGCAAGGCGTCGTTCAGTGCGATCTATTTTTGAATGGCTGTCGCTGGCCGTCATTGATTTACCGGTGCTGTGTTGACCCTGGCATGCGCCAGGAATGCTATCAAGTTGAGCGAAATAGGACATGAACTGCCTTTTTATAAGCTGGACCAGATTAGCCGGATAAGGGCAACATGGTTACGCTTTTTCCTCACTTACACTTTCAGACAGATGCTTGACGGGAATCTTGCTCAATCATTGTAATCCCGTGCTATATTTCATGCCTGCACAACACACTCGTATTGTGTGCAAAGTACCAGACCTTAGGTCTTCTTAATTACACTGAAAAAAATGATCAACCAAACTAGTTTTGTTAGTTGAAGGTTATTAGTAACAAAACTAGTTTGTTACTGAAAACCAGAAGTTCGCAAGTCACTAGATTACGGCCTACTAGTAGCAAAATAACATTTTTTTCAGTGTAGGTGGGAAATACCTGCCTCAATCTATAAAAAACAGCTATTTAAAGACCAAGAGTAGTTATGGTTACAACTTACTTTGTTGTCAGGTGACAACAAAGTAAGTCAGGTGACTGGATGACTTTAATCAGGTTAAATAAGTTTAGCGCTTGCGCAGTCGATAATACCTAAACCAAGACTTATATTCTTCCACTTCTGTTAACATAACACCCAAAAAACTTGAGTTAAACTCTTATATCCAGTAATTGATATTGTTACTCTAGAAAACCCACGCGGGCCACGACCATGATCAACTCTGTTTATTCATTTACATTGCCTCCGAGCGATTTATTACCAATTCCAAATCCGGCTGAGCACGATCAATATTGATAAGTTGACATCATTATGTCAGCACAAAGTTTTACTCTTGTTGAATAATGGGTTTGTTGGCCATTAATAAGAATAGATGGAAGCCTCCGCCTAGCTTCGTTCATTGCTAGATTCAAAAATATTGTTTGAAATATATTTTAGAAAATTTTCTCGTCATCGTGCAGGTGATTTTACAATGTTTGCTCACGTACTAGTTGAAACTTCGATTCCGTTTGCTTGCTTTTATGGTTAAATTATCCGTCTTTTAGGGTAGAGTTCGCAAACACATGTTTAATTTTCAAACAACCGGTGTAATATTTTTTGATATATTTTGTATGGGAATTGTGTCTTATAAACCAACAATCTATGTTTACCGGATGTTTAAAAATTGGTGGGTCTCAGATGAGTTGCATACCTAGTGGTCGTCCAAATCAATCACGGAGCGAACTCTCAAAGCGTGCCAGTACATTGGTGCCTCGGGCTCGATTAACTACTGTTCAATCGATTTCAGCATGTTATATTATTCAGTTCGGAATCACAACGGGGCCCAGCGCAAAGAGTGAAGTTCCCAATTGTAATTCCCCAGCAGCTGCGATTATCGGTCTTTGTCTCCGCTCAAAGGGCCACTCTAAAAGCCTAGTTACCAACTTCTCTGCAACTCTTAACGTTTTTAATAAACGACTCTCGTAAAATCTTTTTAGGAGTTCCTCAAGTCTTTGAGAGTTCATTTGCATTGTAAATTTTCTTGAGTCAAACTTACCCATGCGCTATAATCACTTTTATTTAAAACAGTTTATTGTTTCTGAACGATTTTGCTTAGATTTCAAGCGCTTGTTGCAATATAATGATGATCGAAGGTAAATACGACAATATTCATATAATAATTTGTAATATTACACTACACTTAATCTACCATTAATATTTATTTTCTGTATGAAAGAAAGGTACATAATATAACCTAACTTAAAAATATTAGATCTATAAAAGATTTTTTTAGATATTGCACTTGAAAAAATGAAGGCGGTAAGGCCGTTTTCTGGCTTGTCGGTGCGGGAGCAGTTCGGTCGGCTAAAAACGAAACCGCGTTACTCGCATCGCACACCGGGCGATTACCTAGCCACTCAGCTACCCGTGCACGTTGACAAAATATGTCGAAATTTTCAAGTGCTTCTTAACGCTGTAATTTCGCATTGCTTTTATCAATAGCTAGCTATAACGGTTTCTGTTATACAGCCTGATGACAGATAGACAGACGGACTGTAGAGTCTTATAACTATACTATAATAGTGTCCCATTTTTACCCTTTGGGTGCGGAACGCTAAAAATGCTTCTCGCTAAGATGCAGCTTGACGATTTAACGATACACTGATAATACAGCAAAAACTTAAACGAGATCGTGAAAACGTCAGGGGCACATTCGCTGTGTAGTGGCAGCCGTCGAGTGACTAGAAACTAAGCGACAGAAATGTTTTTACTCCAGGCAGGGCTACCGAAAGCCAGCTTTCGGATGTGTATGATGAAAAATACAAAAAGTCCACGACGGCAACGTGACACAAACTGGCAAACTGTACGATTCATCGAGCATTTGAATTGTACGTAGGTAGATGGAACGCTCTGCTGTTGAAATCTGAAATGCTGGAATCCAGTGGACTATAGTAAACATGTAAATTCTGAATCGTCAAATTGGGTCATCTCTTTCACGAGTAGCTACAGCGTCATTTCTTGGTTTACCTAATAATGGGATTAGAATTGACCCTAACCGCCTTCGGTTTATGGAGTGAACATGATAGCGTGTATATTTGTGATGAGTTCTTAACGTTATCTATTATCTAATGATATAATCCTGTGAATTTTCTCCAATTCTACACATGAGTAGGTATGGTATAAAAGTTAAAGTAAAGTTAAAGTAGTACCTATAATGGTTCAGCAACTCTTGTACAACAAGCAGTTATTCAATATGTTTGTGTAATGGGTCAGCAATTTATTCACTGTAAAGAAGGTAGTCACTAACAGAAAATACCAGATAAACAAACAACCTTTATTGCGAAAAAAACATTTGTCTCCTTACGTGTTACAAATTGTCATCCCTAGATACAAGGGTGGGATCTTGTCACATGAAGGGCGCCGTCGCTAAGGCAGTCTTCACTACGATGACATGTACAAACACGGGCTTATAGACTAAAATCGTTCGATGGTTGTTGTCACATTTGATATCATAATAATATCCTTTTTACGTCATTTTTTGTTACATCGAACACACGGAAAAATGGATAAATGTTATTGCTTGCATGCGTATAAAAAAGTCCTAGCGTGAATAGCTTATTTAGTTTTAAAGTGTTTCAGAATACCGTTATTAATTAGATACTACCTCATATCATTACGCTACGTTTCGGTATTTTTGAGGTTATGCTGTGATATTATGGTATTGTTTTCCAGTGTTTTTTTTTTCATATTGAAACTTTTAGTGACGCACGTAGCAGTATAACTTTGACATAATTATTTGTCTAAACCATAGGACCAATAATAGCTTTTAACCCTCCTGCGCTAACTAAAACTGACTTAGTGCTGATAAAGACAGATTGACAGACCGAACAATAACTACTTACTAAGAATTTTGTGCAGTGGATTGCGAGTTCTTACCGCGAATCGATATCGTATTATCTTGATTGAAATGATTCACTCGGGAGAACTGCACAAAGGCGAACACGGTCATAACTTAGACTTGCCTCCATTTTAATATAAATTTAATTACTTATTCTTGTATAGAAAACACGCTTTGAAGTTGAAATCTTAGTGTATTTCATGCAAAAGATTAATAACTTATCAAGAACCTTAGTGCTTTGTAGACCAATAATTGTCCTGATTAAATGATCTTCATTGTCAAAACGTTAGTCATGGTAGCGTATCAGAGATTAATCTAAGACATTTAGCTAATCTTAATCGTAAATCATTGATTGAGTTATGTCCAAATGATCGTTTGATGTCTGTGAAAGTAAGTAAAATGGTTTTGTAGTCGGTGGCATTTGTGGAGCGCTCGGCGAAATCATTAGGGTTGCACAATCGCTCACTGTCGGAACCAAATTGTTGACTGAATGCAAATTAATTCGCGATTTGCATTAACTCTGTCTGGATGCCATTTACGGTGAATTTATCAACATAACGAAAAAAATACCTACCCAAATCTATGAATGTCGGGTACACTAAGACAACTAAGCTAATTTTATTAATACTTGATACTGGATAAGAGCGATTACTCTAATCAACAACATACAAAAATAATATTTCTTAAAAAAAACGCTTGTATTATTTTTACTAAAATTCAGGACAGGAGCTTTTCGCTTATAAGAGACTTACTCTATTACCTACCTACCGTACCTAAATACACCCATACTTTTACTTTATATTGCTTAAGAAATCATTATAGTGAATACGTAGTACTGAAGGAATTGCATTCTTTTCTAACTCCCCACATACTCACACATCAAAGATAAGTGGGTGCTTTAGCTGGAACGCGCCAACGCACATAAAATTCTTTCCAGGCCAACCTCGGCTAGATTCAAGTTTGTTCTCTAGAATGTTTGTCCTATTTTTAAAGTTGTTAACCCAAGTATGAGCAGTGATGTGGAGAGGTTACACTAGTGCAGAATCAGCCCGAGACGCGTGTGGCAGGGTGCCAGCCAGGCGGCCAGGCCGCAGCCAGCGCTCTGCCAATCATGCCACACTTTAGCAGCCCTGCTAACGATAGCTACGGTGCGTCAATATTTACGACATAGCCTGCGTTACACGAGCTCGGCACACGGTGCCATAAACGCTATTAACCCCTTTTAATTTTTATTGCAAACACGACGAAATTATTTCCAAATATTGGCCGTGTGTAAGTGATTGGCCTAAGCACAGTTTTGATTTCCAACATCAATTGATTGTTTTTGTAGAAGTACTTTAAGGGCCCGTACAACCACCAATTATTTTAATAATTTTGAAGTCGTTAATATCAACTTGCATGCTTATTTTGGCTTATTAAAACTTTAAATAAGTAGGTTTTTTAACAAGACTTGATACTTTTTAATACCAAAAAATTGCCTAGGTAAGTACGTCGGAAAATTACATTAAATTTTTGACAAATACTTTTACAATTATAGTACTTACCTATTCTTGAATTTCTAAGTAATTTCATGGCTACTAAAAAATTGAGACGTTTAACTTGTCTCCCTATGAATGAATGCAGCCCCATTTGCATACCAGATAGAGGCAAATGTGCATTTTAGAGGCAGCATTGAAAAATAATATCTGAATCCCGACACAGCTCTGTGGCTTAGAGCCAAAACTACACCAGGACTTAATGTGGTGTGAACTTTTTGCTCTGCCAAATGAACTCCGCCAAATGCCAGTGGAATCAATGGTCAAAGTTTAATCTATTCAGAGTTCAATGAATGTAAATAATATCCATAAATACTTACGTGGCGCTTTGTAAAGTTCTGCGGCTTGGGGATTATTAAACTGACTACTTTAGAGAATCAAAGGAATATCGCTATAGGTGGTTTCAAATTACTTACAAGTGTACAGGGTGAAATAGAACTACGACAAGAAATTAGAAAGGGTTACCTACTTATTATTATCCCAATTTGAAAGTGACGTCAATAGCCAACAAAAGAGAACAAAACATTCGTTTCTAATTGTATCCAGCATCCTCGCCTCCTTGCCTCAAGGACACGGGTTTATTTTAGATTAAGTAGGTTTTAAGTTTATTTATTTTTATTTCAAGCATGTATTTGTGCTGCATCAGTTGTTTCTTTTAGTTCGGGATGTTTTTGGATAGAAAGTAAGCACCACTGCCAAGGTAATCTGTGGTAGTACTTACTTACCATCTATCTATCTATACATATAATAAAAGTGTAAAACCAATGTGTCTGTACATTGAGTATTTTTTCGAAAAACTAATTGAGGGTGATGTTAAAATAGTAACAGAATAGGAATCTACAACTTTTAATTTTTTTGTCTCTTTGTCTGTTTATCTGTTTGTCTGTTTGTACACGCTAATCTCCGGAACTACTGAACGGATTTGAACGAACTTTTTTATTGTGTAGCTATTGAGTCTGGGCACATACTAGGCTATAATTTATTTTGAAGATCGAAGTACCTGACGTGAAATTATTTTATTCATCGTGATGAGCATTTTCTAATGACGTACACAAATTGAAGATCTGGAGCAACTGATATGGAATCCTAACAATCCAGCTAAACTATAAGAGATATGAATAAAACGCCTTAGGGAACATTGTTCAGTGTGATGAGCGTTTTTTATTGACTTACACAAATTGAAGGTCTGGAGCAACTGATATGAAACCCTAGCAGCTCAGCTCAACTATAAGAGATATGAATAGAGCGCCTTAGGAAACATTGTTCAGCGTAATGAGATTTTTTTACTGACTTACACAAATTGAAGGTCTGAAGCAACTGATATGGAACAGTAGCAGGTCAGCTAAATTACTTTAGACTGATTTTTCATTCCTCTCTTCTCCTTACGACATAATAGACTAACAAATCATGATAGCTGGATGGCGACGGGAGTAAAAAATTTTGTATCATCAAGTCCACGCGGACGAAGTCGCGGGAAACAGCTAGTACATATAATAAAACTGTAAAACCGATGTGTCTGTACATTGAGTATTTTTACCAAAAACTAATTGAGGGTGATGTTAAAATAGTAACAGAATAGGAATCTACAACTTTTATTCTTTTTGTCTGTTTATCTGTTTGTACACGCTAATCTCCGGGTCTACTTTACGGATTTTAATGAAACTTTTTTTATTGTGTAGGTATTGAGTCTGGGCAAATACTAGGCTATAATTTATTTTGAAGATCGGAGTACCTGATGTGGAACCTTAGCAGTACACTTAAACTAAGAAAGATATGAAAGCAGCGCCTTAAGAAAAGTTAGTAAGCGTGATGAGCATTTTCTATTTGACATACACTTTACTTTAGACTGATTTTCAAACTCCCAAGGTAATGCTACTGTCTCCAAGTTACAATCTGGTGACGGAAACCTGGAGAAATCGAGAGCTACCTTCAGATTTTATAGGCATGTATACCATATATGCTACAGCATTAATTTAGGTATTTAAGCGTTTACATTCAGGAGTCATAATTTCATGGTGCTGCCCTTAACGCTAAGTAGTTCGTGGATACTTTCACCACAGACAGTTTGTCGAAATTTTGTTGTGTTATTAATGAAAGATCAAAGTCAATTGGCAATATTATACTACTTATCACTAAGGAAAGGGTAGGGAGGCCTTTGCCCTGCAGTGAGACACGACAGGCTCCTAATAACAATAATAACTTTACGAAATTTTCTTACCAGAGGAGGATGGCCAGGTAATAGTAACCTATCTAAAAAAGAGTGCCTATGAACCTTGATTTTTCGTTCCTCTCTTCTACTTACGACATGGTAGACTAAGAGATCATAATAGCTGGATGGCGACGAAAGTATAAAATATTTTTTATCATCGAGTCCACGCGTACGAAGTCCCGGGCAACAGCTAGTAAATTATAAAATTCATCAAAAATGCAACACCTTGCTACATCAAATGTCAAATCTTAACATACACGCCTTGATTAATTGACTGAATTGAATCCCTGATGATTTGCAAGAGAATTGCTAATGAAATACTCCAAATTAGTCGCACGAATTGACACTGAGGGTGTCCGCATGCACTGAGGTGTGGCTTAGATTTAATTAAGTTAACCAGTTCAGCTATCAAGAGTGTCGTTACACTGAATGATCAACTTTTTACCAACTCATTAGCAAAGGTAAATTTTAACCAATATACTCCATCGTTATTAAAAGAACATAGCACTTTCTAATAGATATTGATTAGTCTTTATTGTCCCTGATGAAATCCGTCTTGTCCTTGTAAATGATTTTATTATTGCAACCTTTGTTTCTACCTAGACTCTACGTTTGCCCTTTACATAGCTATAAAGGGTTTAAGGTAATAGTTACGGAGTCACTAGCTGTTATGTCATATGCCTGTCTGCTCCACTAACTTCAACAAGCGACCTTTACCTTAGACAAGCAAGGGTGCCGTGCTTAGTCATCGTGGAATTCAACCAAAGCCTTGCATTTTACTTTGATATGTATTAAACTAGATAGAAAGCTCTCGCATGTAACATTGTGGATTGAAAGTTAGATACGTCCAACTTTGGAGAAACCTATTGGGACAAAGTGCAATTGACGTTCATGAGTGGCATTTTCCAAATTGAATATGTTTTTCGACTTTAACCAAATAGTACAAACCGGTTTTTTTATAGGTATACCCGTATATCAACTCTTTTCACCTTTGAAGTAAATACCGACTGTTTACCAATAACAGCAATTAGCTTCAGCTAAGAAGTTGTGGTGATCGACGGAATATTTCTGGAGTTAAAACATTTCAATGGTATTAAAGTTAATGGATTAGTGGCAGCTTTTAGTCTTAGTTGGATTTACTTTAATCCGAGCTTAGGAAGGGGTAGGTATAAGGTTCCATAAAATTTCATTCATACTCTCAAATAAAATAAAAGAGTTAATCTTTTTGGAATTTCGCACACATATCCGTTTTTAACTTTTAAACCCTGAGAACGAGTTCCATTGCCTCCACATCTAACAAGCAACGCTCTACTTAAAACCGTCGGGTTTTGTTCATGCCTCGCTCGCAGTAATAAATATTGAGTACAGATCGAGCCCTCCAGGAATAAACAGAAAGCCATTAGGCAGCCCGAACGGTCTGAGTGCGACAGAAACATGAAGCTAATGCCGCTTCACATCGGTGGTTCAAAAGAGCATTTTCTTAATGAATTTTGCAATTAAATGTGCGAGTACACGTTTGCGATCAGACCACTTAAAATAAGTAGTAAAGAATATCAGATATTCTTCCTTCTTCTTTTTCTTACCATAGATTCTATTTAAATATAAATGAGAGTCAAGAATGGCAAGACAGTGGTTCTACAAATTAGGTTGATATTAAGTATTATATAGGGTAACATACCATATTGCTGACACCCCTCCAACTTATTGGCACTCTAAACTATTCTCTAAAAAATAAGAAAACTACCTACTATCCCATAATCTGTGTTCTGTCGAAAAAAACTTTGGTCTATAGTCTTTATTAAATTGGCAACACTAAACGTCAGCTAATTCAAACTGCTGTCAAACTTTAAAACTTCATTCAAGTCGCAACAAGTTTTCTGTTACATTGGTTGTTTCTTATGATTTTGTTAAGGTAAGTGGCTCTCTGTTTCCTTTGCTTAAAAGGTAATTATTGTGATTATTTATAATTTTTAATATGTTCATAACTCCGTATGAACAAATCTACGTATTTTTGGTGGCATTTTGCAGTTAAGTCTGCTAGTTTCTATTTTATTGGTATGCCAATAATAGGTGAGTTAATCAAACCAGATTCTAACTTATTGGCATAATGCCGATAATTTGGATTTTGTTATCAAATATTTGATTGCATTTTGTGTCTTATTTTCATAAATGTACAACATATTTTCCTCATCCATTCATATAAATCATTGTTTTTTATAAGATTTCCAAATGTTAGCCCCATACCAATAGTGAGAAATCTAATTATTGACAGTAATGCCAATAATTGGTTAAAGCATGCCAATAATTGGTTTTAGGTATTGAAGATGAAGCCAAAGAAACCTACTAAGAAACCAGCTAAAAGACATGCCGAAGGAGGAGTGCAACGGCGAAAAAGGTATACAGAAGAAAGCGTTCAAAATGGCAATACGAAGTGGTATGAGTAAGAAACTTGCTTCGAAAACATACAAGGTGCCAAGATCAACGTTGCAGTTTAGGACAAAGTTCCCTGGTAAGAAACTTCGTCCTGGTCCATCCACTGCCTTATCAATGTCTGAAGAGCTAAGTCTGAAAAACTGGTATAGACTGTAGCAAAAAAGGCTTTCCAAAGAGGAAAGATGATCTTCTTGCCAGTGTTGCTGATTTTTTCAAGAAAAGCGGTAGGCAAAATCCATTCAAAAATGGGATTCCGGGCGAAAAATGGTACAAGCTTTTTTTAGCTCGTCATCCAGACATCTCAATCAGGACTCCAGAGGCAGTAACTTCCTCAAGCGCAACAGTCGCCGAAGCTAATATTAAAAATTGGTTTGAGGACATAGAGAAATATCTCCTTGACAATAATTTAACGGAGGTCATGAACGATCCAAAGCGAATTTACAACGGCGATGAGACCAATTTCCTTTTGTGTCCAAAAAGTGGGGTAGTATTAGCGGCAAAAGGAGATAAAAACGTATATGAGATTGATAATGCGCCTGCTAAAACATCTCTTACTGTGCTCTTTACATTCGATGCTGATGGGAGAGTTACTCCACCACTTGTAATTTTTCCATTGAAACGTTTGCCAAGTGACTTGCGCTCTAAAATACCTCTCGATTGGGGAATAGGACTCTCAGATAATGGATGGATGAAGAGTGAAATCTTTAAATCCTACATTAAAAATGTACTTCATCCACATTTAATAGCAAATGGCATAGAGTTTCCTATTATATTTTATGTTGATGGACACAAAACTCATTTAACGTACGAAGTCAGTGAACTCTGCTCCAAGTTGAATATTATTCTTATAGCTTTATACCCAAATTGTACGAGAATTTTGCAACCAGCAGATGTTTCGGCATTTGAACCTGTAAAATTGGGTTGGCAAAAAACTGTTCTTGAATGGCGTCGAAATCATCCGTCGCAAGCCCTGACAAAACAAGAATTCGTGCCACTGTTAAAGAAAACTATTGATGAGAGCATTAGCTCTTCAACAATAATAAATGGGTTTAGAGCCACAGGACTATATCCTTTTGACAAAGATGCCGTGGATTACACAAAATGTTTAGGTAAAAAAAAGGTTCAAAACATGCAATTTGAAGGTGGAATAAATGATGTAACTGAACCTGAAATGACAATGAAAATGACTTTTAAAGATTTTAAGGCAAATAAATAAACAAACATTACGAATGCTCGAAGAGGGACATGATAAAGACGTTGATGCAGATTTAAAGAAGGTCTATGAATTTCTTTCAGGGAATCAAAATTTACAGAAAAAATCTAAAGACCCTGTAATTGATGATACACAGCAAGATCTAACAAATACAAATTTTGATATAGAAAATATGAGTGTGATGATGGCTGATGATTTTGTCAATGAAATTGTTATACCGCAACATCCTGTTCAAGACACCGATACCCAAGATTTTGAGCCCCATGTCTTAGAAATCACTCATACCGCACAGATTCATAGTAATCATATTAAAGAAAGCTTCGATGTATGCCAAGCTGAACTTCATAAATATGATCAAAAAGAGATTTTGCCTCAACCATCTGCTAATTACGATAAAATAGAAGTGATTTCTATTGTGGAAAATCCTCAATTTTCGTGTCCTCAAAGTGAACATTTAAAACCAATTAATGTCAATGATGTTCTTGTTTTACCCAAAACACCTGAACGTAAAGGAGTCAGGAACACAAAGAAAACACCATTTGTACTTACGTCGGCAGCATGGCAAGAGCTAGAAATGAATAAAAAAAGAGAAAAGGAAGATAAAGAGGAAGGGGTAAGAAAAAGAAAAGAAGAAAGAGAGCGAAAGAAGATAGAATAATCTCAAATAAAAAAAGAAGGCAATAAAACCAAAATAAAGAAAGCAATAAAGAAAAATATTGATGATTCTAACACTGTTATGACACAACCTAGTAGTTCCAAAAATATTGTACTAAATAAAGATAGAAATGATGGGCTAGAAAGTCAAAGTGTTCTTGATTATAAGACTGATACAGATAGTGAACTAGTAGATTACGAACCGAAAGATATAAAACAAAAAATAACTAGGAGTAAGGTTTATAGAACCACGGAAGAACTAGAACATATTATATCCGAAATAATACCTAAATGAAAATACAATCGTTTTATTAATTACCTGATTATTGACTGATTATACCTAAGAGTTACCGAGATGGTTTTGTTCCTAATTTTGTATTTTAATTATTATTAAGAGTAAAGTTTAGTTTGTTTTGTCGCCAATGGTTTTATTTTGTTGAAATGATCACCTTTTAGCTTTGAAGGTTATTAACCTTTCTTTAATTAACATAAATACCTAGTTACCTGTTTCAGAATTTTACAGAATCTAGGCTTTTCACTGTGCTCTGAAATACCTACTACCTTAATGCCTATAATAAGATTAAATGATTCCTGATATTGCCACTGGTATGCCAGTAATTGGTTGAATATGTGCCAACAATATGTTGAAAGGTGACGATAAATGGGCTACAGGTCTATTTTGAAAAAACAGTGTGTAACTGCCTAATAGTACAACAAATGCAGGAAAAAATATAATCTTTATGATCCTCACAATATATAGATTAATCTGAATGCATAACAAACAGTTTTTGATGAAAATATTTACACTTTCTGAGAGGTTTTTTGGGTCGTATTGCTTAAAGTGCCAATAATTGGGTGGTTTACCCTATATATAGATTTAAATAGTAATGTATGACATTCGCTGTATAACGAGAAGTGAACGGTGGATAGCATGTGGCACAGGATTTTTCCTAGTACAGGTATATCAGCCTGTCATAATCAAATGTAACACTCGATACATGTACATAGATACTTGTAATTTACAATACCTTGATGTATGAGTATGGTGAGAATGTGAGGATTAAATGATTATTATTATGTATACCTTTGAATATACCGGTGGTAGCAGTATTTTAGATCGTAACGCGCCGCGCCGTAGCACAGTCTCTTTATCATCAACAATCATCAACGTTGTAATACAGTATTAGAAAATTTATATCTATACATATAATAAAACCGATGCGTCTGTACATTGAGTATTTTTACCAAAAACAAATTGAGGGTGATGTAAAAATAGTAACAGAATAGGAATCTACAACTTTTAATTTTTTTGTCTGTTTGTCTGTATGTCTGTTTGTCTGTTTGTACACGCTAATCTCCGGAACCACTGAACGGATTTGAATGAAACTTTTTTTATTGTGTAGCTATTGAGTCTAGGCAAATACTAGGCTATAATTTATTTTGAAGATCCGAGTACCTGACGTGGAACCTTAGCAGTACACTTAAACTAAGAGAAATATGAAAGCAGCGCCTTAAAAAAAGTTATTCAGCGTGATGAGCATTTTCTATTGACATACACAAATTGAAGGTCTGGAGCAACTGATACGAAACCCTAGCAGCTCAGATCAACTATAAGAGATATGAATAGAGCGCCTTCGGTAACATTGTTCAGCGTGATGAATACTTTCTATTGACGTACACAAATTGAAGATCCGGAGCAACTGTATAGAACCCTAGCAGTTCAGCTTAACTATAAGAGATATGAATAGAGCGCATTAAGGAACATTGTTGAGCGTGATGAGCATTTTCTATTGATGTACACAAATTGAAAGTCTTGAGCAACTGATATAGAACCCTAGCAGCTCAGCTCAACTATAAGAGATATGAATAGAGCACCGTAGAAAACATTGTTCAGCGTGATGAACATTTTCTATTGACTTACACAAATTGAAGGCCTGGAACAATTGATATGCTAAATTACCTAGGACTGATTTTCAAACTCCCAAGGTAATCCTACTGTCTCCAAATCACGATCTGGTGACGAAATCCTGGAGAAACCGCGAGAATCCTTCATATTTTATAGGTGTATACCATAGATGCTACAGCACTAATTTAGATATTTAAGCGCTTACATTCAGGAGTCATAATTTGATGGTGCTGACCTTAACGCTAAGTAATTCGTGGATACTTTCACCACAAACAGTTTGTCGAAATTTTGTTGAATTACTGTATTATTAATGAAAAATCAAAGCCAATTGGCACTTATAGGAGAATGGGTAGGGAGGCCTTTGCCCTGCAGTGGGACAAGACAGGCTCCTAATAATAATAGGTGATAACTGTACGAGATAATAGTAAGTTACAAACTGACCTTTGAGTAGGCTAGGTACACAATAAATTAATGCTAAACCGCATTCATCTATTGTGGTAGGGAGGTTTGAGTCTAACTTTTTTCTGAACACAAAAACTAAAGTTACCTATATGTTTTTACAAACGAATAAAACTGCCTTCAATAATGTAAACTGAAAAGTAAAAAAATCCTTTACACTTTTACTAAGAATGATACTTATACGACAAATTTTAGTTTTGGAGTCGGTGTCACTGCCATGCGAAATTTACTTACCAGAGGAGGATGGCGAGGTGATAGTAACCTATCTAAAAAAACAGTGCCTGATGACCTTAATTTTGCATTCCTCTCTTCTCTTTACGACATGGTAGACTAAGAGATCATGATAGCTGGATGGTAACGGGTATAAAATATTTTGTATCATCGAGTCCACGCGTACGAAGTCGCGGGCAACAGCTAGTAACGAATAAAAATACTATTTTTATACTATTTATTGACGGAACATAGAAAATGTGATGCGTTGTCTCTAGAGAGTGTGTGTATTAGATAGCTACGTAAGTAGCTAAATTGATATACACCTCGATAGTCAGTCTCCTTATTGACTTGTAATGTACAATATACATACATATATGTCAAGTTACTTCTTGAATTCAATGTTAAGAAAGCAGTTTTAGTTCGTAGGTACGTAATTTTCAAATAGTTCATTAATGGTACCTATTTGTGCGTCGCATCTCTCATTGAAGTCAAGTTGAACAGAAAGGATTTATTAAATATTAAATTCTATGCACGATCAGCATAAAAAGTATCGTTAGGTACCTACATATTTTAATCTGTGTGGTACAACTTGACCAAAAAGCATTTATAAAATATGAAATGCTATTATGATCGGTCAACATCAAAAGTAGCCTTAGGTGAATGTTTTGATCTGTGTGGTACAAGTTGAACAGAAACGATTAATAAAATTTGAAATGCTATTATGTACGCTCACCATCAAAATTAGCTAAATATTTCAGTACATCGCTACATTAATTTATATCTGAAGGTGTTATGGCTACAACATATACTAAGACAAAGTACTTAAATGTGCAACTACTTTGATGCTGACCGTACATAGGTTTGCAATTCAAATCCTGTAGCAAACACCAAACCCGTAACTAAGCGAATTAAAAGTAGTTATGATCCTTATTAGGAACTTTATTACACGAGTGTCTCTACAGTGACTAAACAAGCCATTTGGGAAATCTTCTATTTTTATTTGCCTGTAGTCTTGCCATTTTCTCCTTTGTGGCAAAATCTAGCAACTGCATTTGGCCCTAAGTTTTTAGAATGCATGAATAAATAATCCATACTAATATTATAAATGCGAAAGTGTGTCTGTCTGTCTGTTACCTCTTGACGCTTAAACCACTGAACCGATTGAGATGAAATTTGGTGTGAAGACAGTTCGAGACCATGAAAAGGACATAGGTTACATTTAGTCGCGATATAAAAACATTAAGGGGGTGAAATGGGGGATGAAAGTTTATATGGAAAATCCAACTCTTGCGGGCGAAGTCGCGGGGAACCACTAGTGTGCTATATTTGTATTGTCGACATACCATCCCGTAGCGTTGCGTAACCATCGTGCTTATGGTTCTGCGTCGATACCTAGATCTACCCGTAAATATTAACTAACCCGATACCTAGCTACTCGGATATTGACGTACCTATTTCATCAGAGTTTGGCGGTAGCTCTCGCCATTGGGAATTATACGTATCAAAAGAATTCCCCTCGCAAAGAGCGAATCTACGAGCAGAGCCGTGGCGGTGGCCGTTCGTTGTAGCCATCAACCACGCTTTTCTCTCTGCTCGCCGACAATCCATTACAGGCATCACTTGTCCATAATATTAGAATATTAAGCTGTGACTATGTGCGATATGTGTATTCGAGCTGTAGCAAAATCTAAAGCTACGGACGAGGTTTTACAATTAACATAGAAACACTAATATCAATGCTAAGGTAAGCACCAGATAATGTTTGTTTTTTGTAAAATAGTATCGTAAGGCATAGCTTCATCTCAACTATGAGGTGGTTTGAGCTACGGGAGTTAGGCTTTGTGCGAATTAGTGGAGTTATATGAGGCATAAGAAAAATCTTACTGTCAGATATTTCTAAAATCCTTGGTGGTAGTGGTTATTTATAGCAGATTAAAGTATTCATACATCATGAACTAATATTCACCCTGCGTTACATCCTGTGAGCTTCAGGCCGACATTGCGACGAGTCAAAGGAGGACTCGTGCAACAATGAACGGAAGGAATTTCTTTAATCTGTCCTCGCTGCTGCCTTCTGACATGAATTCCACTGGTGATTGTCAGTCGACCTATTTGTTTTTAAGATTGGAAAATGCTTCATAATGAATTTATTTTTCATTTATTTTCGTAAACGTAGTGTTGGGCGTCAGGTCAGGTCATCGGTCCATCTATCAGGGGGATAGATGGACCGATGACCTGAGGAAGGTGGCCGGTGGTGGCTGGATGCGAGAAGCGGAGGACCGTGAAAGTTGGCGCAATCTTGGAGAGGCCTATATCCAGCAGTGGACTGCAATAGCTAATATGATGACTGAATTTATTTTTCATGTGCCTTTGCTCTTTTACCGACGCGAGTTCAGCTCTTAGATCTTTAGATTCGTTTCTGTAACCATAACAGAAGTACCATTTGAGTGTCGTCAATTTTCCTGGACTTTTTACATCAAGTAGTTCCTACTTTAGTTGTTTGATTATTTACTTAAATTCCAAATGTTTTAATTACCGATTTCAAAAAGACGAGGTATGTATATTTTTTATGTAAGTTCAGAAATTTCTCTTATCAATTGTGGACCGATTTTCAGTTTTTTTTTATTTTATTGGAAGAGCATATTCCTGTGGTGTTCCCATGGTCACCAATTTAGTAGCTGATGATAGGATCTTGGAGAAATCCAGGTAAATCTTCAGATTTTATAGGCACTTATATCGTTTATAATTGCAGCCTCTTTAGGTACCTAGACATAATTTAATGGTGCTGAGCTGATGATGGAAGTTGTATGGAAAAAAACCGCTTTAAAAATCGCACTTAATAGATTGAAATAACTTTTCATCGCCAAGTGAAAGAAACGTGAAAGGTGCTGGTGCTATACGTATTTTGTATCTCTGTAGGAGGATGGCGGCTTGTATCTTCGACGCAAAAGTCAATAGGTACGTGATCATCAATCAGAGTTTAATGCTATCAGTAATCACCTTTTACTTCCATCTATTTTTATATTTGTGTATGGTACAATTTTGCCCTCAAATAAGCGGCGTGTAATCATTTATTTAAGGAAGAAAAGCCGAGACTAAGCCTCTAATTTATGTATAACGTCGACCAACCCGGGGGCACTCTTAAATCATTTGCGATATTTGCTCGTACCTACCGGCTTAATTGGAATATGATCCTGTTATGTAACTCGACCGTTTTCGTATTACGTAGGTACTTAATTAGCCTTATATGTGTGGGCCAATCGTTGAACTGGGCCAATCGACATCTGCCTGGGCACATCACGATATGCCAGCATTTCTTGATCTGGCCATTTAGTTCATGATGTGCCCTATATGATATTGGGCAGATCAATGATAGCAACCAATTTGTCGATTTGCTTTATTGTTCACTTGGCTTCATCGAGATATAGCTGGGCGCATCGTAATGTAGTTCCGTTTCGCGACGCTTGTGACGCTGTTTGCGCTTTGGCAGTTGTGTGCGATCAAGATGGCGGCGTGACAAGAAATAGAAAAATGTTAGAATAAAATCAATTTCTAAAATTACTAGTGTCAGATAAAAGGATTTCTATGCGAGTTACGCAAATTCCCTTCTTTTGCTAATACTTTGATCACTCTACAGACTACTTAGTTCAACATGGCTGAGTTAATCTTTGTACTTATTCTAGTAAAATAATTATTATCCAAACTTAATTTTATTTGCTTAATTTTATTTATTTATTTGGCACCCTACAGAATTGATTTGCACAAGCACGGCCGGGCAAATCGTAACGTTGTGCTTTGAACGATATAGCGGGTATTAGAAAGGCAAATCAAGAAATAACGGCGTATCGTCATGTGATCCAGACAGATCACGATCGGTCCAATTCAACGATTGGTTTCTACAACACGTGCAAGGCGGCCCATCCCATCAAAGGACCTAACGGGTCAGGAAAAATTATAACAAAAATGCCTACAGCTTTGCAAAATATTCATATTCTAAAATATATCCAACTAAAACCTTAGCCCACTGTATAATAATAACCGCGTACCTTTTTTGTACTTTATAAGTTAAACTACGAATATATTTAACGAGCGAGCGTATATTTAATCACAGCATCGGTCCCAAACAACACATTGACATAAATTTCGCATTGACAAAATTATTTGCTTCAACTTTTTCCATACAAATTAGTTTAGCACGCAATGCATTAAGTACATCCAAACATGATGTCATAACATGACACTTCAATATAGGTCAAAAATCAAGTTAGAATTACATTGCTGTTCGGCCGTACATTAAAAACCGTACCGTACCGGCCGTAAATTAATTTTGTAGGTATTTGTGTATATACCTATTTGTAAGTTTTTAATAATGTATTTTATTGAATTAATGATTACTTTAGCAAAAAAATGTTAACTCTTTATTAATTAAGCTATTTAGCTAACTTCCTGTCTTAATCATTTATGCGGTCGGTAACTACATTATGCGACTGTATGAAATTTTACACTATATAGGCTATATAAATAAAATCTAAAATTTATAGCTAGATTAGATTAAGCACTCACTGTTAAACTGTTTGTATGTATTACTTAATAAATATTGTTATTCACCGTCTGGGAAGTAGCGAGACATTCCCGTCACAAGTACCTATCATTGGTTACTTCACTTAGAAATCTCGGCGTAAAAATGTAACGATGTTTTCTTGAATAAACAATTTTTAAGTTATTTTAATTTAACGTCTTACTTGTAGTGTAAATTAATGTAATATGTTAGTTATAAATTAGTGATAAACACTTACCATGAAATATACCTACTTATTTATTGTTAGTACCTAAGGACGAGAACCTCTGCCGACAAACTGTGAAGCAGTTTGGCAGATTTATTTTTTTGTAAAACTTGTAAAAAAAAAAAAAAAAAAAATAGTAGTCGAGAGATAGCACATCGATAAGGTCACTTAATAATTGTATAATGAAAATGTACACAGGTACGAGATTATGCATTTCCAAGAAAATAAATATTACACGTCTACTAACACAATATATATTAGTTTCATAATAAACTTATTCAAATAGCAACACTACTTGAGATGCTATGACTTGCTTTAATTAAAATTAAAAGCAATAAAACTGTTGGTTTTCAGAATTCCCCTTTTTTTGATAAGTTTGAGGTGTGAGGTTTGAGAAGTGTTTCTTGTCTACGAGGTAAAAGTAGAACAACGGCTGCAATACACAGCTACTCAGTTTGCCAATTAATATTTGTTGTTATTCTTGCTCCGATGGCCGTAATACAAACATGTAAAAACCTAAAAAAATATAAGCAATCTCGTAACTTTTTGGAAAAACGTTTGTTCGTAAGTAAAACCTAAAAATTTTAAGGAAATGGAAACCCGACGAGCGCTCTCTAGGGAAATAAGTAAAACATAACAAGTCTTAAACGGGTTATCATCGTTCCCTAACCCTCACGACAGTGCAAGTAGTAATTAAATAAACTGTAGCCTGAAGTTTCAACTCGCAGGTATTATATTAATTACTATTATTTGTTCTGCGTTAACATTGCGATGCTATCTGAAATGTCTCAGGGGGGGGAGAAGTTGCTCGGCTTTGATCTTAGTTCCGGCCAGCCCCCACGGGCAAAGTTAAGTTTATATCATGTACCAAACAAGCTAGGGAGGCTTGTTTTCCATTGTTGTCTTGATCATAAATATTTAATATTCGCTTTATTCGCTGCCGAAGACTTATAACCTTTTGTTAACGTTATAGCTTCTTTATTAATTTGAGTTAGGCACCTCTCCTAAGAAGGATTTTAACGTGTAATTGATATTGGTAGAATTATATTACATATGTTGCTATTTTTACATAAGTTGTTCCTAAATGAAAGATACTACTACACAACTAATGTGAAAAATCTGCTTTATCTAAGTCAATGTAAAAGTTTTTATTTAAAAACTCTTAATCCGAAGGACATCCGAAACAAGGGTTTGGACGGAGGGAAGAAAGTGATTGGTGTATTCCTTGACCTGGCTAAGGCTTTTGACACAGTCTCTGTCGCAATTCTCCTAAAAAAAATGGAGAGGGTAGATGTTCGCGGTCTGCCGCTCAAACTCTTCACGAATTACCTCACTAATCGCTCCCAGGCCGTTAAAATTGGTGATTGGATTAGCGATGAATTGCCGGTAACTATCGGTGTGCCACAAGGCAGTGTCCTTGGCCCTACGCTATTCCTCATTTACATAAATGACCTTTTACAGACTAGAATGGTAAATGGAACGATGGTGGCCTGTGCCGATGACACTGCCCTTCTGTTCCATGCTCATACATGGGAGACGGCTTTCCAGCAAGCTCAAAATGGATTAAACCTGATTACAGATTGGTTGGCCTCTAATTACTTATCACTCAACGTAAGTAAAACCAAATACATCACCTTTGCTATCACTAAACGAGGCCTTCCCACTGACCATTCCCTTGTGTCGCATTATAGCTCATGTGTGACTAGATCTAACTGCCATTACCCTAAGTTGATTCCAACTGACACAGTTAAATATCTGGGCATTATGATCGACTGCCACCTTAACTTCCAACCCCATCTGGATCTCTTAGCAGCTAGAGTAAGGACATTAATTTTCATATTTAAAACTTTACGTCATATTGCTGGACAGTCCTTTTTAAAAACAGTATATTTCTCGCTGTGCCAAACCCTTTTGGGTTACTGCATCACTACATGGGGTGGTGCCGCAAAGACTCACCTCATAAGAGCTGAGCGAGCACAAAGAGCGGTACTGAAAGTCAGTGCATTCCTTCCACGTTTGCACCCCACTTTTGATGTCTATAGCCATTGGAGGGTTCTAACTGTTAGACGCTTTTCATTTTAGCAGTGGGTCTGCGTAAACATTCTATGCTTCCATATGACCCACAACTAATTTAAAAAAACGCAGATATAATATTGCCTGCACCAACATGCGATTTAAAACGAAATTTGCTCGCAGATTCTTCTGTTTCCGAGGCCCCCGTTTGTATAAGAAGCTCAATGCTTCGCTCAACATTTACCCACTACTTAAACGTAGGGCTAAGAAAATGATTACGGGGTGGCTTCTGGATCACAATTATGATGAAACTGAAAAATTAATTAATTAATTTTAAAAGGCTTGTTTATTTACACATCCTATTGGCAGAGTTGTGCTGATTCCTTCATGGACAAAAACACACCCTCATTTGCGCTCACACACTCGCTCACAACATTTCTTAGTCTATGTCACGTGTTTATTCTCTTTGTATTTTATGTGGTTGTTAATTTTTACTTTAGGTGTTGTATACATTTTGCTTATAGCCTTGTCAATGTCCTATTGGCTCGAGGTGGTGAGAGCCTGATGTCCTGTAATACATGTATTCGATACCTAGCATAGGCATCAGACTCGCACTTACATTACTTAAGATATCTATAATTATTTTGATTTTACTTCTTCTCATGTGTTTTTCAATGTATGTGTGAGTAAATAAAGTAATGTTTGATTTGATTTGATTTTGATTTGATTTGACATCCTTTTCGAAAAAGGATTATTAAATTATTTTGAACACCCTATGAACCTGCAGCTTAAGCAGTGCCAAAAACAGAATAAATTACCCTAATTTTCCGTTTTAGCAAAGAACGAAAAACTTAAGAATAGTAATGTCAAATAGTATAAATATCATTCGGCAAATTTCGACTGATAAAAAGCACCTTAAGTAAATGCTTTCAAACTGAGAAGTTCAATAGGATCAATTGTTGTTTCTATCATCAAAGGGCAGTAGCAGTATCAAAACTATAAAGCTAAAAACACGATTAAAATGTCAAAGAAAAAGAAATAAATTTATCCTAGCACTTACGAGTATTTTGTTTGTGGTTTGTTTGTAACTAGGTAGTTGCAATACATATTTTTTGCACCTAAGAAGATGGCAAGTAAGCACAACAGTGTAAATACGATAGTCTGAGATGATAGCATTAAAATCAGTAAGTACATAATATTAAGCAGCTTATAATTATACCATGAACGTAACTTATTATAAACCCCCTTACTAATAATGAACTGACCACTGTTATAACACTTATTATTTATATGAGACGGCTTGTTTGAAATTAATGACAGATAGGTGACATGACATAGTGGATCTCATATTTATTCAATGTCAAAATCATTATAAGCAAAAGGGTAACTGTCTGAATCTGAACATAATACAATTTATAATGACGTCAGATCTGGCGCGATTGTAATATCAAGGATAGTGTCGACTTCTCTGGAAGATAATGGAAAATTCCGCCCCTATTCAAAATGAAATCTTCCTTGAGGAATATTGTCTTACCAACTTTCCGTAATGAAACATACTTAGCATTCAACTGGGAGTCGACTATATTAATAATACATGTAACGCGTAAAAGAAATAACAAATTATCTGGATCTCAACCATGTATATTCATGCTTTGTACACATTCGCTGGCCTACTTACATAAATTTTAGGTATATTATTATTATGTATCACGATTTAATTACACCCTTGTTAAAAGATGGTAATGTCTTTATAGAAATGCTCCTATTTTATACGGGGATAAGCTATTTGCAAAAATAAATATACTTACCTATTACCTAAAATGTGTTATCTTGAAACCTTAACTACATTAATATACCTACTAAATCAAACTTACATGTAAATCTTATTTCACTCGTCCGTTTTTATGCAAAGGAAAGGCTGTAGCACGCAAATTGATCCAGCTATGTTCAAATTAAAGTTTAACTGACCAATTAGTAGAACGAATCGTTTTCTTAGAACATTTAGCTTTTTATTCAAAGAACCTATTAACATAGTTAGGCTTAAAACACCTAGACTTTCAGTAAAAGTAAAAATACTACATAATGATAACATTGTGACATTTAAAATTAACGAAAATAATATCAGTTAATAAGAAATAAGTTATACGTTACCCCATAGCATATCGTAGACTAGCCGCCGCCGCCCAAGCTATTCGATAAACACTGGTCTGCTCTCACATATCATATTATTTATTATCACACTATCAATTTGGATTGTATTTGAGTTACGTTGTAAGGTTTAACGTGGCGTCAACGCGCGTCCTCACGGCGTCGATGCCGGTACCACGCGCACTGTTTAGGGTAGTGTATACTTGTAGGGGTAGTGTATGGTGGGGCGCCGTGGCGAGTGTGCCGGAGTAGCCGTGCGCGCCGTGCCTCCCCGCGGACTCGACTGAAGGGCTTCGCTCGCAGGGCGCGTCGCCCACGCTCGATACCGCCGCCTTCCCAGCGCCCTCCCACATTGCAAAACCATTTATAAAAATTCACTTGTTTACTGCAAAATATTCACGATAATACATATAAAACGCTCTCTCTAACATCCGGCTATGAAGAGCTAACCCGTTCTTTACGATGCGAACCGAACGTTATTTTCCTGAAAGGTTTTTCGTTGCCGGTCGAAATATGATATGGATTTGTAACGGTAAACCGGAATCACGATAAAATCTAATTTAATAAATGGATACAGAACGTGTTCTTACATCACGTCCAAGGTTGCTCTTAATTTTACGTTGCTAGGTTTACTTTAAGCTACAAATTAAAACCCTAATCTACGTCTCGTAGTAAGTTAATATCGTAGCATTACTCTACTACGGATGAATTAGTGCTACGATGCTACGAAAAAGTCTACGAATTCGCTACGAGATTTTTATGATCCAAAAACGCTACTCATAACAAGGGTAAAATATTATACCTAACTACTTGTACACCTACACAAGAGTAGAATTAAATACAGTAACGTCACGGGGTTTCGTTAATTTGTAATTTGACTCTGATATTACAGTGTGATCCCGATGAGCACTCATGAATAATGATTACCCATCGCAAATAGCCCAATCTAGAATTTGACACCGCACCATATTTCGGCTAATTAACTAACAGCTCAGCATTTGCCCGAAAATGATGACTTCTAGATTTTTAATTGAGAACCATTCGTTCACGTATTTATGTGTACCTACTAAAGTAATAATAATTTCTCTAATATATATTATACTATTGTATTGACTATGATCGCCTTGGCGTAGGCATAGTAGTTCGCGCTTAGGATTTCTGAAGTGATAGGTATTGTCAACATCGTCAAGTTTTTTATTAACCATTGTCATAATATGTCATAGTAAATGCTGGATAAATAGGTATAGTTGTTAGAACGTTGACTATACTTTCATTATCGCTGCAATTGCATCATTTAAAATATCTACGAGTAAAACACATAATAATATGAAAATAAACTTTTTGTCTTTATTTGGTAATTTATTTCTATAACAATTTTTGTTGAGCCTACTACTTATACAAGGTGTTCCAAACATCCCCTTATAACTGAAGGTTGCTTAATAAACCGCTTAAAGATTTGTGTTAATTTTTCACAACTGTAGGATTGGATTTTTTCGAGTTAATTATTAGTAAAAAATGTATCGCTCTGCATGTAGAACACGGAGAAAATAATAATTAATAAAAAAATAATTAAATAAATGATTACTCTTGCTACGACAATACAAAACTACAATACAACTATATAGGTAATATAAAACCATCATATCGATATACTCGAAAAAAACAATAATGCAATTATTATAAAAGAAATTTGCAAAGGTATCCTACTAAAGGTATTCTTATAGGAGTTTATTTAACACCCTTTAGTTACCCTACTTTAGTTCCGTTTAGTGCATTTCATGTTGTGTTGGTTCTGTACTATGTAGAATTATCTTGCGTACATCAGTCGCATGCAGTAAAACAATTATTTTTATTTCGTAAAACAAAATAATTGCATTCAAAACACAGTATTTAAGTAAGACCTATTTACACAGGCCTATTTATCGTTTGCGCAAAAACTATTGGATCGCATAATGCAACGTGGGGCTATCGCGTGAGAGTCGGCGATACAATCTGTGCTGCATAGTGCATAGGTACTGCACGCTCGCAGTGGTGCATTACACCCGGGCAGGTACATTTACAACTACTTAGAAATAACTACCCACAGTTGACTTTTACCTACTACTTACAAACCAAACTAAAATATGCGCTGGACAATTTTAGGTTCTACTTATTTACACTTATTATGTGATTAAATGGAAGATTAGTGCAATAAATATTTCAAACCATTTTTATTGCTAACTGACAGGATTGCATTGATTCGTTCGAGCCCTGTAAATCAGTAAGCTCAAGTGGCAACGGGCAGGGCAAATAGCGTAAAAAACTGATGGCCGTTGGGGCAGAACAGTTCTAGATTGGAGACCCTTTGATCAAAGGCAAGATAAGTAGTCAGACATTGTAAAGGATCACAGGATCACATTGGATGCAGACCGCTTGCAACCGGTCATTGTAAAAAAACTGTGGGGGGGCCTTTGTTGCAGTGGACGACCTACGGCAGAGAATGATGATGGATAACAGTTTGGTTATTTCAAGCGCAAAGCTTAATATACCTACTTTGTTACCAGCTGGACGGCAGCACGCACCCATGTACGGTGGATAGCTGCGGCGGCGGCGTCGGGCGCAACATGGCGGAGGCACTGTGGCGCATGCGCGGCGGCCGCGTGCGCCTGCTCACCGCGGTCGGGGAAGACTCCGATGGCCAGTACCTAGCCGATGTCGCTCCGGATCTCTTCCTAGATGGTTCGAACGTTTATTTAGAAGCTTGCTTTTCTAGACCTAATTTAGACATAATTTATATACCTATCTATGTTCGTCAGATGACCGTAGTTACGCTGCGAGTAAATACCTTTCGTAGCTCTTTTACAACAAATTTATGGCGAACTCAGGGCCTTAACCCACCATTAGTGATAATTAGAAATTTGGTTTGAATTCTCTTATGATTTTTACTTACTTCCTAACTTAAAATCCTAATAATGAATTGCACTTTTCAATCTATCTTCAATCGATCGATTAATTTAAATTGTCGTTAGATCAGTCAATCAGAAAACCCCCAGAGATTTCTATTGTTGTTGTATTATCATGGACGAATATATGGTATTTTTCACCATGTTTCTCATTGATCATTATTTCCTCAACAGGATGTGTAGTAAAAAATGGCCGCACACCAACCTACGCTGCGGTATTAGACGCCAAAGGAGAATGTATGATGGGCCTAGGCCATATGGACTTACACAACCACATTACTCCAGAAATGGTAAGTAACATGTACCAAGCCTCTTATCTATGAGCTACCAGCGACAAATTAATGTGGCTATATTAAACGAGAAGAGTGGTTTACTGATGGATGCAGACTATAATGGTTCGATAGGGTGAATGTAAGATTTAAGTATATACCTCGGCTGACATGCCAGTTTGGTAAAAGCCTCTAAACAAAGAATAATAAAAAAGGTGACACCTCAAACATAACACAAGCGTCATTTCTTGCCTATTAGGTGTAAGTTTAAGATCGCCAGCGCCACCCATTAGCTCAGTAGCGTTAAGTAACTCCTACTTCAAATACTTACGAGAGTTAGCTAGGTAGTAACTAAACTATGTACGTGTCTAATCAAGAGCCTTTATTGTTTATAGGTGGACAGACACATACAAGTATTAAAACAAGCTCCCCTAGTGATCCTCGATGGCAACATACCACAGGCCACAGTGGATCACGTTATGCAACTTTGCAACAGCATGCAGAAACCAGGTAAAAAAATCTTGCACTACCTTTAAGAACTACTCGCTACTGAGCGAGAATAGAGCTAGAAACTAGAAACGAGATGGCTACTTAAATCAATGGATAATCTAAGGAGTTGCTTAAGCGAGCAGTGATATAATTTGGAATAGAATTTGACCGCTATAATTGATAGACGAACGAGCGAGTGTATCTTTGGATAGCTCTATATCGCTTAGCGACAAACTAGTAAAGTGGTTATCGCCAACAGTGTAAACAGTCAGCAATCAACTACTACTGTATGCATCTCCTTTGTTTACACTAAAGGGATATTTATTGTACCTACTGTTATTGGGCGAGAAAATCGCCGATACTCGTCCGTAGTAAGAACCTTAAGCCTTAAACATGTAACGAGTTATGTGGTAGGTAATTAGGTAGGTATGTATAGGCAAAGTACAATAAGAGTAACCCTGCTGAGTAAAGCTTAAATAGTGTGAAAGTCAGGATTCTTCCGGAAACCTCGCAACAAAATTACCCGAAAAATAAATACCTACATAAGCTGTTTGAAAGTTATGAAATCTAACCAAGGGCCGAGAAGTTCACTGCAACATCTAATTTCATGTACCTCAAAAAAACTAGGTCTACCAATAGCATACCTTATTTTGCGGACCATTCGTGAACTATCTAGTAAAAATAAAAATGTTATTGGCATGAAAGAAAATGAAAAAGTAGACGAGTTAGCTAAAGCCGCCTTAGTCGACGGATGTGAACTAAGATTTCACCCAATCCATTCTGAGGCCCTTTACTTGGTACGATACCGTTGCACAGAATTATGGGCTGAATATTTTGACCAAAGATCAGTAACCAAGGGTATATGGTACCGAACTATTCAACCAAATATACCTCGATTACCGTGGATTATTCAAGCAAATATGAGCAGGACCGACATTGTCATGGCTTTCAGACTTCGTTCGGGACACATTCCATTGAATAGTTTTGCCCATCTTATGGGAAAAGTGGATTCTCCTAACTGTGCAACATGTAATCAACCTGAGGATGTGCAACATGTTTTGATGGAGTGTGTTCACAACGAGGCCCAAAGGAAACTAATCCTTCCCAATGACTCTAATATAGGTAAATGTAACAGCATTCTGGCTCTTCCCTTATCGGATGAAGCCAGAAACCTATATAAACTAGCTAGAATGTGCTTTAATAGGTCATAGATTATAGGCTATAGTCACTATGAGGGTGACCTAATCGCTTTGTGATTGAACCCTCTCTAAATATTTAAGATTAAAAAAAAAATCAAGGGTCGAGCAAATTGAGTAAAGAAAAAAATATAGGTACAATCACACTTTAGCATAATACTGTCTGATGATCGGCAATACCTATCCGATACTTCGTAGTATAATAAACACAAGCATAGCCTGAGAATGATTGGTAGAGAGAATTATGGATCTCCTAATTGCTCACATGTTGATGTTACCGTCTACGGTTTATTACATAGGTACATATAGTGATACAGGGTGACCTCCCTTCACCATACGACAGAGTACAAATTAGAGACCATGATGACTGGGCGGCGAAAAATATAAGACAATTTGAAATCGCGGGCAACACTAGTAATATATACAATTCATATTTAAAAATAAATGTATTTTTTAAATCAGTACAATGTGCTTATCCATTACATGGCTAAAAATATATTGGACGGACTAAATTACATAATTAAGTTCATTAGTTTACAGCAAAATATCTGGAATGAAAATAATATTTCACTAAAAACAATAAGTACCAGCTAGAGTTACACTTGCAGTGCAAGAGTAGCAGTTCATTAAAATATTTTAAAAATATGTTTAGGTCAAATATTTTTTTTCATGACCAAACATATTTTTGTATATTTTAAACATTAATAATAGTTAGTTTAGTAAATCATATTATAATGATATTACACTTCAAACAACTTAAAAGCTAACTGGAACATGTAGACATGCCCACTTGTTGCAAACTAGGTGAAGTAAACTCTGCTTATTTAATAGTACCTATAAAACCTACATCAAAAGACATAATGCCTACTAAAATTAAGTATAAAAATTAAACATACACAAGTGGGAGAAATTCACCTCTTATTAAAAGGCTTTAATTTAAGAAATACAGTCAAAACTACATCCATCTTTACCTGTGTTCTCATTCACTGTGTCTATTAAGGCACTCCTTATTTAAAATGTTCCTAATCTCCAAATTATAAACTATTAATGCGTTTGTGATTTCTGGTAAAATAGCCAATAAATCCAACATAGGCTAAATTTGTGTTAACATATAAAAGATATTCACTTTTCCTTTTAAAACTTACGAGAAGTTCATATGCTATGACATGAAGCTTTCTTATGACAGCACATTTACTATTTGCGGAGAACTTAGTAACAAACTTGTGAATTAAAGCATTAGATAACAGTAAATCATGTTAATTATAATGCTTTATACTCTAATCTCCTTACCTTTAAACCCTTTTTGTCTAACATGCTTTAACATTTGTACAATATCATTATGAAAAGGCACATCTTTTAACACATGAAAATTTTAGCATACACTTCAAATAATAAAACAGAATAAGCCTGATAGTATCAATAAAGATCTTTTCTGAGATTCTTGCAACAATATTTTGCATGTATGATTGAATGTGCTTGAAAAATTCTATTTAAAATGTGACTTGTTTGTGACATTTTGCTATGTATTTCAATATTGATTTGATATACATGCACAAACACCAGGTACAAATCAGAGTTAAAAAAGTGAATCAGATCTAGATATTCCAACCAACATTATGGCGTTGCTGTTGAAGCTGGTCTCGTAACTGCTGTAGCGCATGCTCAGGCTGGCTATGTTGCATCTGAGCAACAAGGTTTCTAGCTTCCAAACGCAATTCATACAACTTGCGTGACTCCAAGTACAATAGTATTGCAGCACCACCTGTGTAAGAGTTCATTATCAAATTAACATTAATCACCTATATTAAAAACAAATACAAACAGGCAAAATTTAAAACAATACTGACCAAATAAGATAAAGGCAATAACAGCAAATGCATAGGACCATGATAGCACATTAAACGATGGGTACAGGAGCCAATCACGTCGATAACAGTTTCCACCAAAAATAGTGACTGCCAAGAACAGAAAACCACCTGAAAAATATGAGCTAGTTGTAAATATTATCAACATAATGAGTACTATTTATCTTTTAAATATTAACATTAAATTATTGTATCTTACTTGACAAGGCCACCAAATTAAAAGACACTGTAATAAACATCCATTCGTAGCGTAACACTGTGCGGAGAGGCCAGCGGACAATGACTAAGGCAAGAAGAACTTGTGCAGTTAAGGAGAAAATTAGTGCCAATGTCACAAAAGACTGAACAGCCATGAGCCAGCCAGGTAGTAACCATTCACGAATCACATGAAATTCCTGTAGTAATAAAACATACATATAGATTTAATTCTAAATATAAGTAAGTACACAACACAGAAAAACTTTCAAGAAGTCATAAATACCTGACTAAACACATAGTGACAACCATGAAACAACTTATCAAATTGATAAGATGGAAATCTGAACCGGTCGAAACAGTATTCCCATAGACCCATATGTTTGAATGATGAAAACATTTCAGGGTAGGATTCAATCCAGTATGGACCAGCAAATGAAAGGAGCAAAAATAAGCCTGCAATATACGTAATACTCGCTCCAATCAATGTTGCATCTGTAAGATAACAAAGTAAAATAAAGTTTCCTGTGAATATATTTAAAAACTGATAGGAAGGATTCATTCACACACTTCGTATTTTTTGTTTTTACTATAAATTTTACATGGGCGTGCCCAAAAGACATACTTGAAGCTTTCGGATATTCATTATCGGCTGTCATTTTTACGATTTCCCTGATCAAGTGCAATATAAAGTATCGCTAGAAAACCAACTATATCTTTGAATAAAGATTTTAGGTCTAGTTTTATATGCTGCAGCAAAAAAATATCACCACACCACCACAACCCACAACAAAAATGACTGACGTCTGACATATAAATAACTGACACTACTGACTCTGACACTGACAGTGACATTATTTTTAGACTCTCTTTCTTTACCTATTCTGGTAGGCAAAGGATCAATTCTATACAGCCACGTCTTGAGTATTCTTTTTCTTATCATCACTTCTTATTATACACTAAACTACAAACTAACCTAACCTAACTCATTGTATTGCGAAGATGGTTCGCATTTCAATGCTCTCAAGGAAGTTTTGAGCGAGAACAACAAACCAGAGCAGATAGGAGCGCCTTACTTTGTATCTCACTTTACTTAATAAGTTCTTCTCTGTAGCATTATTAATATTATTCCACCACACAATCACAACAATGACCATAAGAAACTAATTTAAAAAATTAAGAAACGAAAACCATCTTTCTCGGCTCGCTTCCCTTCAAAAAACTCAAGATTCTTTCATTAATCAATCTTCAATATATAACACTCATTATCATTTAAATGCCCGTTATCACCTTTTTTGGGTAGGCAAAGGATCGAGTCTCTACAGACAAGTCTTCTGTAAATTGCATTGTAAATTGCACCTATCATTCTCTTCTTAATTTTTAGTTATATATTAAATACACTTACTACAGTAACCACGAATCTACAAACTAACGTAACCTAAATCTTTAAAATGCGATGATGGTTCACTTCTAGCTATCGTTGAGGATCCGGGCTCGAATCCCGGGTCGGACCGAAATAAAACTGAGACACAGGTCCGGAGTTCGGAAGCTGGAGGTGGTGCTGTGTGGTAAACTGGTGATCACTATTCTATTCCCGTGTCTCGGAAAAAAACATTAAGGCGTTGGTCCCCGTATCCTGCTCTTGATCTCTCTCCGGTCATGATTGCCGTTTCACCGAACTACGACAGTAAAGGAACAGAGAGTGCACCTGTATATTGCGCACACTCTTGTGTATATCTCTGGCGTCCCTCCCTGGTGGTTAGATAGATATTCTTAATTGCACAATAAAAGAAAACAAAAGTACAATGAATTTTAAAATTAAATAAACTTAAAGTACAATTTAGGCGGTCTTATCGGGTGGTTCATCTCTATTGGAGGTTGGATTGGCCTATGTAGCCGAAATTCAGTAAAGTAGTCACCCAAAGTGGACCCTTGTGGACGCTGGAGGCCTAGAGGGGGTAAAGGCCCCAGAAAAAAATTGGGGTGCTGCAATGTGATTGCATTATTATTGCTTTCTCTGGTAAGAAAAGTCTCGTAATATAGGTTTAATTGACTGCCTTGTGGGTCTAGTGGTCAGCACGCATTCAAACCCCCCAGCCTCGTATAGCACGTTAAGTCGTTGGGGATCTCTCTACGGTCATGTCGGGCTACCGCCACACCGAATTATGAGAGTGAATTAACAGAGAGTGCACCTGTGTATTGCGCACACACTTGTGCGCTATAATATCTCCCGCACAGTTGGTTCTCCGTTGAGATAGGCCGCTTTAGTCGAAATTCAGCTGGGAAGACATTATTACTATTTATTATAGGTTTAATTAAACTACAGATGAGACTTATATCACAGATTATATAATAGTTACTATCTTATATACTGTTGAGGTTTTTTAGGTAAAAAAAATATGAGTGCTACTAAATAACTTATTTACAAAGTGGGCGTTTGACAAAATAAGTTTGGGAATCTCTGCAGTAAAGGAATCACTGATCTCAGACTCAGAGGTCCGTGAAAGGAATACATTTAATACACACCAGTTGTCAAGGAGTCACAATCTCCGAGGTCCCCAGTTCGAACCTCTGACGGGTCAATAATAGAAATGCATATTCTATATTGTCTTGGGTCATAACACAAGTGCTTGAGCTAAGCTCAACACTTATTTATTTATATTTATTCATACAGTTTTAGTCCGGTTCTTTCAAATCTCAAAAATATTTACCCCTGTAACTGAAGTAGTACCCCTGAAATCTACAAAATTACACGTACAAAATTACACTACCTACTACCGGATGTCTTGAGGTATTTGAGCTCCCATAGTGTTTGAAGACGTGGGACCGCCCTGCGCATCCCAAACTGAGGCAACTTGGACTAGGAAGAAAATAGGAGCTACGGGCCCGACGGCCACAGGGGTATTACATTTCACGAGAAACGGTAACGGATAACATTTGTGCATATCGTTTTTCACATCATCACAATACAAGACTCATATAACAAATGCCATCGGATTTCAATGATTTCAAGTGCAATTTTCTTTAGGAAAATTGGATGAATGTGTTTTACAATTCTTTTATCGTTAAAATATTTTGAAAAATCCACAGGGACGCAACGCGGGGTTGTTAAGTACCTACTACCTACAGAATAAAAGAACTGAAATAATAAACTTTCTTGTTAATGTCGCGAAACACACTACCATAGGTATTACTTTGCTTACATACATTATGAAGTAGGTAGTTATTAGTTAATAAAACTACTTGCTGTTATTGAATATTTTTATTATAAAATAAAAAATGGACGGCAGTAGATCACTTAACATTATCGTTTTAAGTGTAATAATTATTATAAGACGGCTCACAAACACGTTAAAAAATTAAGTTCATAAACCGGATGGGTTCTATAACTTCTATATTCGCAATTCTATATGTTACAAGATGAAATCATACGACGTTTATACGATTAATTAGACACATTGAATCACTCAGTGAATCATGCCAAAGAGCTGTTGATGATACTAAGTAACAAAAACATAGGTAGGACCAAATGTTTTGATATGATTTAGGTACATTGATTAGCCAGAAATCGATTGTTAAACAATTTCAAATTAATATCTTTATTTTGTTGGGATACAAATTAATTAAGGTTTGACAAGTTTTAATTAAAGCCAAACTCGTAATACAAAAATTGTTTCTCTTTTACCCAGGTACTAGATAAAGCGGTCTTTACAGTAGTATTTACTCACATTTTTATTTTCTGATAGATAGGTACATTATTTTTACATTATAGCTTACTTTATAGTCAATAAAAACCATACAAAGACACAAATGGACGGAATCAAATATAAAATACAAAGATTACTCTGAAAGTATTACCGGTTATAAACAGACTGTCCAAACGTTAGTACATAAAAAAATACATTTGTAGGTAAATAATTGTCGCAATGTCAGTCCCACTAAGTAACTAAACTAAAAGTACTAACTAATATAATATAAATGTGCATATTAACTATTTTATTCGTTGGTAAAATCAAAGAGGTAGTCTCTAAAACTATCGCCAGAGAAACTTACGCTATCAACAACTGGTAAGTCTAGAATTTTATTGATGTTTTAAAAAATATATCAACTAAAATGTTAACAAATAGATTGTAAAAGTAATGTCAAAATACAAAACAAGAAGTCAATATCTAAACAATGTACTAAATAGTAGAAGATCATGAAAGGATGCACATCATATACAATACATAAATCTTATAATTCAATAAAATTATTGTGATGATGATATAATTTCAAACCAGTTCTTTTTAAATACTAATAGGTCCACAAAATAATAAATGTAAACGTTCTTAATTGACACAATAATGTCGATAAATTTGTTGTTTATCAATAATATGGATACTTAAATATTGTTATTGGTGAATGTATAATTTTAAAGTGATTTTTACAGAATTCAATAAAATGTATGGGCAATAAAATTATAAAGCAGTCTGTAATACAAATATACTTAGTAAGGCCTTTGTTTGTGCCATTATGTTACCTAATGTAAAGATCTTCGTTTCGGTGTCAGTAATACTTACATACAATAGTCTTTCCACTAACGTTCAATCAAAAAAATACCGTAATAGTATTGTATACAAGTCGTATTCGACTAAGTCCGTTTTTCTTTGCGTGTCAAACATTGTAAACAATCTTTTTATGACAAAACTAATACGGGTGAAAAAAAATATTTACTAATAGCTCTAAAAAGCTGCATATATTAAACGATAAACTACCATATTAGGATGTAATTTTTGTGTCTATCTTATTTTTCAATGAATAATTTCGTTAAAAAGGAATGCCAAGATTGTTTACAATGTTGGACAAGCAATGAAGAACGGACTTTAAAGGTCATGGCACACTATACCGGCACCGCAACGGTACCGCCTCAACCCAGCAATAACTTGCCATTGAAATTAGAGCATTAAGTTGTGAGTCGTACAATATATTTTGTAAATTCGAGGCGACGCCGTGCTGTTGCGGTGCCGATATAGTGTGCCATGACTTTTAGGCTGTCTCTGAACTCTCACACGGGTAAGAATCAACGTTAGTGGCAAGACGCTAATAGGCGGAAGTAATTACGCTTTAGATTCGTACTCCAGTTCAAATCGAGCTTGCGATTCTTTTAATTTGTTTCGTTTCTTCGTCTGTATGTTGGCTTCTGTAAGGAAAAGCGCAGCTGTGACGAGGCAGGCCACCGCTCCCACAACGCCAAGTCCAAAAGACCAACCTGTAAAAAAATATATTTCAGATATTAAGTCCGCAAGACCAGCTTGTTAAAAACAATATTTTAGATATTATAGTAGACGAAAACGACAGTTTCTTTTAAAAATAGGTATAGTAAGGAACAAGAGTGGGAGCTAGTTCAATACAAACCAAAATAGTTGTTGGGATGATCTGGCATCCATCCATCAGTATTTCCAAAACACGCGAAGACTATGACGGCGATAACCCCACAGATTCCTATAAAACATTAATATCTCAATTAAATAGTACCTATACATAACACGTATCATTTCATGAAACAAAAAAAACACGCGTTTTACCTGAACCAAGCATAATAAAGCCAATGGTTTTGATTGTTGTAACGAATCTGTTTTGATCGGGAGAACAGCACAGAAAGAAGATGAGTACTAAAATCGTTGAAACTAACACTCCAAGGAGGCAGAGCGTAAAAAAGAACTGTGTCGCTATCATGAATCCTGAAAAAGAAAACAATTATTCGATATTAGGCATTTGGTAGACGTTGCGGAAATGACGATGACGTGTCACCCAACAACATTCGCAAGCCAAGGTTTGACGAGTCTTTTAATCTGCTTTCGGATCGGAGTTTTCAAATAAGTTAAAAAAACCTTGGACGTCTCTGGCCGTATGTCTAAGCGAAGGCTGACTTCACACTTCATTGCGCGAAACTGCAATGCATGATGACCTTACCCATGTTAACTCGCATTCCATGGTCATTTACTTTTAGTGTTAATGAAAAAATATTGTCCCATTTTGTTGTTGCTGTTTTTTGTGACCTCGATACAAATCATTAAATCATGAGAAAAATCAAAGAAATTCTTAAAAACCTGGTATTTCGATAATTCCTACAATACTTGTTAGGTACAATAATTTAATTACTTACCTGGAAGTAAATAGCCTCGAATTCTGTCGTATCCAGTGGTGAATGGATCATAAACCCACCGACAACCCACGAAGAAACGTCTCTGATATTGGTCCAACGGATCTGGGAGAGATCTGAAGCAATGACTCCATAGTCCCAATCTATAACAAAATAAAAATTACATTTTGTTCACATCTGCCAGTCGTAGTGGTCCACTCTAGTACAAACTGCATTAATTTTGCTGTTGCAGTAACTTAAATAAATAAATAATATTCCTACTATGATTCCTACTCCTTGGAAGTTTATATTTTGTTAAGAAAATAAGGTATTTTCGTTCCTATAAAATTTCTTTTACTCGATATTGCTCTCATATCAGACACCAAAAGTTATGTATTTAGGTGTACATATCTTGCTTTCTTGACGACTAATGCATAAACATTGAGGACTTTGTAACCGTAATGTATTGTTATCTAGCATTTTAAATTAGATACCTACAGGTTGTTTGTGAGTAGGTGTGTATGGGTGCCTTTCGAGAAAAATACATTGTGTACATTTTATGCTTAGTTACCTTACTGTTCTCTATGTATTTCAAGCAAAAAAGTGTCTAGTTTCCGTTTTATGGGATTCAATTTTACCAGAAATGAAGTCATTTTGAGAATACTCGTGACATGAGTTCAAAAATAGTCGCCAGCACCTGGCCTTAGTGCAGAGCCAGTTTGTACAAAAGGTGGACTTAATGCCACAAGCTTCTGCTAGAGTCAGTCGCAAATAAAATATTATGTGGAAAATGTTTAGGTACCTGTCCAACCTGGCGCCCCTTATTCTCGAGTCGCTGACCAACCAGCTAGGCGTGCCGAACGCCAATGTCACAGTGACAAGGGCAATGACGAACACACCAATGCCACAGTTGCCTGCTAAGCTCCTATTCTTCATTGTGTCTGAAAATGAATAGTTGTTACCAGTAGGTAGGTAGGTATTTCTTGTGGCTTAACTTACTTAATTATTGCAGTCGCTTAGCAAAGCTTACTAAGCCAAAAAGGTCCTCGAACGAAGTGTGGATGTGGAATACGTAAGCCTAAACTCGTTATGAAACATGTTTCATAAATAAATAAATTATTTTTAATCTGTTCTGTGGAATTGCCATTAGTCTCTACTAGTATTTTAAGTAAATCCGAAAGCGTCTGTTAGTAACCTACCAAGCCGCTGAAACTATTTAAAATGATATTTAGGGCTGCGGACTTATCACAAATAGATCTCTACAAAATTATGCGTGATTTCATGCAAATACAACTTTTATTATGACTAAATTTAGAAGTTGGTAAGTAACGTTTACGTACAACCACGTACAACGTCAACAATGGTTTTTAAAACTGGGCACAGAGAGCAGCAGTTAAATTAAAAGTAGGTCAATGGCAAGGGTACCTAGCCTAGATAGACTATTCGACAACTTTACCGCTATTTACGTGATTCATCGTCGTATAGCATCTAAATTAGTACTAGTATGTACGTACAGTCACAGAATAAGTACTAGTACTCGTACGGTACAGTAGACATACGTACACCTACCTGCCTACCAAACCAACTTCTCAACTAACTTTAAAATAAATGTGGAAAGTATGTATAGGTACCGACCAAAGACACTAACATTTGTAGCGAACAAAAGACCTGCCTGTGCCTATCGCAATTTATAAGAATAACAAAACTTAAGTATGAATTTAATTAAGCACGTATTACAATAAATTACTTCCTGCTCTGCTACTTAGAAGAATAAAAGACGTAATTCATTTTCTTCATAGTGCATAAGATTGCATTTCAGTTAACGCATCAACAAAGATTAAACTGCGAAATTTGGTCAGCACAGCCGGCTCAGCCGCATTAGGTAGGTACGTACTGTGCATTCATACATACGTACGTACACAATATTAGGAGACTGCTTTAATTGACCATAATAGAACCGTAGATGGTGGTGCTATTTTTCAACAGACCGAGGCTGAGCGTTTGAGATGAATAACCAACAGTGTTTCGCAATCTCCACAAACATGAGTGGAGTGTTAAACACATACATACCATTCACCCAGAAGTACAATGCTAAAAAGTTCACACGAGTTATGTTAGTCACTGTGAGAACTAAGGAAACAATCCGAAACTCATTTTTGTTTTGTTATCCTTCAAACTCATCACTCGTAATCCTCGATAAGGTTTCCAATATATTGAATAGGTATTTACCTAGTAAAGCTTAAGTACTTTTATAAAACCTAAGATCTTTATTATTACGGTCATTTAATTTACCTAGGTAGGTATGTAGGTAACGTAGTCGCGAGGTCAGCTTAATAGGCTGACGGAATATTATTAAGTAGATTATAGTAGATCCATCCATACTAATATTATAAATGCGAAAGTGTGTCTGTCTGTCTGTCTGTCTGTCTGTTACCTCTTGACGCTTAAACTACTGAACCGATTGAGATGAAATTTGGTGTGGAGACAGTTCAAGACCCTGGTAAGGACATAGGCTACATTTAGTCGCGATATAAAAACATTAAGGGGTGAAATGGGGGATGAAAGTTTATATGGGAAATCCAACTCTTGCCGTCGAAGTCGCGGGGAACTACTAGTCAACAATAAATAGTAGATCTTGGATCGAGTAGGATACTTATTTAACGTCTACTAGATTGTGGATATGGCGTTCAAGAAGGGTTACAATGTCTTATAGCAACCTATATTTTTTTGTCATGTGAGTATGACAAAAAAATATAGGTTGCTGTAAGACATTGTAACCCTTCTTGAATTGCAGTTCAGTACAATCATGTACAATACAATGTATTCAACCACTTGGTGCTATTAAAAACATTTAGAAGACACGTTTTTCACGATCTGAACTCAAAAAATAACACGTAAACATGCAAGAAGAAATATATTAACGTTGTTACACGTATGTTTCGGATGCAACGTAAGCGTTTCCCCGATCCCTGAAAGAAACCAAACTTTCCTACTAATATTATAAATTCAAAATTAACTCTCACTGCTGCACAAAATTATAAAATGGAGGAGCCAAGTTAAGGGGTAATTTTTAACTCGGAAATTATGCTCTAAAGAGAGAGTGAAAAGGAGCTGAAAGTCTGTAGGGTAAATCCGATACATATAACTCGATGATCCTGTTTTCGGCCCACCGAAAAACCAGCGCCAATGCTGTGCTTTTAGGTCCCCATAATTTGGACATAACAGACACACTAAGGCATTGTGTGGCTGGCGTTGATAGACGGTTACAGTTTTATATAAAAAATATATTATAATAGTTTCTTTATCAAGTTATTTATTGCTCCTGTTAACATGACTTCGATGCAATATCTCTAACTTGGTGAAATTGTTTCTTGTAGTGCCTAATTTTGCTCCCGGTCTTACGAGATTATTAATAGCTGCACAGGCGGGAAGGCACTATAATAGTTAGTCTATATTAAATATTGCTCACGGTCTCGGCCGAGAAACTATTTAATTCTCAGCCTCGATCTTGTTCGAGAACGGAAACCTGGATGTCAGTCGACCTTGATAATTTTGGACTACAATTTAAAGAAGCATTTAGCCTGGAGTTCACCAACACATGTCTAATTTTTAACCAGCTGGCTTAGCATTATTTGACAAATCGAAGTTTACCGGCTGTTTAAAAAACCGGCCAAGTGCGAGTCGGATTCGCGCACTAAGGGTTCCGTGCCAACTTTACCTGAATTAGGATCCACTTACTTCCACTTAGCCAATATACCACAATATTTTGTTGACAGCAAATATAACTTTGCTTTTCATGGTGTTTGTATGAAGAACAAAGTTATGTTTGCGGTTGTTGAAAATGTGCTATATCTTAAAAACTATTAGTTCGATCTCGTTCAAATCAATTTTCGTTGAAAGATGTTTTTACGATCTACATTATGTATTTTTTTCAAAATTTACACTTGCTTAGTTCAAAAGTTACATGGGGGACGCTCATTTTGCCACTTTGGAAGCGTCTATATCTCAAACGTTAGACTTTTAGAGAAAATGATAGCTTTCAGAATAAAGTGGCTGCGACATACGGGCGGACGGACAGACAGACAGACAGACTTGACGAAACTATAAGGGTTCCGTTTTTTGCCATTCGGCTACGAAACCCTAAAATTGGTGAATTTGGGTCTAAGGGTTGCAAGATGAAAACAAAATAAACAACTAGAAAAGATTTGTCATCATGCAAAGTGCCTAAAATAGAAATTAACGCAAATCAAACAAAGTTATCATTATTCTTGACTTTTACTAAAATGTCTATAGATAGATAGATACTCTTTATTGCACACGACACACAGTACCTTTTCTAATACTGGTAGCCCTAGGCCTATCACCCCATTTTGACTTGACCTAGTATGGGACACCCTTTTTATATCGACGCTTGAAAGGATTGACTTAGCGACATTTTGGGCCAAATTGAGTATATGTAGTCTAACATTTTCTGCGTCATTTGGTCGTACTTACGTGTCGCTTACGCATTTCAGCAGAATTCACGGAATTTTTCGCTTTTTCTGTTCACTAAGCGAACCAAAATATTTCGTCTTTAAAAAAGTAGTGGTTGTCCTAGAAACAGTTATCATCATTTGCCCTTAGCAAATTTTAAGAGTTTCGTAAAATTATATTTCCGTAAAAAATTTCACAGATATTGTATTTCTGTTGTCGCTATAAGAACAAAAACAGAATACAATAAATATTTAAGGAAAACCCATACAATTTTTTTTGTCATTTTTTCTCGATGTCAATAACCGCAACAGGTAGACGCTTGCAATATTCTTATAATATTAAGTTGTTTCACTTTGAAAATATATAATTAACTTAAAATAATAAAATATATACAGTGTGTCTGGGTTTTGACTAGCGATAATTTAAGGGCCTCTAATTTATCAAATTTTAGGGACATAATCCTAATGACAAAACAATTCATTTTTCAATTAGTTTTGTAATAGGTTTAAGAAATTATTTAATTGTTTGAAATTTTTAGCAAGATTTCTTATAACTTTTTTTTTCACTATGACAATTAAAATTTTGAATTGATCTTTATTTCACTTGATAGGTGATAGCATTACATTCTTTTTACCCTGCAAGCCTAGACCAGTGCTTGTCAGTTAACTCATTTTTACCATTCCTATATTTTGATGAAAATTTACCAAGCTACAGGTAACTTCTGAATTACATACTTAAGTTTTCCTATATTTTTTAACAATGCAATATAGATAATAGAATAAGTTTTTCGAAACAATACAATAACAACAAAGATTATAAAAAAAATGTCTACAAAAAAGTTTTATTTTATTCCTGAAAAAATAAAATCAAAAATAAAACTAAATAAAAAGTTTTATTTTATTCCTGAAACAATAAAATCAAAAATAAAACTTTACGCAGTTCTCCTGTAAAGTTCCCAAAATTTCGCTCAAACTATTTCTCCTAGTCGATATTGGAGCTTCAAAGAGACTAAGTTAGGACTTCCAAATTTTACTCATTTGTCAACCTGCCTTCCTTAAACCTAAAATATGTGTTAGCAGAAATATTAATAACACATGATATCCCTTATGATAATTTTTTACATTAAATGTTTAAGTTTATTTTGCTTCTGTAATTTTCCTAATACTTATTGGCATTTTATTCTGAAACAAATTGTTTCATAATAATAACAGTAAAGTAGAAAGATGAAGAAAGTCATAGTATTTAATGAAGTAGACAATTTTCACATACCCGATTGGGACAGATTTCTGGTATTTACAATTATTTTCAAAAACATTCCATTTTTTTTTCAACAATATCTTTCCCTAACTTTTTTTTTTAATAGCATAATTATTTTAGCCATTCTCAAAATATATAATGATATATAGCGATAAACTTCAAAAGATTTACAAAGAGAAGACCCTTTAGTTGACATTGATTGAATAAGGTTTAAAAACAAACTTTACACAAATAACTCATACTCACATAAATGATTTCCACACAAAGTATGTTTAAGTTTACCTACTGTACTGATAAATAATCAATTTAAATTTAAAAAATCTCATTTGTAAAACAGCACTCCAGCCGTGTAGGCCAAAATACGAAAAACAGCCCACCATAAAATAAATGAGTTATTTTTGCCAGCCCAAATAAATATACATCTTCTTTGATGAGGGTGACTAAGTAATAATAAATAAAATCAAGTTAAATTAGGGTACACGTTGGTGGTAGGTACCTATCATAATAATTATATTCCTTCTGCTGGTATAAGTTAAGGAAAAAATCAGAAAGAAAATAGAATGAGACGACACAGACTTCACTACTTAAGCATGATGGGAAACAAGGAATCATAATCCGAATTCCGACCTCAAAAATTATCCGAGGCTTAGAATCCGAGGCGAGACTACTTTGCAACAACCTAAACAAAATATTTAGTGTAAATGAAGTTATTTTTAAGCTTACCTATCACAAGAACTCGTCCAAGGTAAATGATTATTAGTAAGTTTATTTATCTACACAAATTACCAAGAAACAACTTAATCTTAATTATTATTTTTAAACAAAACAAAACACAAGCTCTTCGTTTCGTTAAATTTTGACGTTTTGACAAACAAAATGAATGAAGTGATTGTGACAATCAGGGAGAAGAAGGATGGGCGTTGGTTGTTTGTCACTGACTTATATTACTTCTACACTGGACTGGCTATCCCAAATGACAGCTAATTTTGTGTGCCTATTTGAAACGCCATCTGCAAGTATCTCGACGCGATACGAAAACTAATTTTGACGTATCCTAGGGATACTTGCCCAACTAATATATATCGATATATTTCGAACCGATGGCCGTTTTTTTGACGTAAACACATCAAAAAAAGTTTACGATCACTTTGAAAAATCGAAATCTTTTTTGTTACGGTAGATTATAGATTTCTTCTTCTTTTAAAATTCTTTATTAAAAAATATACATTTAGAATACAAAACAATAAAACAGTTAAATTGTTTTTCCATATAAAGGCTTTCAGTCATAGCTTACGCTCACTCAGAAATCTGATTTAGTCAATTTTGACGAATTTTAAATACTTTTTCGCAAAAAGTTGTGATTGAAAAAATGCCAAGAAGATTATCAAAAGTTTTACGAGCAAGAATAGTAACTTCGAGGGAAGAAGGATACAGCACGAAAGATATAGCATGCAGACTTGCTATATCCCAATCCTGGATCGTGCGTGACAACGTTGAAAGAAAACACACAACAAAACACTTTTATCAGTTTATGCTAGTGATCTCAAACTTTTTTTGACGTGTGTATACTAAAAATGGCTGCTGTAGTTGTTAAGGACGCCGGAAAATTCAGATTAAGTTTTGCTTAAGTTAAAAAGATTACTAAAGTTAATATTGTGTGAACATGTGGAAATGTGTGTTTTGCAAACGGGGCGCTCAAAAAAGGGAGTTACAAAAAAAACGACCGTCTTGGTGTAGTCGTTCGCGCACCGGACTTCTAAACCAGGCGGTTGCGGGTTCGAATCCCGCAAGGGTCAAATGTTTGTGTGATGAGCACGAGCATTTGTACCTAAGTCATGGATGTTTATATTTATTTAAGTGTTTCTATCCGTTATCCTAGTCGCCATAGCACAAGCTCACGCTTAGTTTGGGGCTAGGTAATTGGTGTGTTTGTTGAAACAATTTATTATTACTATTATATTATTATTTCATCACAGGTACGTGAATTTCAATATTATTTTTAACAGTCGTTGTGAAAAAACGTAGGGAAGGCCTATGTTCAGCACTGGGACGTCCTACGTACGGCTAATAATGATGATGATGATTCTCTAATCACTTTCCGATCACTCGTCAATCGCTTTTAAGGTACTTACTGTTATTCATCAGTTCTTAACTAGAAGGATGTTTGATTTATTAAACTCATTCACAATTAACCAAACATCATACCACTTAATAAGCATATGAAAGTCAATTTACAACTTTAGGTATGAATAAAAAATCATCGATATAATATAATATTACAGATGTCGACTTGACCACATCCCTAATTTTAGTTCCATGAACACTCATAGTTACCTGCTGAGGCCGACAGCGCCAAAATGTCGATAATCAAATAGGCACAAAAATTGGTTCACTTCAGCCTGTCCAGTGGTAATATAGGTCAGTGTTGTTTGTAATACTGCTGTCACTGGTAATGCTTTGTTTGTCTGTCAGTGGACGTCAGTGTCAGTCAATGTTGTTATTTTACCGTCCCTGATTAGGGTTGTCCAAGAGATACGAAGCTCGGGATTGATTGACGGCCCGGCCGGGACACTTATTATAAGTAGACACGATCTTATTGTGGTGGGCTAACAAAGATTATTAGAGGTGGGGGTAAAGAAATATTATTATAGCTCTAGTCTAGTCAAAACGGTTCCTTAAGAAACTGTTGTGAACGATATCCGTGATGAAATATACTAACTAATTCGTAGTCAAAACTGAAATTGGCAACGAAGAGTTCCAGCTGGAACTTCGCAATCGCTTTGCAGCACTAGCAACCACGGAAAGCGTTGACCAGGACCTAGAACGCGTGACTAGGGTGATCCGCGAAGTGGGTGATACGAGGGTCAAACTGAAAGTTCTTAGAAAATCAAAAACTGATTACATTAGCCAGTTATTAGTTTTATTATATCTTTTCAAAATATTGTCCATTGACGTCAATACACCGCTGCATGCGATGGAACCACTGGGAAAAGCACTTTGCCCACTCGTCCTTAGGGGTCTCTTCAATGGCATCGCGATACGCAGCCACCGCTTCTTTAGCATTCATAAACCGCTTTCCTTTAAGTTTTTCTTTAATTTTTGGAAATAAATAAAAATCACAAGGCGCGAGGTCGGGGCTATACAGCGGGTGACCCAGTAATTCAACGTTTGATGTCGCCAAATAGTCGATCGTTCGCTTGGCGGTGTGCGACGAGGCGTTGTCGTGGTGAAGGAGGATCCTACTGCGAGGTCGTTTCTCTCGAACTTTTTCCAAGACAAGTGGCAAACAATTGGTAGTGTACCATTCTGCAGAAACTGTTTTTTGATCCTCTAACACAATTGTTGCGAAATGACCTATCCTTCCAAAGAACGAGGCCACCATTTTTTTTCCCGCACTTCAATCTCTCTTCACTTTAGTTGGCAACTCCTCGAAAGGAAACACCCACTGAGCAGATTGTCTTTTGGTTTCAGGATCATAACAGTAAATCCAGCTTTCGTCACCTGTTAGTATGTCGAACACAGCATTTGAGTCACCTCCGTTAAATCTTTCAATCATTTTACGGCACCAATCCACACGATGGAGTTTTTGAGCCTTAGTCAAATTATGAGGTATCCACCGGGCGCAAAGCTTCCTGACCGCTAAATGTTCGTGGAGGATTTTGTGCACTTGACTCATACCGATGCCTAAGCTTGTCCGAATCTGCTGATAGGTCACTCTTTTGTCAGTCTCTATCATACGCCGCACAACACAGATGTTATTTTCAGTCGTCGCCGTAGAAGGCCGTCCCTCACGTACATCATCAGTGAGATTAGTGCGACCACGTTTAAACTCATTAAACCAGTTGTAAACAGTCGCACGAGATGGGGCTTCATCGTGAAAGGCCAATCGTAGTCTATCATAACTTTCTTGTTGACTTAAATGACATCGAAAGTCATAAAAAATCATTGCACGAAAATTTTCTCGTGTTAAATTCATTTTGACGTGACACAGACAATTTTCAATTTGCCGCCAAGTCGTAAAACAAATGACAAATGAATGAAATATATACTCAGTAATATTGGCAAAGAGTTCTATTTTCAAATTTTAGAATATTTTTTTTATTATATTGTTTATAAGTGGCCAGTTCTAAGAACTTTCAGTTTGACCCTCGTAGGCACATGATGAGGAAGCGAGGCAGCCAGAAGTCTAAATTATCGGGAGAGACTCTGGAATTGATGAAAATTCGACGTGAAGCCGGAGGGAGCTTCGTCAGATACCCAGCGTCTCAGCAAATAGATCTAGCAATCGGTGAGACGCGACCTCCGATGCTACAATACGCAGCTAATATACGAGAAGCGATTAAGCAAAATCGGAGGTCAAAAATCTTTTCTTTTCTAAAAGACTGGGCAAGGCAAGAGCCATCTGACGAAACTCAAAACCTCGGATGGCGTCACAGTCACTTCTATTTCGGAGATTCTCGTCGAAGTTGAAGGCTTCTACGGCCGACTATATGCCTTGCATGTCTCGAAGCCTCCTCCCGATGCGACTGACCCAAGAGTCTCAAATGTCCGTCCAAATACAAGGTCACAGGACAAGACCCATCCAGCTGCTCAGAGGTGTGAGACAGGGGGACGTTATTTCTCCGAAACTGTTCTGAAATGCACTGGAGGATGTCTTCAAGACTCTTGACTAGGTCAGGGATTGGGCATCAATGTCAACGGCGAATATCTCACGCACCTCCGCTTTGCCGACGACATAGTGTTACTGGCAGAATCGCCGCGGTATCTACAAAAAATGCTGCACAGCCTTAACTCTGCCTCGCGACGCGTGGGTCTCTGGATGAACTTGGACATGACTAAAGTCATGTTCAACGCACATATTGTCCCGGAACCGATAGCAGTCAGCGGCGAGACGCTCGAAGTTGTCCAGGAATACGTTTACCTCTCTAGCAAGTGTTGCAACTGGGTAGAGACAACTTCGAACGCGAAATCACCAGAAGGGGCAGTATTTGGGAAGTTGCGTCACATCTTCTCGTCGCCACTACCGCAGTGCCTGAAGAGCAGGGTGTATAACCAGTGCGTCCTACCTGTCATGACCTACGGAGCCAAGACGTGGAACTTTACAGTCAAGCTGGCCCACCGACTGCATGTCGCTCGGCGAGCTATGGAAAGGTCTATGCTGGGGATCTCGCTAAGGCATAGAATCCGGAATGAGATCATCCGCCAAAAGACGAAAGTCGTAGATATCGTTCCGAGGTGCAGTAAGCTGAAGTGGCATGGTCATGTCTGTCGCAGAGCCTACTGGCGTTGGAGTAGGAAGGTTCTTGAATGGAGACCACGTCTCGGGAAACGTAGTGTTGGACGCCCCCCTGCTAGGTTGACCGATGACCTGAGGAAGGTGGCCGGTGGTGGCTGGATGCGGGAAGCGGAGGACCGTGAAAGTTGGCGCAGTCTTGGAGAGGCCTATGTCCAGCAGTGGACTGCAATAGGCTGATATGTTTATTTACAAGCCTAGCCATGACAGGGACGGCTACATTCGAAAATACGGACAACTTCAACCGGAGAAGGCCTCTGAGCTACCTACAGCTGCTTATCTGGCGGTTAGAACATTATTAGTTTGTTTCTTTTCATTTCCTTAGCAGAGAAAGAGACATAACTTTTTGATCTTACTACAGCAGAACAGGGAGGGCTCTCGGGAATCAGGCCTATTGTTCACTAGCTATCACTTGTATTAAGACGATTTTAAGACGACCTCCGTCTCCGGTCTAGTGGCAGTGTGCCAGTGTGGCACAAATGGGGTGTATGGGGTGTATTATTTGTAATTTGAAAGCAAGCGGGTTAGACAGTAACCTGCTGCTGTGGGCGAAGTCGAGATTTTCCCCGTTGATATATAAACCAATTTATATTTTTATTTTAAATAATAAATAAATTGTTTCAACAAACACACCAATTACCTAGCCCCAAACTATGTGTTATACTATGTGCTATGGTGACTAGGATAACGGATATACATACTTATATACATTTATAAACATCCATGACTTAGGTACAAATTCTCGTGCTCATCACACAAACTGGGATACTTGCTAGAATAGGGTAATAATGGCCTCCTATCCGAATTTCGACTACAGTGGCCAATCTCAACAGAGATGCGAGTCCGACTCGCACTTGGCCGGTTTTTTTAAAGCTTTTCTTTCGCTTTAACCACTAACCATAAGTCGACTACTTGCTTGTGCGGCCGGCTACATCACAAATTATAAAGTTATGCATAAAGGCTACACTTTAAAACATGTTAAGCGTAGGTACACCGTTTGTTACACTTCGCTACCTACTAGTAAATAAAGGCCAGTTTGGACTTAGGATACTGGGATCTTGCTAAACATTGTACTTATCATCCGAAGCTAGGTAGGGTAGTTTCATGATCACAGAATTTACAGAGATTGGTAGGTATATCAATTATTGTTCATCATCATACTAATCCTAACTAATATTATCAATGCAGTCTTGCTAAAAATTTTGTCATCAGACTAAGCTATGGGAGTTTCTTGAGCACAGAATTTACAGCTTTGAATTTATAGAGATCGGTTTATCAATTATTATTTATCATAATCCTAATCCTAACCATGGTCCTACCTAACTAATATTATAAATGCGAAAGTAACTCTGTCTGTGTTGTACGCAATCATACCTAAGCTACTGAATTGATTTAAATAAAATTGGGTAGTATGAGACACTGGGAAGGACATAGGCTACCTTTTGTCATGATGATATAATAAAACCATCAAGGGGGTGCGGTGAAACGGGAGATAATAGATTCCTAATCCGAAATCCTAATTTTGGCGCAGAGAACTGCTAATGATCAATAAATAAAATATCTTTCTTGTTTCAGTTTTCTTCGAACCAACTGACAAAAGAAAAGCAGTGAAGACAATGAAGAGCAAATACATAACAACATTTGCTTCACCTAACTTAACTGAATTAAGAGCAATGGCCAGCTTTCTGAAGCCCCAGCAGAAACTAACCTGCACTGGTGATATTGATGAAATACTAAAGTTGTCAACAGTTGTGTCAAGCCATGTACAATTCCTAATTGTAACTTTAGGCCCAAAAGGAATAGTAACAGTAAAAAAATCAATGAGTCAGTTAGAAGCACGGTTTTATCCAAATAAAGCCTTACATGCAGTACAGAGTGTATCTGGTGCAGGGGATTGCTTTGCCAGTGGTTTTATACATGGAATGCTGTTAGGCCAGAGACAACCATTATGTATAACAATGGGTAAACAAGCTGCAAAATGTGCTTTACTAACAAAAAACACCGTACCTAACAATTTTACACTAGATCAATGCTATGAACATGCTGAATACATAGAGCTAGAAATATGTGGGATCTGAAAATAAAAACTTCTTTATTACAAAAAAAATATTTTAATAAAAATTGTGCTTACTAACATAAGTTTTAATAAGTATAAAATAAAATGACATTATACTACTTACAAATTAAGGCACATCTTCATTACTTTTCACAAATGGACGGACAGTAATTAGCTTGTGTACAAGCATTTTGAGATTATTAGGCACTAAGTCTATATGGTTTTTTCCAAGTCTTCTGACTAAAATAATCATACTGAATATTGTTTAATGTTATTCAAATAACAGTATGCCCACCAGAGTAAGCAATTTTTCTCTCCTGCATTGTGTAAGATGATGGTTCATGGCTTTGCATTTCATGTAATTTTTTGATATTTGAGATTATTTTTGCAAGCATTTGAGATTATTAGCACTAAGTCTACATGGTTTTTACCAAGTCTTTTGACTAAAATAATCATACTGAATATTGTTTAATGTTATTCAAATATCAGTATGCCCACCAGAGTATGCAATTTTTCTCTCCTGCATTGTGTAAGACGATGGTTCACGGCTTTGCATTTCATGTAATTTTTTATATTTTTGTACTCTTGCTTCAACCAAAAACAGGATGCCAGATGGGAAGAGAAATATGACACCAATCACACCGAGAGCAAAAGCCCAACTAAGGTCATTGTGTTCCCAGTTTGGCATCCAATCACGGCCATCTCCTCTGGCACCAAATGTTACCACTGAAACAATTCCTGAAAAACCTGTAACAAATTTCACAAGCATTAAATATAATTGTTTATGAACTAAACACACTAGTATACATTTTTGTTTCTTAAACTTGGTAGTATAATAATTTATAAAAATGCCTGACTAGTTCATTTAGGATTTACTAGTTATTGCCTCATCTTTTTACATTATATCAACATTTAACAACAAGAAAAAAACAAACCTCCAATAACTAGAACAGTCCCTAAAGTTACAAGAAGTGTCACATAATTTTCATCATCCTTTTCCTTCTTCATGTAAATGAAAGTTAAGAACATTGATACAAGTACACAGCACATAGTTATAGTAAAGAAAAACTGAGTAGCTATAAAGAATCCTGGTAGTAGGATATCATGTATAATGTAGTACTCCTCTTCAAATATCCACCAGCATCCAGTAAATATTGTATCGTACCAGTGATGAACTTCTTCAAAACCATTAAAACAAACCTCCCACAAACCTGAAACACACCAACTAGCTTATAAAATAATGCTACATAACCATGTCATGTATTTCTTAACTACAATATTGACCACAAACTATTTAAAGACTATTAGAAGAACTTACCAATTCTTATGAACTTCGGGTCTTTTAGTTTACCATCCGTAACTAACCAGTAAGGACTTACAAATGAGATTATTATAAAAACTGAAGAACATACGAAAAAACTAAGAGCAAATGTACCCGTTTTCGATTTGTTAAACATTTCTGTCAATTTTATCTGTAAGATAGTCAATCTTTACAAATAGTTCGGTTCCTGCACTAATAAACCAAAGCTCAAAAGCTAACCAAGCATGTAAAATGAATAAAAACAATTATTTTGGTCGGTGTATCCTCGGTTCGGTGTTATATTTCTCTTTGCGCTTTGTTTTTGACATTAGATTAGGGATGCAAACAATACATCGATGTTCAAAAACATCGATGTTTTAACATTTATATTGATGATGTTAACATCGATGAAACATCGTTCATCGAGAACGATGTTTTATGAACGATATTTTTGTAGCGCCATCTATCTATTGATAAAAAACATTGCCTACGGCTATTATTATTATAGATAACTAGGCTGTGTGGTGTACAGTTCTTTGCCACAAAAGATCTCGTTTGTCGTTGCGTTTGTATTGTCTATGTCAGCGCTGACATAAACAACAAAAATTAAGGTTCTATCATTCATATCCAATTTTCACACCATTGTGTCGTTTACAAAGACACCTATCTTTTATATTGCTGGCACAACACAAAAAACTTACATGTTGACAAAACGATTTATCTTCCATGTTTAAAGCAATGACTTATATAATCCTAAAAACATCGAAAAACATCAATATATCGTTCATAAACACCGATGTTTTTAACATCGATATTTCTATTTTAAATATATCGATGTTTTTATGAGCGATGTTGCATCCCTACATTTGATTGATTGACGTTTCATTCTGCTTTCTGCCAACGCCCATTTTAAGGCTCCGTTCCGAATTGCGCCAATAGCACCGTTGGCGCTGTGAGCGCCATAAGCCGTTCCGTTTTGATTAGCGTGCTTAAAACGCTGTTGACGCCATTTCATTTCGAAACGGTCATTTATCGCATCGCGAAGGAGGATTGTTTTGCTTACAGAATAACCCAAAAACATACTTAAAGGACATGTCCCAGAAATGTATGAAGCCTCGGCCAGGTCCATGTACGCTATACCTAATTATAGGCGAAAATGAGTAGTATAGATTTAATAACACTAATTTCAATGGAAAACCATAGTTTTTTAGCTGAAACAATAAATTATACAACATTATTGCAACTCTGTACAATATGGCGGAAGACGCATCTTTGACAATTGAATGACGATTATCCGTCTGTTTACTTTTGACAGTATGCATTTTATTATTATTTTTTCACAAAGTATTATATTAGCAATAAAATCAAAACAAAGCGAAAGCGAGGTTGTTAAAAAGAAGCAAGAACTCAAAACACTGTAAAATTCAACGCTTAGTACAGTTGACTCGGCATTGAAAGTTTTTTTTTTCAGGTCTTTTAGGTTACAAACGACCTAAAAAGGGCTGGGGCACAAAGCCGCAAATCCCAGTAAAGAAAAAATAACAGTTGCCATCTTTACAAAGTTAAGTAAAAAAATTAGTATTAATAGTTATTTTTAAGCCACTGAACTACGGACTAAAATTTTTTAATGGAAATAGCAATATTTTACCAATTTTTTGGCACCACGTACATGTACGGGCCTGGGATGGGACATGTCCTTTTGTGAAATGTCTCTGCCCGTAGTTTCGTCTGTAATAATCACTAACATCTTCTAGGTGTTTTTCAGTTTCTTTTCAATTTTCTGCACAAATGCATTGAGTAAATATAATGGAGAGAGCATAGACGGCCTTCCTCTCTAGCCAAAAATGTTGGCCATATGGTTTGAGTGCTTATATAAAACTACTTGGTCGTGACCGTTTGACAGAATCTATCGCAAATCGTTGCTAAAATGGTAAATTGTGCCGTTTTCGGACCCAAAAACCACTCATCATTAGTAAATTTTCAGTATCATGGCGTGACTTACCATTTTTGAGAACAAATACTTTTATTTATAACAGTATTTCGAAAATCATCGTTCTTTACTTTGAGGTTATTTCGACAAGTTAGCGATACATACGTTGAGTTTTTTCTTAATATAGGCTAGTAGCTTCATAGTGTGGGGACAACAACGGTAACTAACTTAGTAAGTAATTAGTTAGTTAGCTTATCGCCACAATTATAAATAATAAAGTGTATGTTATCTAAATATTTAAACATACCATAGACATGTAGGATGATAAAAGTAAGTTTTTTTTATTTCTGATAGATCCCTTGAATGGTTTGTGGTCGAAAATACTGGCTTTCTTCTCACATAAGTGTTATTTATTCAGCATCAGCACACTTTGAGTCAAGATGTTTCCAAGAATGTTCGGACGGAAAAATAATTTTGTCCGTGCAGCAGCAGCCGTGCCTAGGTACTTTTAAACTTCTTAGCCAACTGTGTAGTTTTGAGGGTTTCTTACGGATAAAAACGGGACTTATTAAGACTCCGACGTCCGTTCTGTCTGTCACCAGGCTGTATCTCAAAAACCGTGATTACTAGACTTTAGTTTTTTCCTCGATAATAAGAACGACAACAGGTAGACGCTTAAAATACTCGCAGAATATTAAAGGTCTTTGCCCACTACACCGTACCATACCCTGACCGTGCTAGGACCGTATAAAAATACACATTCGATTTTCAACCCTAAACAGAGGAGGTAAAGATCAAAATATTCAAGCGCGGTGCTTGTTTTGGCAGTGCCAGAACGGTGCTTCGACGAACACCGACTTAAACATTTTGAACTTTAACTTTTCGCGCTAAGGTCCAAAATCTAATGTGTACTTTTTATACGGTCCTAGCACGGTCATGCTATGGTACGGTGTAGTGGGCAAAGACCTTAAGTTGTATAATCACTTAAAAATAGATTGTCTTATATTCTTATATCTATATAATTATGTAAGAAAGTCGTGTTAGTTACATTACACCACGTATAACACAAGAACGGTTGAAACAATTATTATGATTTTTGTGTTTTTTAATTTGCCTTCGTCTGGAAAAGGACAATCAGTATTAAAATATGATATTCATCGAAAAAAATAAAGCCTAATACATAATAATTAGACTAATCTTTCCCGTAACATCACCATGATTATTCTCTTATATTCCGATTAGAGTTGTAAATTACACATCTTTAATATACTTTTCAATAAATAAGCAGTAGTATTGTGCAAAATACACACACAAACAACATTCTAGATACTAAGACTTGGTCGTGTTATCGTAATAAAGAACATTTTATTACCTACTAGCTGACCCGGCGAACTTTGTTCCGCCTTAATGTCAATAAATAAGCAGTTTTTTTTTTTATTGGAAAAAATACAAAAAAAATTAAATTTCTACATCAATCATTCATAATTATTTCTGTATTTTAGTACATAGGTTGCTCTTCATTTAAGTACCTTGTGATACACGACATTTTTTGTTTTATTATCAGGCGCAAAAACAAACAACGCAGTTGGTCTTCCGACCCGTGAACATGCCACGTATAATTGACCATGGGAAAAACATGAATGTTCTAGATTTAAACCACAAACTTTTAAGGATTGGCCTTGTGATTTGTTGATGGTCATGGCAAATGCAAGACGTATCGGAAATTGAAGTCTTTTAAATTCAAACGGCATATCGGTTGGGATCATCGGTATCCTCGGAATGAGAACTTGCTCACCTTTGAATTTTCCTATCATTATCGTAGCGTAAATTACATTGTTCATCAATTTTCTAACCACCAAACGCGTACCGTTGCACAGTTTTGGTTGGTTTATGTTTCGAAGCATGATTACTACGGAGCCAACCTTTAGGCGTAAATTGTGCGGTGGTAAGCCAGGCACGTCCAAAGAGTTTAAAAATTCAATTGGATAGTTGGTGGCTTCATCTTCATTTGTGACGCAGTCAATAGATTTGAATGAATGCATTGTTCCAATGATCTTATTTTGAATTATGTTGTTTAGGTCATCTACATCTTTATTCTTAGCCGCTAAAATTGCTCGCTCACTCATCCATTCATAATTTTTGTAGTTAGAAATAATTTCTGGAAATACATTGTTGATAAGTTCGTCTTTTGATGAGACAAAATTACAGAAATTATTTGGAAATGATATTAATCCGCTCGATTCATCGACAGGTACTTGACCATTACCGATAGTCAGCAATTGCTCCGAGAAATCTTCAGCAGATGTATCATTAAGCAATGCAACTCTCATGTTTGTTGTCAGTTGCAGTTTCTTCACATGGCGCCATAGATTTGACGATTTGAGGCAAGCGTTTATTTCGTCGGCAGCCGTAGATCTTGGAATTACTGGCAGTATTTGGCGGAAATCACCAGAAAGTAAAATCATTGCTCCTCCAAAACATCTCGAGTCATTGCGTAAATCTTTTAATGTTCGGTTAAGTGCTTCTAATGCACGTTTATGCGCCATTGTGCATTCGTCCCAGATGATGATTTTCGATACCGCTAAAACTTTGGCCATTGCTGAGTGTTTTGCAATATTACACGTTGGTTCTTCAATAGTTTGAAGATTTAACGGTAATTTGAATGCTGAATGAGCCGTACGGCATCCTTCTAACAATGTGGCTACTATTCCAGAAGAAGCAACTGCAACCGCTATGTTAGATCTCGCCCGAACAGTTGCTAAAACTAATGACATGAGGAATGTCTTGCCAGTTCCACCAGGGGCATCTAGGAAATATAAACCACCATTTTCATCATCGATTGCCTTCATTAAAGTATCATAAACTTTCTTTTGTTGGTAATTCAACAGGGGTACATTCGTTTGAACTACTAAATCTAATTCCTGGTTATCATATTCACGTTCCCGTTCCAATTCTCGATTAAATGCGTCATTCATTTCACGATATGGTGCTGGCATTCCTAACCTGATTAATAAATTACCGCACATGAGGTAACACATATCTTCGATCAAGAGTAAAGCACGATTATGTATCTCCTCATTCATCTCAATATCGTGATTTCTGGAACTGACACGAATTTGATGTAAAATATCTTCTGACATATTATCCTTGTATTTGTGCCACAGGTTACATGGGTTTGATGGAAAACATGTCGAAATTATGATAGCGAATAATGTGCGTATCTGACTTGGAGATGCACAGATAATGGCTTCAGCGATTGTCGTATCCCAATGACTATCGTTTTCTAATAACTTCAATTCTTCACATGCAGCACGATATGTTGGGAATATTACACCATTAACAGTTCGTAGTGACTCAAATGACGTTGGCCCACGCACATTTACCAGCAACAACCGCAAATAGAAACATTCATTATTCTTTGGATGAACTGTATACATACGACCAAGAGCATCAGTAGAACGCACATCTGGATACCCAGGAACCGCATCGCCTTGCTTCCGTCTTTGAAAATTCTTCGATGAAGCATTCCAAGTATAATAACGTGGCATCTCCGAGTAAAGCAAAGTTCGTGCAAACTGATCGCTTTGGCAGATTGCAAAAAAACTGGTCAATGTAGTTGCTGGAGGTGTTTCAGCACGTTGCGTAGCATTCGAAGCCGTGAAATATACTCGTTGACCATTCTCCAGATGCACCGCCAAATGCGTAACAGTAGGATGACGTTCGTGAATGGGAAATGCGAATATACGCCAAATCGCTTCATTACAGTTCACATAACGACCAACTTGATAGCGTGAAATTTCATCGTTGGTATTCGAGGATTGCAATCCAAAAACCGCCATATCACTGCCTTTCGTGACATATTTGCAAATATATTTTATGGACTTAACTGAATTGCAGTATTCAACGTTGCAATGTGTCTTGAACGATTTAGAAATAAGTGGCGAATATGGAACAATCCAACTGTTGTCGACAACGAAATCCATTCTTTTCACTTTCGTTGTGACAGTTCGACCGTTGTCATCTGGTGATCGACGCCGATACAGCGGATAACCATCATTGCCAGTGACAGTCTCCGCCGTTAATTTCCGTGGATATCGTTTAGAGCACTTTCCATCGACCATGCAAGGTGATTGGGGATTGATGGCACCACACGGTCCATGAATCATATTAGTAGTAACAACATCATGTAGGTCTGGATCGACTTCATAATCAGGAATCTCAGCACATATGATATCATCTATTTCGATCGTCTTGGTCGCGGCATTATTAATTAAACTTCACTTCACCTAAAAACTTAAATTTTTAACCATACCGAGTTTTATAGTTCACTTCACTGTTTATACGAATGGGCAATTGGGCAATAATGTTAATTATTTATTTAATAGAAATAGTTATATTATTGATTTCTTACAAATATCAAATAGTCATCCATACGTCATTACATAGCTGTCATTATACGTCAATTTTGTTATTCCAAGTCTGATTCTTTTTTGTTATACCACGTTTTATAGTGACTGACGTTACATGTCAAGTCACACGGGAATGATGTCGAACGGGATAAAAAGTATCCTATGTCCTTCTCCTGGCTCTAAACTACCTCCCTGCCAATTTTCAGCTAAATCGGTTCAGCCGTTCTTGAGTTATAAGTGAAGTAACTAACACGACTTTCTTTTATATATATAGATATTATAGGTAATTAAAACTCTAAAAATCAACAAAGTTAATAGTTTAATATTTTGAACACTCATAGTGTTCTTTCTAATTTACATAAGTTAATTAACAACAAAGTTAAACTTAGTCTTTCTCTTTTTCCTTCAACCTTCCCATCTATTGTGTTGTTTAAAAAACTGCCAAGGTGTCCTATCATATTTTCACGTCTATTCTCGATCGTCTTCAAAATGTTTCGCTTATACAGCCATAATAATAGTAGTATAGGATGAGTGTATTTAATTAGTGAGCTAACGAATTAGTTAGCCATGTCCCGTCCTTAGCAGAAAATGGAAGTGGCAATAAATGTCAAAATTTTTGTAGTGTGCTGTACGTGTGCTTCCTTGTCCCCGCCAAAAGTGGCGAAATTTTCTGAACTGGGATTTTGACACATGCTCTCTCCATTATAATATATACTCAATGGCACAAATGTAAAATTTTAACTTTCTTGACGGATGACGTCACTACCGCAGACATCTTGAGCTCACGGTGATATCGCCACAGGAGTATGTAAATGGTACAGAGGCAAAGCTTACTAAGAGCGTTCAAATTGGTACCTGATTTGGTATGGTTGTTACACAAAAGGTTGTTGTACAAAAGGTTAGGATACCTAGCTTCATCTAGTGAAACAATAAGAGCCTGCTGAACATTGCTCAATGAGTACTTTGTATAAAACAATTCTATAAAGGGAATAATATTTGACAGGTCTAGAATAAAATACTTAACCCGCGAAAAAGCTTGATATTTTATCAAAGCTATTTTCAATCCTTAATATCCCTACTTATTACCTACGCACCTACTTGTTTTCCTTTGAGCTATTTAAAAGAAAAAAACCTCAAATCAAACAAAATGTTACATTTTATGTTTGATTTGAGGTTTTTAAAAATGAATAAAAAATATTAAAGTTTTGCACTTTTCTTCTAGTAAAAGGTAAGTTTAATTTTGCAGGTTGTGTAAACTAACGATCTATATTGGACAGTTTGGCTATTTTCTTTCTCCTCTCACTTTTCGTATAAAAAAGAATCATACGAAAACAATAAAAATCAAATATTTACTTACATACCTTATAATAATCCTTGGAAAAGTTAATTATGCTAACATTTTGTTTTTTTTTCTGGTTTTATTCATCACAAATCACAATCAATTAAACACCATATTATTAACGAATTTAAGTTTAATATAAAAACACTCAAACTTGACGATGTGCTTGAAAACGTGCGCGCGTTACCCCTAAATTGTCCACTGGCGTGCTGTCATAAGCCTTGTACATACAAGCGGTCACGCACTCATGCCCCCGCATGCTTCTAGTAGTGCAATCAATTCGCGTCCTTGTATGAAGCTTTGCCTCTGTATATACTCTGTGATATCGCTCTCCGGCGTTAGCACTGTAGCGCGCTGTCAAATTTGACATTTAGTTCCCTTTTGTGTCAAAGAAGAAAGTTAAAAATGTTTGTGCAGAAAATTTAAAATAAACTGAAAAACAAAAAGATATTAGTGATTATTACAGACGAAACAACGGGCAGAGTCGTTTCACTAAATTAAAGTATGTTTTTTGGGTATCCTCTAAACAAAACAAATCGCTCCCTCACTATACGAGAATTAATAACCGTTCCGAAATGAAATCGCATCAACAGCGTTGTCACCACGCCACAGAATACTAGTACTTCACGCTAATCAAAACGGAACGGCTTTTTGGCGCTTACAGTGCCAACAGTTCTATTGGCGCAATACGAAACGCAGCCATAAAGTGCCCCCGAGACGAACAATCGTCAACAACAAGAAGATATCAATAAGTGGCAGGCATGTAACAATCATCAAAAGCTGCCGCTTGCTATTGTTTGAACGCACTGACAAAAGAGAGAGATAAGAACAGTCTCAGCTTGCGATTTCTTGGAAAACAAATTAAATCAGATTGAATAGGCGCGTAAACAATCTCCTACACAGGAAATAACGTTGTAATTTGAAAAAACAAAAGTCTTATTAAACATATCATATCTAAGAGAAAAGGTACGGTTTTTAAAGGTACAATAATTCATAATAGTTTTTCAATTTTTTTTATTTATTTATTAACATTTGCGTACTACGTGTATACATTATAAGGATAAAATATATAATACAATTTGTGAACTTATGACCTAGTTACCAAGAAGGTATGGCAAATTCATGTACCTATCATGTTAATCATGAACACAATAAGTAAAGTATGTAAAGTCAGTTTTTCCTTATTTTGATTTATATTATTTTGAATATTAATTATTTCGATCTACGTTTTGTATGCGGTTCTTAGAATATTTTGTGCCGATTCCAAAATTGACTTCAACTTTACCAAACAACAGGTAAACATAATTTTTGAGAAAACAAAACACCCGACTGCAAAAATTTTAATATTTTTGAAATGGTATTTTTACTGGTTTTCATTTGATACCCATAGTACCTAAGGAAAAAATCAGTCCCCCCCTCCCCCCCTTATTTCCATTTGCGGGCGCCATTTTTTAAATGTATATAAGTCTATGTCACTCCCACAATTTTGACAAATTCAACGACACCTTACATGTCAAAACTGTCCAGCCGTTTGGGCTGTAGGGCGTACCCATGGCGCACCAAACAATTATACCTACATACATACCCTCGAAAAATATAACCCTCCTTCCGCAGTCGGGTAAAAATAAGCAAACTCACCAGTAAATAATGATGATGATAATAATAGTAATGATGTTTTGTTGTCCGTGGACGTTAGCAGCAGTAATAGTTGTCAGTCTAAAGGGTATCACGATTAAAGGTGAGCGTCTGGATGGCGGGTGTATGTATGTCACCGACTCAGACCAAATAAAAAAAGGTTTTTATTAGTAGTAAGTATGGTCTGAGGTCACCAATTCCATAGTGGTTTTGGGGGACTTTCCGTGTAGTTTTGTGTACCTTTGATATTTTTTCGTGTACCTACCTCAGAGTAAAGATATGCCTGCCGTAAATAAGGTACACCCGCCAACCTGACGTCAGAATGGCGGGTTCCAAATACCCATAATTTGCATAAAACCATAACAGAGAAAATACATAAATACCCTGAGCTTAAAGAAGAAATACTTAAAATATGGAACATGGAAAAAGTATACATCGTGCCGCTGGTGCTCTCCAGTACTGGAGTCGTACAACATCTTCTTACTGCCTTGCGTAATCAGACATTTCACAGAATACATCACTATGCAAAAGGCTGCAATCCCGCATTGTCAGGAAGTTATTGCAGGACGATACAAACTCCTATACTATGCCGAACCCTGAAAACGCAGTTCACTTGGCTTAGGCCCATCATCACCGTCACCAGCTTAGCGTCATCATCACCGAAGACACTTTTGCTCTTCGAGAAAATAATAATAGTAAATAGTTTATTGGGAATAAAAAACATTTTGTACAATTCAAAATGTGCACGAAAATAACTGCTATAGTTTTTAAAAAACTGTGTTGCAATTATTAACGCCCACCTCCAGAAATATACAGTATTATTCCACTACAGACAAAGCTAAATTTAAGAAATTAAGTTACACCGAAGTACCCAAGTATTCTATAATTACACAATAAAAAGGAAATCAAATAAAAGAATGTGTGTGTATGTGTGTTTGTGTGTCTGTGTGTGTGTTTGTGTACAGGGTGCATGGGATATACACTATGACAAATTTCAAATCCAAGATGGCCGCCGTAAAAAAATGACGGGAATTTAAAAATTCGTAGCTTAGTTGGAAATTCAATTTGATTTCGTAAAAACTTGCAAAATAATTGCATAAGTTAAAAAAATAATTATAAGTTAAGCTGATTTCATCTTAACTGATGGTTAAATATTTGTAAAAATATTTCTATCGGATACATGCAGGTACATTCCCCAAGTATTGATGAAATCGAACGCCGGCTTACTGGCTTAGCAAGCACTTACAAAAATTCGTCGGCTGACTAACGTCCTCCGTAGCTTAGTTGGTAAGAGCACTCGCCCGGATAGCGAAGGGACGTGGGTTCGAGTCCCACCGGATGACACAGTCGATTCATTTTTGTGAGCGAAATTCAATTTGACACCTACACTATGATAAATTTCAAATCCAAGATGGTCGCTATCTCAAAATTGCAAATTGCATTTTATTTCCAAGTTTATCTACTTACTTTTCCTCAACTATTTTATATAATTATAATTCTTTATTATTGATAATAAAACCTGATGAAACATCAAATTAAAACTCAATAAAATAATTGAAATGAAATAAAACAAATAAGAAGTCCCCTGCAATTAAAGCTTGAAATAAAAAAATAATTAAAAATTAAAAAAACCCCCGACACAAAATAATAGATGCGCATAAAAATTTTGGCGGACGGCGCGCAAGGTCTAATATTAGTGCGGTCCCCCGACGCGACAACATTAGTATTAAAAATTGTATACCTACGTACTTTACGTAGGGTCAAAATTTCAGTATTTTTTATAGGGTTTCCATTTTAACCAACTGCATTGTATCTAGCTATAATTCCGTAGTTATAAAACCTTGTTTTAGGACTTTTATGTGCATTTATTATTTTGTGTTGGGGGTTTTTTAAATTTTAAATTTATTTTTTTCTAGAACGCACCGTTTCCGAAATATAAGCAGAAAACTTAACTTTTATTTTACCCCTTCCCTTCACTCCGGCTATGCTCTTAGTGGTCAGGACTTTTGGTATGTTTATTACCCAAGGCCTCTGAACATGTTTCCGAAGAAATTGCTTACGACCCTTCTCACGCACTCTTTACCCCATTTTGAGCAGTTCGTTCAATGGGCTACTAACACATATTCACTAATGCGCCATTTTGCGCATGTCATCATAGCTACTTTTATTCATATCAGCCTATTGCAGACCACTGCTGGACATAGGCCCCTCCAAGACGGCGCCAACTTTCACGGTCCTCCGCTTCTCGCATCCAGCCACCACCAGCCACCTTCCTTAGGTCATCGGTCCACCTAGCAGGGGGGCGTCCAACACTAAGTTTCCCGAGACGTGGTCTCCATTCGAGTACCTTTCTACTCCAACGCCCGTCGGTTCTGTGACAGACATGACTAGCCCACGGCCACTTCAGCTTACTGCACCTCTGAACGATATCTATGACTTTCGTCTTTTGGCGGATGATCTCGTTTCGGATTCTATCCCTTAGCGAGATCCCCAGCAGGACGAAGACGAAGTTGCGGGGGCTCTCAAACAGCTTATCAATGGGAAGGCTTTCGGTGAAGACGGCATTACATCCAAGTTCCTGAAGGCAGGAGGACCTCCAGTTATCAAGGAGCTTGTGAGGATCTTCAATGCCGTCATTGCAAATAGGACTACCCCGGAGCTGTGGAGTAGGAGCGTTATGGCGCTGTTTTTTAAGAAAGGCGACAAGTCGCTCTTAAAAAACTACAGGCCCATCGCGCTCCTGTGTCACGTCTACAAGCAAGATTGGACGCCTTCCAGCCACTGGAACAGGCCGGGTTTCGTAAAGGCTACAGTACCGTAGACCACTCTGCCTCGCGATGCGTTGGTCTCCATGAACTTGGACAATACTAAGGTCATGTTAACGAACATATTGTCACGGAACCGATAGCAGTCAGCGGCGAGACGCTCGAAGTCGTCTAGGAATACGTTTACCACGGATAAGTGTTGCGATGCGACTGGGTAAAGACAACTTCGACCGCGAAATCGCCAGAAGGGTGCAGCTAGGTTGTGCAGCATTTGGGAAGTTGCGTCACATCTTCTCTTCGCCACTACCACAATGCCTGAAGAGCAGGGGATATGCTGCACAAATTTTGATTAGTTATTCTAAGTGCTTATCAAAATATTATTAAACACTAGCTGTTGCCCGCGACTTCATACGCGTGGACTGGATACAAAATATTTTATACTCTCGCCGCCATCCAGCTTTCATGATCTCTTAGTCCACCATGTCGTAAGGAGAAGAGAGGAATAAAAATCAAGGTCAATAGACACTCTTTTTTAGATAGGTTACTATCACTTCGCCATCCGCCTCTGGTAAGAAAATTTTGCATGGCAGTGACACCGACTCCAAAACTAAACATCGTCGTATATCTTTTGTTAGTAAAAGTGTAAAGGTAATTTTTTAAATTTTTAGGTTAATTTATTAAAGTCAGTTTTATTCCTTTGTAAAAAAATATAGGTAACTTCAGGTTTTAGTGTTCAGGTCAGACTCAAACCTCCCTACGCAACAGATGAATGTGGCATCTATTTATTGTGTCCCTAGCCTACTCAAAGGTCGGTTTGTAAGTAACTACTATTAATTAAATATTCAGTCTGGTTGCAAAACTTCCATGCGCCAACAATTTTTACGAAGTTTTAGGAACGTTTTTAATAAAAAATATTGTACTAAACGAAGTGGTTTTATTTATTTTTTACATTAAGCGTATACACAACATGCATTTTAAACCAACATATAGGTCATCACTTGTTTTTTGTTTATACAGGCATTTATTTGAGAAACAAGCAAAAAATTCTCAATTTTCATATTTACAACCTATTTTATAAATGAAACAAATCATAAACTCTAACGAAATACACACAGTTCAAAAGGTCTGTTCATCAGCATTATAAAAAACATCAAGTGTTAGCCAACTTTTTAGAACGAGAGTCATAGATCGTCTTTGATTACGACATGTGCAACGCGCCCGGCGTTATCGGTGATGACGTCAGCGCTCGGGTCACTCGGCTGTAATTTAAGATGCGCGGCTGGCCGTTCAAGCGGATATCATTTTAGATATTTTGACAGATTTGGGTAGGTTTGTGCGAGGCCCACTGTCTGTCTGTTCTGTTTTATTCTTGTATCGTAGAATCTATGAACAGGCTTACTTTTAACATAAATGTAAACGTTTAAAAATATTTTTTTATGTTCATTTGCCAATATACGCTGGTACTATTTTACCAAGTGTTGTCATATGAAGAGGATTTGAGGCGCCCTTAATTCAGGTCCCATATATTTCTGGTCAGGCTATATATAAACTTGTTTTGAAAGTTTTATTTTCTTTGCTTCAACCCTGCTTAGCTATTTACTGAAATAGTTCGTAGAAGTTTTAAAAATTACGTATACAAGATTTTAATAATCTTTTAACATAATAAATAAAGTCATTTACAAGAACAATAGGTATTTTACTTCTACGCGACTGTGGTTTAACAAAAATAATTCCAATTTGGTCCAAATTTCAAGGCTTATATTACATAGAGCCAATAAATTTAATAAGTATTTAATTTGCAATAACAAGACAGAACACTGTTTCGTAGAATCTCCTATCAGACTTGGAAATGTAACCTAAATGATAACATATAAAATGTATATTTTTTTAAATGTCCGGTTGCCAATCTACGCTGGTATGATTATATCAAGTGTTGTCATATAAAGAGGATTCGTAGCGCCCTTAATTCAGGTCTTATATATTTCTGGTCAGGCTATAACTATCTTTCTTTTGCCGAAGAGCTGTAAAGCAGAAGGATAAAATAATAAATAATTGTTGAGACTAAAAAGTTTTTTATTTACTTCAGTGTACCCTTCTTCTTAATCAATTACATTATTAACTATTTGTTTCTCTTAGTTAATAATACTAAAGGTATTGAAATAGTTAAATAAATTCTTTGAGACAAGAATAAGGTAGAATAAGTTTCTTTATAACATGACGTGTGTTTTAATCAAAGTGTATGTCACGCTAAGCGATAAATTATGAAAGGAGTGAGCAGACCACTCCGTCAGTAGTCCATTCGACACACAATTTCGTGATCACTACACTAGTAGAATATCTCACACAAGTCAGTGATCTCTACATTAGTAGAATATCTCACACAAGTCAGTGATCTCTACATTAGTAGAATATCTCACACAAGTCAGTGATCACTACATTAGTAGAATATCTCACATAAGTCAGTGATCACTACATTAGTAGAATATCTCACACAAGTCAGTGATCACTACATTAGTAGAATATCTCACACAAGTTCGTGATCATCACATTATTAGAATATCTCTCACAAGGTTGTGATCACTACATTAGTAGAATATCTCACACGAGTAAGTGATCACTACACTAGTAGAATATCTCACACAAGTCAGTGATCACTACATTATTAGAATATCTCTCACAATATCCCACTTCTGAATTGTTGGCGCACACACACTTCGAATGAAACACTGACTTCAAAATCAATAATTATAATCCCGACCACAAATTAGAGATGAAATTTGGATTTATTTCAATAATTTATCACCATTCAACGAACATCCGTTGTCATGTTTTTTTTAAAAACCATGTCCATAGACATTATAGAAAATCAATGTTGCCACTCGTTACAGATTACAAATTAGCGGTGGCGTTATTGGTTGAAAAAAAATATTCGTTAGAAGTTAATGGTTGAATAAAAATATTGATATTTTTAATGGTTGAAAATATCAGTTAATATTTTTATGCCGATACATTATTTTGATATTTTTAACTGTAGTTGAATATGGTTGAAAATATTAGTCAATATATTTATGCAGATACATTTTTTGATATTTTTCACCGTAGTTGAATAAAGTAATTACTTACACGTTTTTAATATTCAATGAACTTTCCCTTCATACTTTAACAGGCTTAGGACTGTCTATCATAAAACACAATGGATATTTTCGAGTATACTTAGTGTAATACACAAATTAAGTAAACAAAACATTGCAAGCGAATCCAACGTTCATCGGTAAATTTAATAATATGTGCCTTATTTTGCACGCGTCAGAGCCTAAAGTCGAAAAATTGTATCCGCATAAATATCAGACTCAATTAAATATATCAAAAAGAAAGCTGTTCCATACGCCGAGTAACATTATTCTTCCTTAAGCTAACGTAATAGAGTTTAATTTCAATGCAACTGTTTCTATTTGTTTGACTCGCACATTTTATCGCATTACACCTCGTCTCACTGGGGCGACCTGGCGACGCCACTCGCGTCCTAAAAATGCATTCAAATTTAGGCTCTAATCCGTTTGGCTAAGGCTTAAGTTTACTTACTCTATAAACTAATAAATTTATCGGAAAGATTGAATACGATATTTTTATTCTTTGCGGACTTACGTTAAAAATATTTATTAGGTAATTTTATCAATCGGTAAGATTTATCTATATGAATAAAACTTTTAGTTGCGTTTAATTATCAACGACTCGAATAAATATTTTTATTCGATATGGTTAATAATATTTATTGAATAAAAGTGATATATTTTTATTAGTTAATTTTAACTGATATTAGATATATTCACCATCTATATTACAAATAAAATAATTAATGTATTTTCATACAAATAATTAAAATAAATACCTGAAAACTAACAAAATATTTAAATTAGTTTGCATACGCTAACACTCTATACCTTCAATTTGTGTACGTCAATAGAAAGTGCTCAACACGCTAAACAATGTTCCCTTAGGTGCTCTATTAGTACCTCTTATAATTGAGCTGAGCTGCTAGGGTTCCATATCAGTTGCTTCAGACTTTCAATTAGTGTACGTCAATAGAAAATGCTCATCGTGCTAAACAACTTTTCTTTAGGCGCTGCTTTCATATCTCTCTTAGTTTAGGTGTACTGCTAAGGTTTCACGTCAGGTTACTCTGATCTTTAAAAATAAGTTATAGCCTAGTATTTGCCCAGAATCAATAGCTACACAATAAAAAAAGTTTCATTCAAATCCGTTCAGTAGTTCCGGAGATTAGCGTGTACAAACAGACAAACAGAGAAAAAAAATAAAAATTGTAGATTCCTATTCTGTTACTATTTTTATATATAGATAAGTCACTCGTTGCAGCTCATATAATTATCATTCTGTTAAAAAAAATCATCAAAAATTGCCGGATGATTTGATATTGTTTGCTAGCCATGGTCTGCTGACCAATCATATAATTCTGCTGCTTAGCTTTTTGCACCCAACATATCGGATGTTATTTAACGGGTTAGCATAGTATTCATGTTATGTTAGCAGTAAAATGTATTTTATGCAGCAGAAATAAAATGATTACCAATCATCTTCTTAAAAAATACAGTCGAAAATAGAACAGCACCTTTTTTGAAGTCCGTTAATAAAGAAAGTGTTTGATGATATTGAAAATAAATCAGCTGGAATGAGAAAAAACTTTTTTAAAATTAAGTTTGTGAAAAATACATCGATATAATATTATAATCGTCTGTATACCTACATGCCTATCTGTCATAACAAAACTGACAAACACATACATAACCTTTTTATCAAATTTATTTTTGTGCAGAGAAGTCGAAAAGTGAATAAGTGCAATTTTCCTGCTTTATTTCGTTCTTCTTCGATGGAATTTAATATCTAATCTTTAATTTTACTTAATAAAACTAGCGCGATGATTTTTCGTGAACTCGTAATGCACCGGATACCTCGATTATTCAAATTACAATACTCAAACACAAATAATGTTAGAAACAAATTGTGCGATTATTTTGACCTGACTGAGAACAGAGCACGACTTATATGTTTAAAACATCCAGTAATAAATAAGCTGGATAGTTCACAAATAGAAAATTTGATATCAACTTTAGATGAATTAGGATTTCCCAGATATGTTTTAATTGAAGAGCCACAGCTTTTCAGTTTAATGCCGATTACGTTGAAATACCGATTTAAAGTATTGGAAGAGTGTGGAATTGAAAAAATAAACGCAGATCGTATATTGTCCTATTTACCTTTAGTAAAACAGAAAACCATTGGCGACTTAAAAGCATCTGGAATGATACTTGACTTTGTGAATGTTGAAAATAGACTAGCCAGTTACATGACCCAGTGGCCAACATCATTGACAACATTGATTTATCGTGATGTCAACATTATTACACTTTACTCACTGCGACTGAAAATAATTCAAAGATATCTGGAACTTGTCCTAGATTTAAGTAAAGAAGAATTTTTACGAGGTATCAAAACTTATCCTACTATTAAGCACCGTCCATTGCAAATTATTAACAATACTTTAAAGATATTACAATCAGAAGTAATGATTCCAAATCATAAAATAAAAAATAATCTATATTTAACACATGCAGATCCAGACAATTTAAAGCAAATAATTTATAAAATCAGGACATTGGGAGGTATTGACGTAAAAGAAGTAATAAGATTACATCCCAAAATAGCAACAAAAAAATATTCTACATTGGTTGAAATACAGAAAGTGCTATATGAGTTTGGTATCAGTGATGAGGCACAAATGAGGTGTTTTGACATATTTACCTTAAGCCCAAATACTGTAAGAGAAAGGCTTGAAAAAGCTAAACAAATACCAGAATTCAACACATTCATTAACCATCCAAGATTCTTGAAAATGATTCACTACAAGAATACAGCTATGAAAAGATTGAAAAACTTATATAGCAGCAATAAAAAATGCCTAAGTCTTAACATCTTGTCTGGCAGCTCAGCACATTTTGAGTCCTTTGAAAAAGCTCCTGGAGACCGACTGGGAAAAGGAAAGGATCTTATATTTTGTGTATCACAATGTCTTGGAGGAAAATACAGTTCAAGTGAAATAAGAAATGCACTAAAAAGACACCCGTTTTGGATAAATATACCATTAGTACAAGTTAAATATGTATACCAGAAGCTATCAAGAGATTTTAGTCCTACGGAAATATTTGAAAATTGCCCAATATTATTATATCCTTGGAATAAAATAAAAGACACATTGACAGTTTACAATGAGATAAACAAATCACAGAAGAAAGTTTATTTTCATGAATGCATGGACTTAAATAAGTTAAATAAGTCACAAAAATTAAGTCTTGTTTTGTATTTTCTTGAAAAGAACCATTATTTTACTGGAAATGGAGTTTGGTCAGAAGAAAAGAAAGCTTTGATAGATGTGCCAGACCCTAAAAGTTATATTGAAATTACTAGGAGTGAAATGATGGCTAATAAAAAAATTGTTTTAGATAATTAAATCTAGATGTTCTTTTTTACTGTTCTGTGATGATCACTGGTTACACACACAAAGAGCCAATATCTTTGACAACCCTCTCGGTGTAGTGGTTCACGCCGCAGACTACAAAACCAGCGGTGGCGGGTTCGAATCCCACATGGGACAAAAGTTTGTGTTATAAGCATAAGCATTTGTACCTAAGTCATGGATTTTATAAACATATTTATGTACCTATGTCTATCCATTATCCTAGTCACGCTTAGTTTAGGGCTAGGTAATTGGTGTGATTGTTTTAAACAATTTATTATTAATCCTATATTGATCAGATTTTGTGTTGCTGCTTGATAGTTGACTTTTGGTAGTCTATCAATAGCGGAGCGGAGGCCAAAGCAATTGTATTAATACTATCAATAGGTAGATATGTTAGTTTAGATACTATTGACACAGCACTACTATCGAAAGTATCAAATGCACTATCGATACTGTCGATAGTACTATTGGCTGACTATTGCAATAATATATATACAGTATTGTCCTATCGGAAAGGTAACCTTTTATTTAAAAGAATAGGTTGTGTACTTATTTGCAGAATAAACCCACCTTAATTATTATTTTGCTATATTATGTCATGGCGTCACATCAATCTCATCTCATCATCAATTCGAAATACTATTGAATAAAATTATCAATAAAAATATATTGTCATTATCCATAGGACCAAACTATCAACAGCTTATTGCAATAGTCAGAACTCAGAGCCAATACTATCGATAGAATCGATCCTATGGATATAGTACTATATGGATTTCATTGATTTATTATATATAAGGATGCACTACACCATACAAAATCAAAGCTCAAACATGGCACATGTTATAATTATAATATATATAATAAATCAATGACGGATTTAGATGTTGAGCATATTTAATACGCAATACTGTGATGATGTCCTCCTAGCCGATTTCGACTACGGCGGCCTATCTCAACAGAGATTAGCCAACTGCGCAGGATATATTATAGTGCACAAGTGTGTGCGCAAAACACAGGTGCACTCTCTGTTCCTTCACTCTCATAATTCGGTGAGACGGCAGTCCGACATGACCGTAGAGAGATCAGGCGCAGGACCAACGGTTTAACGTGCTTTCCGAGGCACGGGTGTTAACACCACCAACTTCCTGACTCCGGAGCTGTGTCTGAGTAATTTCAAGACAGAAAAACCCAAACACTCTCGGCCCGACCCGGGATTCGAACCCGGGACCTCGTGGATAGTACCCAGCGTGCTGACCACTAGACCAACGAGGCAGTCAGTATTACGCAATACTATTGATAATATCGATAGTATTGCTGTTTTAGTATTTATACGGAGGCATTGATACTAGCGATAAGCCTATCTTTATTTGTACATGATTTTCAACGTCAACTATCGATAGTGCGGCGCAACGCTACCCAAATTCCAATGATTACATTATTTACATACCTACATATTCTTGTTGTGGGTGGTTGTCGATGTCTCGCCATCGCTGAGGTCCTGGCCTGGGTTCAATCGCCGCAGGTCAATATAGAAATTCATATTTCTATAGTGCCTTCGAGTCTGCGTGTTGTGGTACCACCCGGGTTAGAGTGACGCAAAGGGTGCGGTGCGCACACTAAAAAAGGCAAAAATTAAAAATTGCCTATACACACCTCCGGAACCCAGGGGGAAGTGGGAGTTGAAGGGTGGGGAACCTAAAGGGGGTGTCCTACAGGATGACCTTGACCTTGAGTGACCTTGAACTTAAGTGACACTGACTTTGAGTGACATTTAACCTTCAACTTGTCCTTGGTTGACCTTGACCGTTTTTACCTCAAACTTAACCATTGTGACCTTGACCTTGAGTGACTTTACATTCAACTTGACCTTGAACTTTGTTGACTAGGGACTGGACTGTTTTACCATGAACTATACCATTGTAACTACTACCCTCGCATAATCGGCTACTTGTCTTTTCTGCGCACCCATTCCTACACTCCAACCACCACCCGCGTTGCAGCGTTTGCGTTGATATCCATATAACTTGTTTATTTTAATTTTATAATCCTACATAGATACATAATTAATTACAACTGTACAAACTTTACTTACAAATTGAAAAGGTATACTTTACTGTTACAAAAGTAACTCATGAACAACACAAAAGTTGTAAATAATCAAGCTTTTAAGTCAACGCAATCAAAAGATACATACGGCCATTTTTGCCCTATTTTCTAACATTTTTCAGGAAAATCAAAACCTATGGGGTAGGTACTTCCCATGGACCTAGAACCATAAAATTTGGCAAGAAGGAAGGTTTATCAGTACATTTAAAGGAAAAAGTCCGAAAACCGCGATTTTGTGATTACATCGCAGAAAAAAACCTTTGTTTGTATGGAACCCTCAGTGCACGAGTCCGACTCGCACTTGCCCGGTTTTTATTTTGAATGTAAAGTCACATAACGTAAATTTTACACTTCCGACAAACATTTTTATAACTTTAGTCAAAGTACGGTAACGAATTTGATTATTTTAGGCATTAAAGTGCAACTCTCGCAGATTATATTAGTTGCAAAAAAGAAACAACAAAAAAGTTATATAAAAAAATATTCAAGCTTGTATCGAAACTCAAAAATCGCGACACACAACCACAACATACATGGGGCCGATTCAGGTACTCCAAGAGGTGTTTTATCTCTGGACTTCCGTTTTATAATACCATACTTTTTGGGACAGCCTATCTCGTAGTCAAAATTGAGCTTGGAGTCAAGAAAGTATTTTTTTTTTTATCTTCTTTTCTTACTGCAACTGTCTGGTAGACATCCAGCAATATTTTTATATTCAATTTAATCTTGCTTGGGATAAGGCCAGTGCCCCACCCTTATATGCGTTTTCGCTATTTATTTTTAAGTAGGTCTTGAGGAGCCCTTCGTTTTAGTCTTCTAAAAGTTACTTCATTTGACATTAGCTCTGATGCTAACGGATTAGGATGATTCTTCAATCTGTTTAAGTACTTTTCAATGCTGTCCTTGATTTCTTGAGCTACTGTTTTTATTTCCAGATCTCTGTGAATACTCTCATTTGTAACATACCAAGGTGCATCTACTATAAGTCTTAGTGTTTTGGATTGGAATCGTTGTAAGATGTCAACATTTGATTTGGCTGCTGTTCCCCATAGCTGAATGCCATAAGACCATATCGGCTTCAGTATACATTTATACAACAGAAGTTTATTTTCCAGTGAAAGTTTAGTTTTCTTCTTAATCATCCAGTACAGACAGCGTAGTTTAATTCCTAAGGCTTTGCGCTTGTTAAAAATGTAAGTTCTCCATGTTAAGCGTCTATCTAGGTATATACCCAAGTAACGACAGTCATTCGACTGTGGTATTTCTATATTGTTCAGGGTAACAGGAGGGCAGGTATCCCTACATATAGTAAAAGTAACTTGGACCGATTTGGCTTCATTGGCTTTTATTCTCCAATCCTTAAGCCACTCAGCTATTAAGTTAAGGCTTGCTTGTAGTTTGGTTGAGGCAGAGGTTGGACAAGGATCTGATGCCAGCATTGCTGTATCGTCTGCAAATGTACCAGTCTGGACTTCGTCATTGATCGGTAGGTCAGCAGTATAGAGCAAGTACAGGGTTGGCCCTAGGACACTGCCCTGTGGCACTCCCGCTTTGATTTGTCGCAGCTCAGTGACTTCACCACGCTGTTTGATGTAGAAATGTCTGTTGTCCAGATAAGATCGCAGAAACAAGTAATAGTTTGTCGGTAAAGATGCCTTGATTTTTGCTAGTAAACCCTGATGCCACACGCGATCAAAGGCCTGTGAGATGTCTAAGAAGACGGCAGAGCAGTAAGCCTTTCTCTCGAAGGTATGATGGATTTTTTCGACAAGTCTGTACCTGTAAGTACCAAGTAGTACCTGTTCAATGGTGCTGTGCTGCTTTCTGAACCCAAATTGGTGCGAAGGGATGATGTTTCTTTTGTTTATGATTGGAATTAATCTTTTAAGCAATAAAGTCTCTAAGATCTTTGAGCATATTGGAAGAAGACTTATAGGCCTGTAGGATTTGACATCATTTTCGGGCTTTCCTGGTTTGAGGAGCATTATAATTTGTGCTACTTTCCATTGTTGAGGAACATAGGTTCGCTGTAGTATGGCATTAAACAAATACATTAGGAAGGTAATAGCTTCTTTTGGTAATTGCTTTAGTAAGATAGCAGTGATAAGGTCATATCCTGGAGCCTTATGTTTTTTTAATTTTCTAATAGCAAACATAATTTCGTCCCTTGAACACTTAGGGATTGAAGCGTCAAGCTGGTTAACAGTCGCAAGTGTGCTGCATACATAGTCTAATTTGGTAGAACCTTCCTCAGCAAAAACTTCAGCCTTTTCAGCATCATTAGTGGTCCATGAGTTGTCCTGTTTGCGGATAGGTGGTTGGTGTAATGGAGGTCTATTCAGTTAGGTTAGAAAGCTACAAAAAAGTAGCTTTCCAAATGGAATAGTTAGTGGCCGCAGTACCATCTAAATTCTCCATGTAATTTTGCAACTCTGCATTTCTTTCCCTTTCTAGTACCAATTTTAGGTTTTTGATTGCAGAATTAAGCTTTTTCTTGTCACTGGGGTATCTGTGTCGCTGCCATAGTTTTCTAAGCCGTCTTTTAAGTTTTCTAAGCCGAAAGTATAACTACATTTCTTTTGCTACCTATGTATATAAAGAATACTAAAATTAGTTTATGGTTTACCCGCCCGTCCGTCACCACTCTTGTGTTTCTGGGCAATTTTTGACAGTTTAGTTTAGGAAAAATGGCGACTTTTCTACCTCGTTCGTTTGGTCTTGCTGAAACATATTTGCTGAAAAATGGAAGCAAGGTAATAGTTTAGATTCTGAAATATTTAAACATACACACACATTTACACAGTATCATATATTCCATTGGATAACTCTAGCACTCTCAGATAAATAAAATGTTGAGAGTCTTTTATAGATTTTCTTCGTAGTTGTTTAATTAAAAATGTATTAACTCTTTAATAAATCATCTATTTTGTAAGTAAAGTATATTTATTGACCTTGACTAAATTAATACATTATATTTATAAATTTGACCTTGTAGTTTTCAGCTCTGTTGTGACCTTACGTCATCGTCGCTGTACGCTAAATTCCAATATTCCCATTATAATCCCATTATATTTAGGAAATTTCTCAGTCACACCTTACTGTCGTGAGTCTAAATCGATAAATAAAACCATGACTATTGTTACTTAACATAATGAATGAACAGTAAAAAAGAGTAGGTATGAAAATATGTAAGATACATACAATAGAATAGCCTGGTAATAATCTGTCTGGGGAAAATTCATAAAAATTCATATTTTTGCGAAAAATGTTTAAAGGTTTCAAACGCCTTCCACACCATTTGCTACACCAACCTTTGTATAATATCATTTTTTTTTCCTAGTTACTGGCAGCACAATCAACCAACAATATTATACCCAGTAAGCAACAAGTCCGTAACTTGAATGTACATGAGTATGTCAGCTACACTCTACTGAGAGACCATGGCATCCCAGTTCCTAAGTTTAATGTGGCCAAGACCAAGGAGGAGGCAGTAAAGTTTGCCCAAGAACTCAATACAAAAGACATTGTTCTGAAAGCTCAGGTACTTATTTCATAATACAGATATTGTGCAAGTTTATTGTGAATTTGATAGTAAATGTATTTTGTTTTATTCAAAACACAATTTTGTAGGTTTTGGCAGGTGGTAGAGGAAGAGGAGCATTTAAAAACGGCCTCAAAGGTGGTGTCCGGATGGTGAACACGTGAGTACTCCTAAAATTACTAAACAAATTGTTATCATAATATACATATTGTTTTCTTTTTTCATTCTTTAACCAATCAGAGGAGAAATATCTAAACTACTGTAATATAGTTTATTGGATAGTTACTCCCAATCCTGTAGAAACTATTCTAATGTTATTATACTACAGATAGTAATTATTTGTTTTAAAATTGTGACTTGTTTATTAACACGTTCCACTGCGGTATTCCACTCCAGTATGACACTAAAATCTTCATACAAATGTTTCGTACACGTACACAAGCACTGAATCATGTGTCCAAGTAAGGTTCATACATTCACAACGGCCACCACCGTACTGTCAATGTGTGTAGCCCCTGTGTATGTGTATGTAAGATACCTAAAATGGTCTTGTGCACTTGTGTTTTTGACACTAGAAACACAAGCCTCCTGTACAGAATGACAGTAAGACTGCTCTCTATGGAACTCTAATGTAAATTCGACGGATGTTGCCGTAGTGATTTTTAGATGGATTTTCGTGAAAACGGCGATACCCGTACTGCCATTATATGAATTTTACTGCTTATGCCGTTACCGCGGTGGAACGTGTTAACTTATTTTCCCTGTGGGTCTCTGTACATTTAATACACCAAATTTCAACCTTGGCTTACGAAAATTTCGACCCTTGCTCACTCATTGAGTTTTATTGCCTCTTTTTTGTCATATAAAGTGACCTATTTGAAATTTTTTAGAATAACATTATATTTGTTGTTGTTTTACATTTCTGTGGCCTTGATAAAGTATAATGCAATAAATGTAAAAGCTATTGCTTTTATTTATTACAGTGTTAACTTGTTAATATTATTTTAAACCTTGTTTATAATTAGACCTGAAATCGCTGGGGATATTGCTGGGAAGATGTTGAAGCAGTACCTCGTGACGAAGCAGACTGGCGCCGCCGGACGCATATGCAACATGGTTATGGTCACCGAGAGGAAGTTCCCGCGACGAGAATTCTATGTCGCCATCATGATGGAGCGCAGTTTCAATGTGCGTAAACTTTTTAAGGCTATCACCATTCAGAACAATGGGCTGATGACAGTGCAATCTCAGATAAGAAGTAACAAATAATGTAGGATATCATTACTCCAGGTCCAAAGTATACAATTATGAATTACTTATTGAATTCTTCATTGCTGCATTTTAACATACCGGTAATTACCAATTATAAAAAAAATTTTTTTAATGAAATCATTTAAAACAGTCAAATAGCTTAACTATCGATATACTATTTGACGAGAATCAGGTCCCATCTTTTATTGACATAAGTTAATACTGTCAAAATACGTTATGCCTTCCGATTCTATAAGTAATGTGTTGTAAATCAATGTATACAGGGTCCTGTCATCATCGCATCTTCCCAAGGTGGTGTGAACATCGAAGATGTGGCTGCCGAAAACCCTGATGCTATTACCTACGAACCCATCGACATCGTCAAAGGCATCACTCCCGAACAAATCAACCGTGTTATTGAAAAGGTACTTGTGTATGGATGACATACATGATAGGAGACATCGTTGATAGTAATGTACCTAATTTACTACACATTGATGTCGATTTCAGTTGAGATGTTATTTATTTATAGCTTGGGTCATTGACATTAACACTCATTGTTTAGACTTCGTCAAATGAACTAGTACCTACAATATTATTGCATATCATTTTATTTTGCGTCTTGGATTGGCTATTGCTGATAAGGAAGACAAAATAATAAAGTGAACAGACCTAAAAATGTATCACCTTTTTTACACTTATTTTATTTTTATAAGTATTTGGATAATATTAAAATAAAATAATATACACAAGTAAATTATTTAAACATTACCGTAAAGGCGAGTTACTTTAGCCCTGTGGGGTAAGTTTAGCCCAAAACATTGAATTTGTCGCCGCTCTTTTTTGCGTAGTTTATTCCATGAGGTTTCCATTACAAATCATAGATTAATCATAGATAGTCTTCCTGTAAATGCTTTTTTACAAATCATATATAGGGTTATAGTCTTCATGTAAATGCTTTTTTGCCAACATGCAGTCGCGTTCTGACTGTCAGTGACAACTGAAATAGAGACAGTGCTAGTTGCGCGTAATTTACTACTGCAGACTTTTATGTGAAACCTTGTTGCATTGTAAGTTATTTATTATAACTACTCAATGTCATCAACTGTTTACTTTGACTTTGGTTTGTTGGATAGATAGGTTTTCTGTTGTATGCTTTACATTAGCTCCGTTCTTTTAAAATGGAGGAGAATTTTTTTGGGACAAAGTAACCCGTCTCAAACATTAAGTTTGGCCCAACTTTGTAAAAAAAACAACTTGTAGTTAGTTTTTCGTTGGTTTTTTAATTATTGTAAGTTGTAGTGTGTATTTATATGTCACTGAAAAAAATGAATTCAATCTCTATTTTATCTTCAATGATTCCGGGTCAAAGTAACCCGCCTTTACCGGTGTTTATTTTATAAATAAATAAAAATCATTTTAATTCAGACAATTTAGTCTATAGAGTGATAGTAACAATGAACCTTAGAAAGTATGTAAGTAAAAATAGTAAAAAGAAAAATTTAAATTTTAACAAAAATCATATTTTTATTGTTTGTTAGTAGTTTCTAAGGCCTAGTTGTTTTAACGTAACAAAGAGTTAATTACTTAAACATTTTAGATTGGCCTCCAAGAGCGATCAGGCGAAGCCAGTGAATTGATCACGAAAATGTACGACCTGTTCTTAAAGAAGGATGCTCTACTGATTGAAGTCAATCCATACGCGGAAGACGCAATTACTGGCCAATGTAAGTACCTACTCGAGATGTTAGCCTTTGTGACGCAAATACATTAGATAAGTAGTAAACATCTTTTGTTTGTGTTTACACATAATAGTACATGTAAAATAGTTTTTACATTCTGTATGGTATAGATAGAATTAACAATATATTAGAATAGTTATTTACCATGTGCCTATTTATTTTTAAATTTCTGATATTTCGGCACTTACAAGCGCCATGATCACGAAATAACTGAAGATCTTGCGCATGCCGAAATATCGAAAATTTTAAAAATAAAAAGGTATATGGTAGCAATCCCATAAATAACTATTATATTATAATGCTAGTGACCATGAAAGTTAAAAACAATATTCAATTATATATTGTGCGTAATTCAGGCTGTCTCTACCTAAACGCCGTTCCCGTAAAGTATCCCAAAGTTACAGAAAGAGTGGGGCAGATATAGGCCAGCATAATATGCAAACATCCCTTTGATTAAACAAAAGACTTTACTTGCCCTGGTTTTTAGGCTTTAAATGTAGGAATATTAAAGTGAACCATTTTCTACAGTTTATTGTCTTGACGCAAAATTCCGTTTCGACGACAATGCTGACTTCAGGCAAAAGGAACTGTTCGCATTGAGGGACACAACTCAAGAAGACCCGAAAGAAATCGAGGCCGCTAAGTTTAACTTGAACTACATAGCTCTCGATGGTAAGTGATATTTTTTTATTGACTACTAGCGGTCCCCCGCGACTTCGTTCGCGTAAATTTAGGATTTTCTGTGGGCATTGTTAGGAGCGGAGTATTTTTTTAAACTGTGATATCTTTTAAGATAAGAATCAAAACGCGTGTGAATAATAATAATAATATAATAATATTAAAACGTTTATTTCAGACCAAATCAAAGATCCATAGCTACAGATAGTTGTTAGTAACATATAACTTAAAATTATTGTTAGTACTACTTAAAAATAAAAACTAAAAACTACCACATACAAAATAAAACTACTAAGTGCTCAGTCAAAAAACCGATTCCTGAATCCCTGCACATTTTTGTATTCAGTGCTTAAAGATGGAACATGATGGCCTATATCTGGTAACCATCAGAATGCTGTTGGGGCTCCGCCGTATCCTAGCAAGCATCGACGACGTCCGCTTCCGAATGATAACGTAGAATTCATTCACATGAGCTTCAGCGAACATCGACGACGCACTGCAGAACCTAGGTAGCCCCATCAGCATCCTGAAGGCATTATTGTACTGGACACAGAGAGCGTTATAGGTCCTCTGCGTGTAAGTACACCACAGGCTGCAGGTGTAAAATGTCTGGAAGTGCCTTAAAGAGAGTAATTTTGACGTCTCTTGTACACCTGGCAAACCTGCGAGCGAGCATGTTACATCGGACCGCTAACGCCCTCTCACGTTCTATGTCACAGTCATCAGATAGATTTTCAGTAACAACATGTCCCAGGTATTTAAATTGACTAACTCTCCTCAGTTCAGTATTTAGGAGTTTTACTGGAGGTGCAGGAATTGACTTCCTAGTACCTGAACGAAAAACCATTAGCTCACTTTTTTAACATTATAGAGAAGTCCATGTTTAATGTAAATGTAATTTACACAGACCATTCGCCGTTGGGCACAGCAACACCATGTCGTCTGCGTAACTAATGCTGTTGACCATGAGACCGTCTATTGAGTAGCCGACCCTGATGTTGCTGAGCTCCACGATAAGGTCATTAACATAAAGGCTGAAGAGAGTGAGAGACGACAAACCACCCTGTCTTACCCCATATTCGAGGACATATTCGTCAGACAACGCTCCAGACCACCTGACCTGGTTAACTTGATTACCATACCAGTACTGAAAAGTGGCTATTAGTTCAGGTGGTAACGCTATGTCAGATAGTTTCGACCATAATAACTTATAATTAACCAGGTTAAATGCCTTGGACAGATCCAGGAAAGCAGCATACACAGGCGTCCCCCTCTGAGTATAGTACCTGACAGTATGCTTAAGCGAAAATAAATAATATGAACATATTAATTATAACGGTCCCCCGCGACTTCGTCCGTGCTTTTTGATTTAACTGCTTTCCCGTTGATTTCTAGGTAGGTATCATGCTTATACAAATAGCTCTTACAAAACGTTCCCCGAGAAATAAGCTATCTAACACAAAATATTTTTTTCAAATCGGTTCCGCAGTTCCTGTGATTAGCATGTTTAAACAAAAAAATAATTCCTCCGTTTTTCCAGTTATAATGTGAGATATGGTGCAACCGACCCTTACCTCTTTATAATATTAGTATAGAAAAAATAGCAGTCCCCGAGGACTTCATGCGCACCTATTGATTTCACTCCATTTCTGGAAGACATAACGTGATTTTTTTAAATTACCTATCTTATAGCCTTGCTAGATACGTTGTACCTTACACAAAGGTTTTTTTCAAAATCGGACATTGAATAGGTAATTCTGATCGGAGATAAGTGCATTCAAACAATCAATCAGACAAAAGTCAAGAAGAAATCAGCAATATTAAAGTACTATCCTGGTCACCACCGCCTTACCACGATGGCCAAAGAAAAAGCATTGCGTCTTGTCGTATTGTGTGTGCAAGCGACAATAAGTGAGTGTAGTAAGGGAGGCGGCAGAGATATCTTTGCTTGAACTTCAATTCAACACATCGTACGTCCTAGTAATTACCTACTTACTTATTAAATTATTGGGAAAAACTCAACTACATTATAATATTTTGTTGCGTCTTTTAATTCCTATTCGACTACATTATCCTGCACTTTACAATTTTTCTGCATGACTTATAGGTATGACTGGGGGAGAATACTTTTAGCATTGAGTCTACCTTTTGTACACTGTTCTAAGTGCAATAAAGTTTTTAAATAAAAAAATAAATCTATTGACGATATAGCAAAAGGCCAACTTTGCTGCCGTCCTAACTTCGATACAATATTATATTACTCGTGATATTTTTTTAATGGTATGTCCGATTTGAATAATTAAAAAAGTGATTTACAGGTACTGATATAGCCTTGAATATGACGTGATTTATTTGGATAAGGATTAATACCGACATACTGAAACTGTGGCTTTCTTTTTGCCGCCGCAAAAATTTCATATTTTTACCTAAAAAAGGAGTTATTGTGACTTAACTGTTATAGTTAGACATATGTTAGACAATGTCCTCTACAAAACTGTAGAACATTACTTTGCTCTATTGTCAATAGTTTTCGCAGCGTTCGCAATTTAATGGTTTTCCTTTTACACCTTTGGTTGCATAATCGAAGTTTTCATACGGAACCATAACTTTTTTGACAATGTAATATAGCCTATGTCCATCGCAGATAATGCAGGATTCTAATGGTAAAAGAATTTTTCAAATTGGTTCAGTAGTTTCGAGCCTATTCGTTGCAAATAAACAAACAAACAAATCTTTCCTCTTTATAATATTAGTATAGATTGTTATTCCTACACAGGTTTATTTATAAATACATACATATTAATTATTGGGTGACATTAGATAATGAACAAAAGAATGGTAAATGTATTCTCTTATACCTCATTCACCGGGCTAAGTCCAACAATGTAAACAAACATGGCGGCTTGAATACCATAGACAATATTTGGTGCTGGGAAAAAGTAGAGAAATTTAGTCAATTAAACGATATACAATCGAAGGCAATAAATGAAAAAAAGACAAGTGAAATGATTTAACTTTATTTGACCAAAACGATTTAGAAAAAAAGGGGTTATGAACTGAAAGATATTTACTATCGGTCTTACCTAAAAATGGAACGTAGGAAACTTAGTAGTGAATTCAAATATACTTTCGTCTTGAAGACAATTTTAAGGTTAAATGTCCGTAAATATAATTATCTTACGTTTATACACAAGATTTACAACCACACAAAGAAAAAAAGCAACGGTCACACGCATGAAAAATTAAGAAATTAAAGTTAAATGAATAAACACCAAAAATAGTCAATAGGATGACATCATTTAACATGAAAACCTTTGCACACGCGGTAGGTACACACGGGTTACGCTGCAGGCGGCGTTCTCTCGACTGGCGAGCGTTCGCTGCCCGCGCACCGAACATTTCCGTCCGATCAGTGCGCGCTTAGGTATAGTTACCGCATACTACGGGCAGCGGCGGGACCACCATATAAGCCAAAAAGCCCGGCTTGCCTTAGTGTAAAAAAATAAAAAAGATCGAACACATTTTATTTACACTTAAATTTTCGCGCGTGCATTAATTCTTTATCGAAACTTGAGTGAAAACGCGACACGTATTTTAGAACGTTATCTAGCGTCTCTCTCGCACCAATGGGCTTCTTATGAGGCTTGCTTCACGGCTTCGGACGAACTCTTCACACATATGGGAAAGTGTGTAAAAGACGTATAACTACCGGTAAGTATCTATAGTCGGTCAGTATAAAGAATTAAGCCGGGCTTTCAAAATGAAGTTCGTGCAAGTGCGAACTAAATGTGGGCGGGAGTAATGAATGAATAGAGTTTGTTTATGACCCACAGACCACACAACCTAAAGACCACGCTTTTATCAACTCTAATACGAAAACAAAATCGCCAAAAGTTGGTGGGGTGCGGGGAGAGGTTTCCTAGTTCTTATTGGCTCATACAAGGAGATGTCAAAATTGACAATGGCAGTGATAGCTCACTAGTGATGGGCAAGACATCTCTTGATATCGATACCCGAGTTAAAAAAAAAGTAAGACAATATTAAGGAGCTTTAAATTAATTCATTTAAAAAACACACGCACAACCGATTTCCGATAAATAGCAAATAAAAAACTGCAGTGGGCAAAGGTCAATCGCAGGAGATCTCACGTTATTTAGCTACTTTTCATAATTTAGCGGTTTCAGTAAAACAAGTTACCTATCTCACTCAACATCATTTTGTTAAGTGTACAAAAACTTTAAAAAATGGCAATCGGTACGCAATGTGAAGTTTGATATATTTATTTAAAAAAGGTTAGTTAAGTTGTTTGTTAGGGTTCCGTAATCCGACAAGGAACCCTTATAAGATCGTTCAGTCCGTCCGTCCTAGTCTGTCACAGCAGAATATCTTCTACGTTTATGGACTGAGTTGCATGTAACTTGGTTCGAGGATACTTCACATATAGATTTCATTTTTAAAAATACAAAAAAATAAAACTACCCCCTTTTAAGGGTTCCTCCCCATACATGTAAAGGGGGGGGGGGGTTAATAATTTTTTTGAGTGCACCCCATTGTGTGGGGTACCGTTGAAAAGGACTATGAAAATAAGGTAGGGTTTCGATACAACACTTCTTTATCAGCTTTACCATTTGCGAGATATAGCCCGCCAAAGTCGTTTACACGGTGTCCCCCCCTGTAATTTCTAAAGTCTTGGACCTATAAACTTCAAATCACTCACGTAAAGAAACAGGCGCGGCAACTCTTATTTAAAATTGTTTCGGGTATCCTGTGATGAATACTTTTGAAATTATAAACAAAATAAAAATATATATTTTTTTCCAAAAGAACAGTATAAACTTAAAAAGTTTTTTTTGCCTATACTGTCTAATATTGTAAGTTAATGGTACGAAACCCTTCGTGCTCGAATCCGACTCGCACTTGGCCGGTTTTTTAATAGCTAAGTTTATTTGTTTAAGCACTTTACACATATTTTGATTCATCGTAAGTCCTCTTTTGTAAAGTCACTTTATTAAAATAAATATAAAATAACTAAAATTTTGATACCCACATATCACTTGTTTTATTCAGGATTTGTCGATATTTTGAATTTTAGGTTTACTATAATGTGTCTCGACACTATTTTACTCCTTGCCAATTGACAAATTGAGACAACATCATTTGAATTTTAACTTGCGAGAAAGGGATAGCAAAAAAAAGACATCAACGCGTGCTCTTCGAAATAAAACATTTTATTTCATTTTTGATTTGGAGTATTTAAATTAATTTGATAGGAATAATTACTTACCGGTGAAATGTAATGCCATCTTTCGTGAGACTAGATGTTTTACTACACTTTCCATACCATTTTACTGAACAATACGGCATTATTACCGCTTATTTTTATTTTTTTTCGGGAGCAAGGTCAATGTTGTTACTTTGAGTCTCGGTAGCGGAATGAGGAACGAAAGGGGGCGGGGCCGGCTGTTATGCAGTGATACTGCATAACCTAGGCGAACGCAAGTCCCCCGCAATGCGTGGTCTTTAGGTTGTGTGGTCTGTGTTATGACCGAATGAGGCGAACTTCACGTATATTGTCAGTCGAGCGAGTGAGAGTTTGAGGAAATTTTGTTGTTTTTTCTAAATTGTATGAAAGTTTGTTTCATTACAAAATTAGTGCCGCTAGTGGTAATAACATTGTTCCTTGTGAAGGTTTAAAATGTGTGCAAGTGTTAACAAGCGGGGGCAAGGTAAAATCTTTAAATTTTGCTGAGAAAAAACAACTCATAGCTTCGCCAAAGCCGACACCGGATTTGAATATTTCGCAAACAAGTAAGTCTCACAAGAGACAATTTAACAGATCAGTTTATAAAACTTATTGGTTAGCTGGCTGCTCGCATTCCAATAAATTATATTGTTGGTGTTGCATATGTTTTTCTAATGAAAACCGTGTTTGGATTACAACTGGTTATGACGACCTAAATAACTTATCAAATGCCATAAAAAGGCATCAAAATTCTCAGAAACACATAAACGCTGTTATTTCATTTTGCAGTTTTGGTAAACAACGTATTGAAACATCTTTGTAAAAAAGATGACGCATTGACTCAGAATATAAATAAAACAATTATACTATAATGTCCTGACACAGTTTTTTTTTTACCATTGTTTGTAATGTCGTATATTTTCTCGTGTATTATATTATTTCCTCATACTCAGCTCAACAACTTCAAAAGGCTTTTTTCAAAGCCACCGAAGGTATGTCATTGCTGGTATGTTTCCACAATTCTGCCTGGTAGTAATATGCCTTCAGTGTGCTTTGATTAACTCACCAGAAGCCGAAAGTACAATGTATTAGAGGTATGAAGAAAGAGTACAGTGAAACATGAAGAATCAAGAAATTTCATTTCAACAACAGCAGTGCTCATTTTCAAGAATCAAAAAAGACCATTAACTTGTGCCGAAGCTGTAGCTTGGCTTGCCCTGTCGCGATACCCCAGGCACGCCACTGACTACGGGTATCAAGCGGGTTTGCTTGTGCATTTAATTTATGTATTAATATTTATTCTATTTGTTTATAGGAGTTAAATATAATTTAATAAAGTGTTTGTACGGATGACGACTGATTGCATTAAGTAATTTTAAAAAGTTAAACTAAATCATGCACTGACTTCAAATTAATTGGTCTCAACTAATTAGAAGCTGAAAGTGATATTTAAGTCAAAATACTTTACTGAAACATACATTCACATGCAAGATAATCGCGGATAAACATACATACCTCTTTTTTTAAGTCGGTAACATTTGTTTAGTAATATTTAAATAACTAATTCATACTTAGAAAGCTTTATTTTAGGCAGTTTTAAAATAATTAATCCAATTTTAATTATAATATTATATTTAAAAAAACAATGTACTTTTTTTCTTTAACACCATATCATTTCATAAACAGTAACCTTTCAAATAAATGCTACAATAAAACAACATAATTTTGATATCATTCCTTTTAGGGTAAACATAACTAAGCATGCTAGTTTCGAATGTCCGATTGAATCGATCAATTGAACAAAATTGGTTTCCCAACACTACATTAAAAAATATAAAGTTTGCCGTCCTTTTCTTGTCTTTGTCAAAATGATGATATTTTTCGTATGATTTACGTTTTTGAGTGTAATTAATTAATTATGTGTGTTTGAATGCAATAATCGTATTTATATTGTTACGCCGTAATTGGTGAAGGTGTTTGTAAGTTCTGTGAAGAAATTCACTTGTGTATGTGCCGAGAATCTTTAGATAATAGGATTAATAGGTTAGTCAATGGTTTGTTTACATTGTTGCACTTGGCTCGGTGAATGAGGTATACGCTCATTACTGAATACCTACTTTATTGAATAGTAACAGTAAGGAAGGGCATCCGCTCCGCTTTGAAAACGCTCGCAACCCGCCAGAATGATAGGGCCTTGAACATCTAGTTTTCTTTTATTTTTATTATGTTACCTTTGTAGGATAAAAATATATGTACAACTGACAATATTACAGTAGCAGCTAACATGGTTTTACCGGAATTACTTTTTGTGTCTTCAATCATATTGATTAGATATTTTTTATGCTTACTTTTTACATTACAAGTAATTAATAAATTAATCTGTCTTTATTATAAATATTCCTATGGCATGGAATACATTGATGGAATAGAAATGCAATTTTAAACTTGTGTAATAATGTTGTGTCAATTAGTACAAAGGAGTAATACATTATTTTTAATAAAAGCAATATGATAAGCTTAAACCAACAATCTTTATCTAAATATATAAAATAAAAGTCCAAGTTTGTAAATATTTCTTTCATTTACTGATCCGATTTTGAAATTTCATCAAAAGAAAGCTACATTATTCTTGAGTGGCAGGTATCCATGCAGGTATAATTGCTCCTAAAGCCCAAGCTTATTTTAAATATAAATGCCATACCTTAATTGTGATCATAGCCACATGTGTCTAGGAATCCAGCCGGTGTTCTTGCCAAATGCCATGATAAATAATTAAATGATGCGTGACCTATTTATTGTTAGATAACAAAGGAATACTTTCATTTTTTACACATGGATACATTTCGCGATACATATTATTTGCACAAAAAAAGTGAAGGACCTTTTATTACTCCTGACTTACACTAATGTAATGATGGTCAAAGCTGAGTTTACTCACTCTATTCAGATTAAAGAGTTTGATATAAATAAAAATGAATTCCGGTTTTTGTGTTATTTAAAAAAATATATCTTTATTTATTCTTATACTTGAGTGCTACAATTGTAAATACTGAGTTACTAAAAACGGAACAAAACAGATAATTTATTTATATGAAATCTAATGGCAGGAAACATCGGATGCATGGTGAACGGCGCGGGTCTGGCCATGGCCACCATGGACATCATCAAGCTGTACGGAGGAGACCCCGCCAACTTCCTGGACGTCGGCGGCGGTGCCACGGCGCATGCGGTTTCAGTATGTAGAAATATGACTTTATTCATACCTACTCACACTATTCATTTTTTTTTGATTGGAAAAATCTGACAGAACAGGCTACTGATAAGCTAAGCCCGAAATAGGTATAAACGTCGCTTGAGAAGTCGTGAAGCGCACAAAAAACGCTGACTTGACAATATAAAAGTAACAGTCGGCAACATATCAGGAAGTTACTACCTACCATGTAAACTACGTAAAAAACATATGTTGGGACGTGTATAAGTGCCCCCAGTGGGTCTACATGCGTAAATAAATGACTTTTATGACTTTTACGAAAACAGGTTTTATTACGTAGGTAAGAGAGGCGGTCGCAAGGTCAAAGTGTGGTAGTCTGGCGTGCGGCCGTGTGAAATGGGCAAATGAGGTATAAACTAGAAAAATAAACGGATTCAGAATGTTGTGCTAAAACAAACCAGACAGACTGTACTTTTAGGATTCCGTTCCTAAAAGGTGATGAGATGGGATGTCAAGGAACATAATTATGTGTTTTATGAGTTCTTGTGAATTGTATCATTTTGCCGGGATTTTTTACTTAAACAACAGAATACTAGTACTTCGTACAGAAGTATGACTTAGCACTTGTATTCAAAGAAATGTCTACTCAATGTCGTCAACAATATGGCGTAATTTAGTTCGCCTCAGAGTCAAGCACATTTTCGTGTAGAAACCTACAAAAATCCATTGCAAGATAATTTTATACTTATTGCTCTGGAATATGATTCATAATACACTAAACCTATTCAGTGACGTAATATCACGCGACGCGATAGGGTTGACTGCTACGAGAAGCTTCTAACGCCATCTAGCGCCTCTCTCTAGTACTTTATTCATTCTCGTCCAGCCAGCAACGTAGCCGCGCGGCCGCCGGTGAATAATACGCGCGAGCGTGTCACTGACTGGTGGCGACACGCAAGGCGACACTTGTTTTAGCCCCTAAGTAGGGGCGCCGCGCGTAGGTACGTTTTTGCTACTTACGCGGGGAGATACACAGGTCTGCTTAAACTTACTTTTTTGCCTAAAACCACAAACAAGGCACATAGACGTGTTGACATTATTCAGATAAATGTGAAAAGAATCATGTATGTACTTGTATGACAGCATTTTTGTACTACTTTCACCTTGAGACGACCTCTATTCTGCCGTCCTAACGAAAAGTGCAATAACTATGTTTTGACCACTCTCGAGATATTCGCGGTTAACGATTATTTTTTTCTTTTGAGTGTATTAGATATTGCAGTTATGATAACCAATAGAACCGAAACTATTAAACATACAAAAAAGATGTCTAAGGCGAAAATATAGAGCTCATTTTCCTGATTACGGATATGGTCTTAAGTCAATTTGCCCAAAAACTCGACTTATTGCACTCTTTGTTAGGACGGCAGTATTCCCTACGTTATAAAAGTTGTGTACGTAGTTTATACATGGGTAACCTGACGTGCTTCCGACTGTACTTTGTTCATAGAATATACTTAGTTACGTGTGAGAATACCTCTATCGGATAAAGTAGGAAATCACAACTTCTTATTCGGCTATCATTACGTTACGTATGATTAAATAATCATTATTTGCATAAAACTTATCACGTCTACTCGTGTGTTACTTATCTTATGCGGTGCGGTACGCTGAGGTACTAAATATGATAACTGATAACAAAACATACTACATACTTCGTCATCATCGCCTGATAGTAGTATTTTACGCTAATGACGTCATATGAATTTTTATTACCCATCTATCTACCAAATCTTAATTATTACAGTTGACAAGGTATTAGCCGTAAATAATAATAATATCAATTTCTTTTTCAGGAAGCATTTAAGATCATCCTGTCAGACCCCAAAGTGTCCGCTATTTTGGTGAACATTTTTGGAGGCATCATGCGATGTGACGTCATCGCCGAGGGTATTATCAACGCTGCCAAGAACCTTAACATCCAAATCCCAGTCATTGTCCGTCTGCAGGTATGTATATTTCTTTATTTGTACAGTTAAAATCTATTTTTGTGAGCTGATGCCGTATTTCGAGTTTCCCTTTCGCCTGGAATGTGCTTCCTGATATGGAGTGTACCTACACTGTTCAGTTTCCTTTTCCGGTCATTTCCATGAGGGTTATGGAGTATGGAAATCATATTAAGCTATACATAAACAGCTTTTTAGGGAGTGGTATCAGTTTACCATTTTAAACTCTCGGTGGTGTTTGCAATATCATATCTCAAAGTATCAATAGCTGTATTAATAATTATGGAAATAGCAACTAAAGGTGTGTAATGCATAGGAACATCTGGTAACGCGTCAAGTCGCGGTACAGTAATTCAATGCACAACGCACATTGGCGCGCAGTGCACACAGAAGAATGTAAATTATAGTCTGACAAATTCATGCGTGCCCTTTGCCCCTCCGCAAGGCGTGCGGGGGGCAAGGAAGGGGCAATCGCACGTGACTGTTGAAAACCTCTTCCCCGCAATGACACCGGATCGGAAAGGTGGCGCCGGATCTTGTCGCACTATAGTGCATGACTAAAATGTGACATTAAATTGTGCCCATTCAACAGTTATTTCTACCTAACCTATCTCATCGAACTAACCTAACCTAACATCGAAATGCGAGGATGATCCACATTTCAATGGTCAAGGAAGTTTTTTACCTGGTAAAGCGATCTGGATTAAAAGCACCTCACTTTATTTCTCACACTAGCAGTTCCCCGCGACTTCGCTCGCGCCAAAAGTCGCATTTTCCATAAGTATTTTCTTTATTTGCTATTAAATAGGGTAGGTACAAATGAATGTTATATTTCTTCTGAGACTTTGGCAAATTGTTGTAGGGTACGAAAGTGAACGAGGCGCGCAAGCTGATCGCGGAGTCGGGCCTGCGCATCGTGCCGCGCGACGACCTCGACGAGGCGGCGCAGCTCGCCGTGCAGCTCTCAGAGATCGTGTCGCTCGCCAAGAAGGCCGGCGTCGAGGTCAAGTTCGACATCCCACGAGTGTTCCTAGAAAAGTAGAACCACCGCAGTATTCTCGCACCCTCATCTTACACTAGTCGCAGGAGTACGTAGAGCTGTTTCGGACCAGAACTCAGACGTATGTTGAATTGTTGTTTTGTAGTGATAAGGTTTCACTTTGCAATATAAAGATTAGATATTATTGCAATTGTAAAAAACGATTTGACGTCATTGGCATGGCATTTTTTCATTTGCAATATTTTTTTATCTTTTAAATGTATGTTGATTCGTTCCATTTCTACTCTCGGAATCTTAAGATTGCAAAATTATGGAAAATGTATACTCACGGAATGTTAAAATTTCAAAATGATCGAGAACTTAATTAAATATGAAATAGGCATTCGCTTGATTGAGTCTAGTCACCCAGAATGGCTAAAATGAAATGGCTCTATGTACTGCTGTCACTATTTATGCATACTCGTCCAGTGGTCACACCCCTTACCCTATTGTATTGTAACTTATCGTTTTTGACTTATTTATTTGGTATTATCTTATAAATAATGTTATGCTCTACTTGTATTCAAATGATATTAATCTTAAGAGAATAGTGTATCCGAAACTTAGTGCTTTTGACTGTAGATAGGTGCCAAATATATTTTGTTCTTTCATTTCTACATTAAATGAGCACTTTTTGTTGTCGATGTTGTGCATTGTGATAGAAAAGCATTCATTTCGACTTAAACCGAGAGTAAATGTTACCAACTTCTATACGATTATGGCCGATTTGTATGTAACTTAGTACGGGTTGTATAACAACATTTTAGTAGTAAGTAATTTTCATTATTCTCATGTTCTTATTTATTGATTGCATCGTTACTAATTACTGTTGTTGTTGAGTAGTTAGACATAATATTTAACAAATTTGGCTCTAATATCTAAAATGGAAGGAAAAAGGAACTCTGTTATTTAATGTAAAAGAGAGATGAAACACATTTGTATTATTATTATTGTTGTTGTAAACAGTGATACTTTGCGATGTAGATTTTGCGTACATATTTTGTACATTATACAAATAAATATTCCGAAAATACAGGTTTATACTAATATATATTATAATTTTGTAAGTAATTTTGATGTATATATTTAAAATGACGCCATACGGCCTCTCGAGATGTGTATCAACGCAATAACTATCTATTTTTATTGTACTTTATGTACGTGTTTCTTTGTAAATAGCAAACTTTTATTAGGTTCATGTATTCATTGATGGCCATCAAATTAGAGCAAATTTCTCGGAAAGTTAAAGTACAATATTGTAATAACATCATTATTCCACATTATTAGTATAATTGATAATTTATTTGCTTATGGAATACCATAATAAAAGTTTATTTAGATCTGTTTTTTAGTTTGGTATCCATTATGTCCCATTTCCATTAGTTTAGTTCCTGCCTTCTTAAAGTTAAATAGTTTGCTTAATAAGAATGCCTTAAGGCCATAAGTCAGCCATTCGTGCTTCTTTGATTGTGCAATAAAAAATAAATAAATAGGTTCATCATGACATCGAAATAATAGTATTTAAGTTTTGAAAACATTTAGAGTGGTTTCGGCATTATCGTCACACTGTCCGAATTCGTTAAAAATATAGTCGGGTTCAAATAAACTATTGCTACAAACTATGAAACCTTGGTATATTGCTGTCACCTACGATTAGTTTTCAACCTAGATATGCGAGATCTCTAGAACTGACTCAGACGACCGGAAGTACACGTATTTTTGATGTAAATAAAGTGCACTTTTTATAAGTATAACAAGTATTCAAACGTAGTCGGACTAGTACATCATCGTATTAAAATTTGGTGTATTCAGTTCATGATGACGCCAAGTGTTTTTTATTGAATAAATAAAAAAAATGAATATTCCATTAAGAAAGTGGTCTTAATGGAATATTTAAAATTTTACGAGTGTCGAATTTTACCATGGAAGTATAATAATGTGTCTACACCCAGCGGGATCCCATGTCTGGGAGACTTATGAGTGATACAGAGAATTAGATCTGGATTTGTTCTACTGAATTATGCCGAAAACAGAATTTGTTCCGTATAATAAACGGAAATATAAGCTCTAACGACCTCCAGCCAGCGGGATATTTACCAAAACTACCTCTAATGGATGAACTATAAATTGGTATCAACTTTTAGATCTATATGTGTTTTGTTCATTAAAAAAAACATTCTTCTAATGTCCTTAATTCAGCCACAATCAAGCTTCAAAGAAACCTTTCAAGAAAACAGTCAGCGGACTTTTTCTCCTAAGAACGTTATTATTGCAGCTTTTACACTAAATTAATGAAATTTAAACAATTTACGACTTATTTTACTTAAATTACCTATTAGCTTAGAGAAGCTTATATTTCCGTTTAGTATATGGAACAAATTATGTTTTTAGTATAATTTAGTAGAACAAATCCAAGATCTAATCTCTGTATTAAATCCTATGATTTAATACAAAAATTCTGCTATATTTTACTATGTGTGCATAGGCACATGAAATCAGAAAAACCTGGCGTGCTCCTGCCATCTTGACGTTCATGAATCGGGAACAATTAGGAATAAAGAAAAGTTATATCTATTCAAATATTTGCGTCTGGTACGTTTCACCTCACGACCCTCACGTTGCTGACCTGATGATTGAAATAGTATGGAACTCCTCATCAATCAAATAGTTTCGTGAATTGCGATTGCAGTATGTGTTGAGACTTGGGAAGTAATGAGAATTAGTATCACTGAAAATGGTAATTTATTTATTTATTATACAAAAAAACAACCGCTTCAAAAACACCACATTTCTATCACTAAGTGAAAGAAACGTGGAAGGAAGTCAGTGCCAAATTTTCATACGAGGTCTCATGTATGAAGAATACCTTAATTGGCACCGACTTCCGCCCATATTTTTCAATTGGCGATAAAAAAAATATTTCCAACTTATTCGTGTTTTTTTAATCCGGTTGGTTATACAAAAGTATAATTTTTCATTATTATTTATAGGTCGCATTCTCATATAAAAGAGGGGCAGCTGAAGGTGGCAAGGGCTGCGGGCGCTGTCCTAAGTAACATAACAAACTTTTGCCCTAAGATCACGTTTGAAGTGAAAAGGTAATTTCATTTTTTTTTCTAACATTAATAAAGCAATATTACATGTCTGAATTTCTTCTGAATCATTAACTGACGATCTGACAAGACGTAATCCACTTTAATTCATTTCGGTCATGTTGTATTTCCGTCTCATGTGAAGGAACAGTGCATGTTTCCGTCCCGTGCGTATGGTCAAAACGAACTGTCGATCTCATTTATGAGCGTGCACTGCGCGCGGCGCCATGAGCGCGTTGTGAATGGCATTACTGTATTCTGTCTTTGCCGCGCACCCGCAGCGTATTCACTACGCACTCTCTCCGCTTTGAAGACGCTCGCAACCCGCCAGTATGATAAGACCCTAATACATTTTGGCGGCACAGGTTTGCGAAGGATTACGGGTTTATTATAGTCCGACGAGTTATTGCGCGACCCTCCTTTCACCCCGTACGGGACCAGGATGTGGCGGACAGGAAAGGAAACCCCCTTAGTATAATAATTAGAAACATATTTATAAACTAAGAAATACAAACAGACTGAAAGACAACTAGAAATAGACAGACAAAAAAAACTACAACTTTTTAACTCAATGACAATCAATAAAATATATAAATCCTCAAAGAGGGCTGTCCTCCACATGGCCCGCCCTGTGCGTGCGGGCACACACGATTGTCAAAGCAAATCTATTCCCCGCAACATCACACATTGATTGACGTCTAGCATGTCTTGCCCCCGCACCTCTGGTAACCGCAGGAAGGTCGCGCACGAGCTTCTCGGTCTGTTCTTTATTATGATCTAAGGTTCTATAGTAGTAGGATATCATTATCATCCTTCGTATAATTAAACTAATAAGCATGTATTTTACAGGTAATAAATTACTTCCGAATTAATAGAAGATGTAAAATTAAGTCCCAATATAAAGTAAATCTTAGATGAAGTGGTATTTATGAAATATCTCAGTAAGCCTGTAAATAAATAGTGTGATATAGATCTTTTGAACCTTATATTTTTGACCTTTTCTTTCTTATAATAAAATACGTTGTGATTGCATAAATCATTTTTAATAAAACTGTACATGATTATATATTTTGTTTTGTCTTTGTTACTATATAGACTTAATTGGAAATATTATATAATTTTAAATGGACATGTTTCATTAGTTTCCCAAAATAATAAGGACAACGATACCTATGTCTAAACATGTAACTAATTATAAACAAAAACGTAACTAAATTGTTCAAATTAACAATTGCACTGAGACAGCATGAGTAGTGTGACAAGAATCAAGACGTTATTAATAAATAATATTATATTATATACACTATATAACTTCCTTGCTGGGTGTCGATATTCCTAAAGCTTCTTCGTACCCCGTTTTCGTTTCATGTTTATCTGGAAATGCAAACAGCAATAAATGAGAACAAAAAATATTTACTGCATGTATAAAATAAAACAAAAAAATAAAACGGTGGTGACTAACCTTTCTTGGTGGCTTTCTTCTTTTTAAAGTCTTTATCTTTGACCTCTTTCTTAGACTTCTTATGTTTCTCAGTCTTGGTGCTCTTGACGTGGTTTTCAACGATCGAATCTTCGATAGAGTTACCTTTTAACGCATTTGATTCTTTATATTCGTTTAAGTTGTCTATGAGCATATTTTCTTCAGCTACATTGTTTGACTTTGTCTCTGATAACATTAAATCTAAATCCTTATTTTTAGATTTCTTATTTTTCTTTTTCTTCGAAGACTTTTCACCTGAGCCTTTCTCAGTTCTGTTCTTCTTGGATTCTTTCGACTTTTTATTTAGGAGCCCACTCTCAGGTGAAGGATAATGGTGAATTCTCGACGTAAGTAATTCATCTTCTCGCAGGGGTCTAAAATAAAACACAAAGATTATTATTATTACTTTAGTTTCAAGAATCTGGCTCACTATTGTTTTCGTTATAATATCTGGTACGGGTTTTTGCTAAGCTACGTAACATATAAAAAAATATATGTATATTCTAACCCCTTTATTCATAAAACATATCAGAACTATAACTTATATGTGGTTAGTACCTATAACTTATATGTGGTTAGTTGTCCCTTTCTGACGAAACAAATTTCAAATATGAAAAACAAAGACTTTAGTGTCAAATCCGCTATAACAGTCATGTTGGACGCTTGTGAATAAGACTATAATCATCTACATAAAGCATCAGTAAGGAACATTTACCTTAAATGAAAAAGCAACAAATTTGGACTGATGGACGAGGTATTTTTTTTAAAAAAAAGGGGGATTGAAACTTTCCAGCATATCAACCCAGCCGCCATTGTGTTTTTTTTCGAAATCGCGGCACACGATGGAAGAGATACATATGGATAACATATAGAGAAACAAAAAATGACAAGTATCATGGTACCCTAATGTGTCACGTTACTGAGATATTTGAAGGAAAAGATCGACATTATGATAAAGCTCCTGTTTACACAGAGGTAACAGCTCGTGTGAGTCAAATAGTGCAAGTTATTTTGCTAGTATTCAGGGTGTCCCGTTAATGAAGGATAATGAAGGACTCCTTTGATTTGACATTAGTTACATCATGTCCTATTATATGCCAAAATTTTTTTCAAGTAAAAGTTTTACCATTTTCGAAATTCATAATTTAATTGTTGTATGGCTTCTTCTACAATTAATGATTTTTTAAAAGTCTGTTTCTATTTAAATACTCTTGAATATTCCAAAGATCAAAATCAATATCAACTTTTTACTTGTAGCCTGACCAGAAATAAATGGGACCTGAATTAAAGGCGCTACGAATCCTCTTCATATGACAACACTTCCTATAATCATACCAGCGTAGATTGGCTACTGAACATTAAAAATATACATTTTATATGATTATATTTATATATTCTACTATACAAGAACAAGACATAACACTTGCAAAATAAGTACTTACTAAATAAACCACAGTAGGGCAGAAGTAAAATTACTTGTTTTTTTGTAAATGATATTTTTATAATGTTATCAGACTATTACCTACAATTATTGTATTTGAAATGTTTGAAACTTTTACGAACTATTTCAGTAAAATATCGAAACAGGGTTAAATTTAAGAAAATAAAACTCTCAAAACAAGTATAAATAATTGTTATTTTTGAAAATCGTTATTAAAATATTTGTAACCATCAATAGCCAATTCTCACTGTTCGCACTATATGACGTACCAAAAATTGAGATATGACAACTAAATTAATTGATTATACAGATTCCCTCGTCGAAAATGACTAAACACATGTTAAACAACTTTTATTTTACGACAGCGAATAGTTTTCGGCGTTTTTAACACATAATAATATCACATACTTGAAAATTAGATCACGCTTCCTCTTTGACACAAATAATTATGATAAAATAATGACATGACAATGACGATTTGTGGTTTCTGTTGCCAGTAAAAGAAATTAGTTCCTGTTGTTTTTCCGCAGTATGGCGAGGTCCCATATATTTTTGGTGAGGCTATAAAATGTTAGTAAGGCCAGGCATCTCTCACTCAGTGTACTTGCGCGCGATAATAGCCTACTCTCAAGCGCACCGACGGCGGTGCGTAAATCAGTAGGCTGCCAACAACCGACGGGCGCGCGCGTACGCACTGTTGAATTATTTGTGTTACGGTCGATTCGTTTTTATGCAAACTAATTAAGTAATATGTTTTATACATCTGGTATTTACTGTACAAATGCAACCCGAAGCATAATATGTCCTGAAAGAGTCTCAGATTTAAATAAAATTCTGGACCAGTCTCGAATGCAGTGGCGTACTATCATGCGACGCGATAGGGTTGACTGCTCCAAGAAGTTACTAACCCCATCTAGCGCACCTTTCTAGCAATTTATTCATGCTTGTCCAGCCAGCAACGTAGTGCCGCGCACCGCCGGTGAATCGTTGCTTGCTAGCGACACCCAACTTGTTTTTCTGCTACCTACGCGGGGAGTTACGCATGCCTGGCACTGTGCAGTGTGCGGTCAGTACTCACAGGTCGAGGTCGAGCGCGCGGTGCGGGTCGTCGCGCGGCGGCGGCGGCTCGTCGTCGGAGGGACAGCTCGCCGCCCGCCGCCACGGTCGGGCGAGGCGCCACTGTGCAGTGTGCAGTGTGCGGTCGGTACTCACAGGTCGAGGTCGAGGTCGAGCGCGCGGTGCGGGTCGTCGCGCGGCGGCGGCGGCTCGTCGTCGGAGGGACAGCTCGCCGCCCGCCGCCACGGTCGGGCGAGGCGCCACTGTGCAGTGTGCAGTGTGCGGTCGGTACTCACAGGTCGAGGTCGAGGTCGAGCGCGCGGTGCGGGTCGTCGCGCGGCGGCGGCGGCTCGTCGTCGGAGGGACAGCTCGCCGCCCGCCGCCACGGTCGGGCGAGGCGCCACTGTGCAGTATGCAGTGTGCGGTCGGTACTCACAGGTCGAGGTCGAGGTCGAGCGCGCGGTGCGGGTCGTCGCGCGGCGGCGGCGGCTCGTCGTCGGAGGGACAGCTCGCCGCCCGCCGCCACGGTCGGGCGAGGCGCCACTGTGCAGTGTGCAGTGTGCGGTCGGTACTCACAGGTCGAGGTCGAGGTCGAGCGCGCGGTGCGGGTCGTCGCGCGGCGGCGGCGGCTCGTCGTCGGAGGGACAGCTCGCCGCCCGCCGCCACGGTCGGGCGAGGCGCCACTGTGCAGTGTGCAGTGTGCGGTCGGTACTCACAGGTCGAGGTCGAGGTCGAGCGCGCGGTGCGGGTCGTCGCGCGGCGGCGGCGGCTCGTCGTCGGAGGGACAGCTCGCCGCCCGCCGCCACGGTCGGGCGAGGCGCCACTGTGCAGTATGCAGTGTGCGGTCGGTACTCACAGGTCGAGGTCGAGGTCGAGCGCGCGGTGCGGGTCGTCGCGCGGCGGCGGCGGCTCGTCGTCGGAGGGACAGCTCGCCGCCCGCCGCCACGGTCGGGCGAGGCGCCACTGTGCAGTATGCAGTGTGCGGTCGGTACTCACAGGTCGAGGTCGAGGTCGAGCGCGCGGTGCGGGTCGTCGCGCGGCGGCGGCGGCTCGTCGTCGGAGGGACAGCTCGCCGCCCGCCGCCACGGTCGGGCGAGGCGCCACTGTGCAGTATGCAGTGTGCGGTCGGTACTCACAGGTCGAGGTCGAGGTCGAGCGCGCGGTGCGGGTCGTCGCGCGGCGGCGGCGGCTCGTCGTCGGAGGGACAGCTCGCCGCCCGCCGCCACGGTCGGGCGAGGCGCCACTGTGCAGTATGCAGTGTGCGGTCGGTACTCACAGGTCGAGGTCGAGGTCGAGCGCGCGGTGCGGGTCGTCGCGCGGCGGCGGCGGCTCGTCGTCGGAGGGACAGCTCGCCGCCCGCCGCCACGGTCGGGCGAGGCGCCACTGTGCAGTATGCAGTGTGCGGTCGGTACTCACAGGTCGAGGTCGAGGTCGAGCGCGCGGTGCGGGTCGTCGCGCGGCGGCGGCGGTTCGTCGTCGGAGGCGGCGGCGCCCTCGGGCAGTTCTCCGCCCGCGGCCACGGAGGGGCGGGGCGCCGCTGCATCACCCTCTGCTGGTGGAACACGATTTACGCTATCAATAAAAATTCGGAAGTGCGTGACGGGACCAGGTCAACTGCAGGGTTTTGTAGTTGCTCATTTTTTTTCTCTTTATTTGGGACGAAAAACGATTACAGTTTTAGCTTATTATACTATACTAATTAAAATTACTTAAATAAAGGATGATGCAATTTTTGGTACTCACCTCCAATAACAATGTGTGATACGTCGTTAGACAGCTCTTAGTAACCTGAATAAAAGTTACTATTGCGCCAAGTTCGTAACGTTCGTCCGATCGTTAGTCCGTAAGTTCCGATCGTTAGTCCGTTCTAAGCTATACGGTATTGAAGTTTTAGAAAAAGAACTAGCACCTACTCATAGAACCATCACCAATGGCAATGTTTGATACGTCATTGGATAACTATTAGCACAGATATTATAATACATGAGTACAGATGCCTCATCACCCATATGAAAACGGGGCCGCCGTAACTCGCGGGGCCGTACGGGCAAAATCGTACTGCCATATTCATCCAAAGGTGGCGCTAGCTAGCTAGCAATTCTGCGCCCCTCTATTATTCTCGGACGTGCTTAAAACAGCAAGTTGTTGAATGCTTTGTTAGCAAACTAACTCTCACCTAGTACTGTCATATTTTTCAAAAGATGGCGCTTTCTACCTATCCCGTATCGAAGAAAAAAAGGAACAAAATTTACTACATTGAACAAAAACATTTATATTTACACCATAATTATTATGAATATAAATTAGGTAAGCATTAATGAAATTAATAGGAAAAGTAAAAAAAAAAAAACACTTCGAGCATATTCACTGTCTGAGCTTGCCAAAACAAAAATAGAGTCTACGAGGTCTTGAACAGTCGACTTAAACCATTGCTTCCTATGCGCTGCGCTACGACGACGTCGAACGATTTGGGCGAAAATATAAATCTAGTGCAACATTCAAGTTTTGGCCCTCATCGCTATTGACTTATTGTGCAATATTCAACCCATTTCCCTGGGGACTAAAGCCTATTTTAAAATGTTAAGGGCCTTTAGTCTGACTAGAGGGATTTCAGTTTATTATGCGCATTATAATATCTGTGTTATGAGTGAGAGAACTGATGTGCAAGCGAGACGGATAATATCCTGAATAATCCTGCACTCTGCAGTTCATGATTTAAGTACCTACGAGCGATAGTTGTTTATAGAGAAAGAAACACAGTCGCAAGTCAGACTATTTACTTAATGGTGTTGAGACCGCCTCTATTTCTTACGTAATAAAAGCTATTTTCATGGTTCCAATGTATAACTTGACGTGCTACCAACTGTAATGTAATCGACATCTTTTAAAGACAGTTTTTACGGTTCTTAGGTTAAGGAATGCAATTATTTGAGTACATTTACGGGCACTACCAGACGATGTATTTTTTTCTATTGTTATTTCAATCCTGCGGGCGTCGAGTGTCCGTGAACGAATCACAAAAATGTAAGAAGGTACTGTAGGCTGTAGGTACTCAAATAATAGAAATAGAAAACATTTATTTGGCACAACACACAAGACAGAGTAAAGGAAAAAAAACAACTGAAAAAAAAATAGCTGATTCCTTTCATGCAACAAATGCGTGCCATATTATTTACCTACATACTTAGGTCGATACAGAAGACAGCACGTCAAGCAAAATACTGCAGCATCTTATGCAGTTGTAATCGAGTATAGATCGGAACGGAAATTAGTAATCTAATGTGCTGGCCACTATACATTAAATTGAAAATTTTAAGTGTGCTTCAGAAGGCGCGCGGACACAGGGTCTAAGTACCTACTTATTACAATGAACAAAAATACTAATTGATGAATTAGGTAAGTGGTAAAAAAATATGTAACGCACAGGCATCAGAGGGTTCTAAAAAAGTTATTGAAAAGTACATCAAGCACACTTTTCAACAAGAGGGAGATTTCGAATCGGCTTTTATCAGATTTATGTCTATGAATAAATTAACTATCGGCTGCGCGCTGCGCTACGCCGACTATCGACAACCTAAGCGAAAATATCAATCGATTTATGCAATAGGTGCGTTCTAGGTTCTAGGGTGAAATTACACAACTAGCAAAACACCTGCGCCATCTATACACCTGCTTTTCTCGCCAAATATCCTGTCTACAATGTGGTACCATTTTATTCCGTCATAGGTGCTAGACATGATTCATTAAATTGAAATTCCCGGAAATTTTACATAATATTATGTTTTTTGTATTTTAGGGGCTGTACAAAATTTTGTTTTAATATTTTAAGGGCCTAATTCCTTGTTATTTTAAGTTTATAAACAATGTCAATAACCAGATGATACACGTGTCGCCATCTAGTGAAATTTTTTGAAACCAAAAATTTTTTCTTCGTGATGAGACCCCGTGCTATTAGTAACCTAAAGAAAAGTTACTATGGCGCCAAGTTCCAATCTTTAGTCCGATCTAAGCTATAAGGCATTAAACTCTTAGAATAAGAACTAGCACCTAAGTTCTTTTAGTAACTACCAGCAATAGCAATGTGTGATACGTCGTTGGATAGCTCTTAGTAACCTATATATAAGTTACTATGGCGCCAAATTCCGATCGTCTGTCTGTTCTGAGCTATATGGTATTAAAGTCTCAGAATAAGAACTAGCATCTACTCATAGTAACCATCACCAATAGAAATGTTACTAGATAATAATATTTAATAAAGATATTTCATTTATTTAATTAATTGCTTAATCATTTTTTTCATTTTGTAATGTAATCTCATTTAACATTAAGCTACGCCCGTCATGTATTTATTATAATTATTACTAAAAATGGTTATATTAATGAACAAAACTAAACGTACTTTAATCGTATTTGATTTTATTTTGTTAATGGAAAATCCACATTACTTGACTTGATTTTATTTTAGGCTGGTAATCAAATCGGACAATAAATCAAGACAAGCGCCATACCAATTCTTGTTCTACAAGATAATACCTTTCCAATGATATATCACACATCATTATTGGAGCGGGTACCAAGTTTCATAAAAAACCCTTGCGTCATCCTTTAAGGGTCCGTGGAATATGCTATGCTAATATGATTCTTATTAGAGTTGAGTGTTTCACCTTTACCATTACTGCAATAATAATCCAAGCAAGGCATAAAAATAATGTATTAATCGGGAACTTTATGTTTTCCCAGGATATAACGTGGAACAGCGTATTTTTGTAACAGTAAAAAAAGGTAAGAATGTTGAAAATCTAAAATGTTTAGATCAGGAACTGATGTGTTCCTATGATATAACGTAGAACGCATAACTTTGTGACAGTAAAGAGAGGCAGATATATTGGAAATCAAGGAAAAAAAAAGAAAGTATACCTTCACTATCCGACTCGGAGGATTGGACAGCGTTCTTTTTGCTCTTCCGTTTCTTCGAAGGCCTCTTTTCCTTCTTCGTTTTCTTTGAGCTTTCTCTTGAGATTAAGTACTTGTCAGATCTCTTAGCTGAAACAATATTTATTGAAAATTAGTAAAAGGTAGTATGTTCATTTAAACGCAATATAATACACTCATTATAGTTATGAATCATCATCATCATCAGCCGCAAGACGTCCACTGCTGAACATAGGCCTCCCCCATAGATTTTCAAAGTGATCTGTTACAAGCTACCTGCATCCAGTGCGTTCCCGCAATTTTTATTAGATCGTCTGTCCAGTGAACGCAGTCTCCGGTGGACGCAGTTATGAATAGGTATCTATAAGTAGGGTAACGTAACCACATGCAACAAGAAAATATCTCTATGCTTACAATCTTAAGACTAGTCTGACAAGTTCGTGCGCTCGCCTCCTACGCCCGCTAATCGCGCGCGACCGTTATAGGAAATCATCTTTCTCGTACATCGAGGACATATCCTACTAGAGGGAAAATGTCATTAATTTTGTTCCAGAAAAATTTCGCCAAATCCGAAAGATTCCGAATGAACCGACTGAATGTCAAACACCGTATTAGTGATGGTCAATAAGAAATTAGTATCGATAGTCGATGTTATTGTTTAATTTAATGGGGACAATATTTTATTACACCTAAGGTTAAACTTTTCACTAATTGGCAATATCCTAAATATAATATCTGATTCTTGTTCCTTAGAAATTCAATTTAGTCATCAAATTAACCAAAACGAACTCTAAAGTATGAATCATCAAAATTGTTATCAATCTATCCCTATTGCCCTTGGTCACGCCATCACGCGTGAACGGCTGGACCGATTTCACTAATTCTTTTTTTATTGTGTTTGTTATTGTCAGGAGAAGGTTCCTACGAAAGAAAAAAAAATAAGATTGCGCGGAAAATTATTAAATTCAGGAATACTTAACCACCATATAAAATTATTTCTAATCAAACCTTAGCGCTTTGGACAATAAAAACATTTTGAATGTGACCTTATGACGTTCGACCACTGACCTCTATAATACAAGTACGCTGGACTGCATACTGTCAACATAACAATGAAGCCATTTGATTATCGCTATTTTGGCGCTGACGGCTATAGTGAGCGTGTGGTGACCATCCACGGAACTAATTCGACATAAACATATGGAAGTTACTCTATCTTAGTTCCCTGTACACTTGGTGGGGGCGCTTTGATTCAGCACAAAAATGATCTGTTATATCTTAGAGAATGTTTAGTACAGCGTACTTGTACTATAGAGGTCAGTGCGATCGACATAGAATTGACAGATATCGTCAAAGAGGATTTAAAAAACTGAAGAACAGGACATAGTCTGTCGGGTCAGCTGGTATATAATAAAAATGTAAACTGTTGTTTGTAAAACAAATTAACTTCCATAAAAACTTGCAAATAAATTGCTCAATTATAAAAGCATGAATTTATAAACCAAACACAGTAAAATTACATTGGAATCTAAATACAGTAAGAATTTTTATTAAAATGCGTTTATTGTTTTCTAATTTATATAAATTGAAAATAAGGCTCATACTTTATATACGACAGGAAACAAGTTTCTTAAAATCATGTTTTCCGATATATATCTACCTATTTACCTGAGCACAGAGGCAACACTTTCATAGTTTTAGCCCGGACAAGGTTTTTTTTTAAAAACAGGCTAAGTGCGATACCGCGCACGAACGGTTCCGTACCATATCTACTTCATCTGAGTCACTTTAGATAATTTATACTACCATATCTACTTCACCTTAGTCACTTTAGGACTTCCTGTGAATGAGAATGTTTCTTTACCTACCCCAAAGTTGACTGGAAGGGATCGTTTTAACAATAAAACCGCCTACATTATACATATTTCTGTGTGAATTGCCTTATTTTTTTATTGGTATGGTCTGCCATAAAGATTTTCTATCTATTTGAAGGCTCCAATTCTTCATTCGCTTCTCATTACATCCATTCATCACCTTTATTATCGTCACACACCTTACAGTAATAGAATCGATACACAAATATTTACACACGCAAACATCCATACTCTTTGCTTTCACTACGCATCTCATTGTTCATAATCCATTAAACGTCAGTACGCTTGACCGATTTTTCTTGAGCTGTAGGAAAAAGACTTGTCCATTAGTGGTTTTTTATTCGTCAATATTTCTAACCAGAATAAACTAAATAATATATGAAAGAGTTCACAAAAATTAGCATTTCTGCATAATTAATATATTTATTAAGGCCTCCGATTTAGAGAAAAATTGAAATTAATTTTCCTCTTTGTCTGTACATAAACCGCACCTTCGCTTATACCAATTAACGCATGGAAAAAAAATTGACAACAAAATTGACATTCCATTGACAGTAGTACTTATTAAATAATCTATATAATCTGTATTAGTACCTAGTAGTATATATCCACCAGTGGAAAGGCAATGGTACATAGCCATACAGCTAGGAAATACAAGTAATGATCAATGGATGATGCCTGTTACAAAAAGATTTTTTCTCAAAAATGGAGGCGTTTAAAATTCTGATTTCTATGGTTACGTGTTTCATATTTATGTAGCTTAAAGATAAATATAGGTTTATTAGTGGTTGGTGATATCTTAGAATAAAAAACCAGCCTCCATACAAAAAGAGGACAAGTCCTTTTATGAACTTTTCAAAATTGCATAATTACTACTTACCGATGAAATGACATCACATCCGTTTTAAAATTCGATGTTTAGCTTTTTTTCTCACAACACAATATAGAACAATAATGTTAATTATTTCTCAAATCTCATTTTTTCGTAACAATTCAAGTATTCACGTTGAAATACCACACCGATCAATTGATTTTTGACATACAGTTTTAACAGAACTGAAAACCTTCTATTGCGGTTGTCAGCACATATCTGTGAAGAGAAAGTTTCGGAGAAAAATAGTTTTTACTTCGCCTCTAGTAGGGTACGGCCTCGTTGTTCTCGTAACACCACACGCCCCCCTTACATCTAACATTTCTCGTTTTCAGTTCGAACAATTTTAAACCATCAACACATACACGTAAGAATTAAAATAGCTTACTGTGTATTTGGAGCGGCACCTCGAGCGCGATCTCGGCAACGGGAATGTCTTCCTGCTGGTACGAGCGCGGCGAGTCGTCCTTCAGGTAGTGGGGGTTGTTGGCTTGCTCTTGGCGGCGGGCTTCGCGTAACTAACAGAAAAAGTAGTCATAACATTACATGAGAAGATTGCAATAACTCATAAGGTCATAGGAGCACAATTTCACTATTATTAATGGTTAAAGATCGAGTTGTAAGAGAAAGAAGAATGGCAAAGTTCTTTGATTCTTTGCTCAGCCCCAAATGCTGGCATGTTTTAGTCTTCGGTGAAAAACCTAAAACTGTATAGAGGAAAAAATAATATAACTGACATTGAAGGACATTTTATTTGGTGCATTATGTCGGACTGACATTTAAATAATGTATGATCTGGGGGCTAATTACGTAACTCTGTTGCTAACAATTCAGGATTGAAATCGGTTGAAAATGTCACATTTGACCACTTCAGTTACTCAACAGAGTAACTGAAGTTGTCAAATGCGGGTCGGGCGCGGGCGGCGCGAATACGGCCGCCTCGCGCTCCTCCTCCGAGCTAGAGCTGTCGGACGACCAACGCTCGCGGGAGAGCCACTGGTCTAAGTCTCAACAATAACGACAGTTGACGTGACTCACCATCTCCAGCTCCTCGGGCGTGAACTGCGCGGTGGGGCGCGGGTCGGGCGCGGGCGGCGCGAATACTGCCGCCTCGCGCTCCTCCTCCGAGCTAGAGCTGTCGGACGACCAACGCTCGCGGGAGAGCCACTGGTCTAAGTCTAGGCTGGAAGGTTACAAATACGGATGTTGATACTATTACTAAGACCATTGGTGTGTTTGTTGAAACAATTTTATTTATTATTAAAATAATTAAATTCTCATTTTTTGGGATGATGGTTGTGTTTTAATGAGTATGTGTAGCGAGGGATGTGATGTTGCCAATAGAATCGCTTCATTTAACTAGCTTAGCTCAGCGCAGCTCCTAAGAGCTCCTACGAGAAAACGCAGCCCAATACGATGAAAAAACCCCTAATCGTAAACACTTTTACTTGATTTGATAGTCAATTGATTTCAAATCAATAAATAGTAACTCAGTTGAGAGCATAAGACATAACGTCAGAATTTTGCTTACACCTTAATATGTAAAGATTAAAATTGCATTTTCATATTCTGTTCATAAAAAGTACGTTAAAGATGGACGGTGTCAACTACCATATCACCCACATATGAGTATGTAAGAAAATAATGAGTCAAAGAATCTCTTTTCAAAGCCATAAGGATGTGTATTTAATACTTTTGAAACTGTATATCGTAAACTTATATAAACTTACTCAGCGGGCATAGGTACTTTCTTCTGCGCTTTGGGCGCGACAGGCTTCAATTCGCCATCGAATAGGTCAGCGAGTTCTTCTATTAGGCCTCCGCTGAAACCCTTCGAAGGTTCCTCTTCATTTAACTCGTCATCATTTGCTTCTTTCTCCAACCCATTGCTGTAAAAAACGATAGCTTGAATAAGTCAACAATTTACGTTGTCGTCGGTTTTCTACTTTACTTTTTAGTAGGCTGGTACGAGTTGCCGTGTCCTATGCCTGGGCATTTTTAGGGTTCCGTTGTCCGACAAGGAACCCTTATAAGATCGTTCAGTCCGACCGTCCTAGTCTGTCACAGCAGAATATCTTCTACGTTTATGAACTGATTTGCATGTAACTTGGTTCGAGGAGACTTCACATATAGATCTCATTTTCAAAAATACAAAAAACTAAAAGTACCCCTTTTTAAGGGTACCTCCCTATGGGGGTGAATTATTTTTTTGAGTGCACCCCTTATGTGGGGTATCGTTGCAAAGGACTATGAAAATAAGGTAGGGTTTCCATACAACACTTTTTTATCAGTTTTACCATTTGCGAGATATAGCCTGCCAAAGTCGTTTACACGGTGTCCCCCCCTCCCCCATGTAATTTCTTAAGTCTTGGACCTATAAACTTCAAATCACTCACGTAAAGAATCAGGCACAGAAACTCTTATTTAAAATTGTTTCGGGTAACCTGTGATGAATACTTTTGAAATTATAAATAAAATAAAAATATATACTTTTTTCTAAAAAAACAGTATAAACTTAAAAAGTTTTTTTTGCCTATACTGTCTAATGTTGTAAGTTAATGGTACGGAACCCTTCGTGCTCGAGTCCGACTCGCACTTGGCCGGTTTTTCTTTTAACGTGTCAACGGACACCGAGAACCACCACATAGAATAAAAAACCAGCCTCCACACAAAAAGAGGACAAGTCCTTTGTTACGGGCAGCAACACGCTGTCGGCGGGGCTGAGCCGCCGCAGTACTAGGGATAGTAGCGCGTGCGCGTTGTGCGCGCGTTCTTGGACCTTCATGCCTTTACTGCACAATAACGGATATAAGGCTATGAGTACCTAATTATTATTTACCTGTGCGCGTGGTCTATAAGCGTGGCAGAGTCGGTAGATTCGGGCAGCAACACGCTGTCGGCGGGGCTGAGCCGCCGCAATACAAGTGATAATAGCGCGTGCGCGTTGTGCGCGCGTTCTTGGACCTCCATGTCTTCACTGCACAATAGTGGCCGCATGCCGGCCACTGTCTCACGGAGTACCTGTATAATAAGTTTTGTTTGTTTAGTTGTAGATATAATCGGGTCCGACGGAACCACCGAGCACATCCATACTAATATTATAAATGCGAAAGTGTGTCTGTCTGTCTGTTACCTCTTGACGCTTAAACTACTGAACCGATTGAGATGAAATTTGATGTGAAGACAGTTCGAGACCCTGGCAGGTATCCCTGTATCTCCCCGCGGAGGCAGCAAAAACGTACCTACGCGCGGCGCCCCTACTTAGGGGCTAAAACAAGTTGCGTGTCGCTACCGGCCAGCGACACGCTCGCGCGTTTTATTTACCGGCGCAGCGGCCGCGCGGCTACGTTGCTGGCTGGACGAGAATAAATAAAGTACTAGAAAGAGGCGCTACATGGCGTTAGAAGCTTCTCGTAGCAGTCAACCCTATCGCGTCGCGTGATATTACGTCACTGAACAGGTTTAGTGTATTATGAATCATATTCCAGAGCAATAAGTATGAAATTATCTTGCAATAGATTTTTGTAGGTGTCTACACGAAAATGTGCTTGACTCTGGATGTCTACTCTTGTTGTTCGAACGAAAATTCTCAGTTTCGTTCAAAGTGTATTCATTTCAAAGAAGTTTAGGCTACTCTCTAACACTTTCGAATAGGAATGTTTCCAACGAGTTCATAGACAAATCATAGACTTCATCGGGAACGAATGATGTATACTACCAGAGATTATATAATAGTTACTACGGTACAACGGTAAAAGAAATTATTACGAAATGATCAAATTTATCGCAATTTATATAAATAAAGTGCGAAATAAGTATTATTTATAAGTTTTGCTTTAAATTTTATTCGTGAATGGCATTACATGCGATTCCTTTGCTACTTTTTATCTCCTTGTCCATCCACAGACATTGTCAAGTTAACTGACATTGACATTTGACAATATCAAAAAATGTTTTACAAGTTTGTTTATTTTACGTAATTAGACCTATTTTATTATAAAAAAGCCTAAAAATAAGTATCGTTAGCCCGATATACCTACCGGCTGCGACTCGTGCCGAAGTTGGGCTTTCCTAAACCATGGGGTTTGTAAACATATTATCCAAACCCAACCAAGTAAGTATCATGGTAATTTAAAAAACATTTTCAATGGAATATTTCAGAAAATTACAGTGCTAATCCATGCTACGTACTAAATAAATCACTTATGTTGCCGCAGCCATGAACGGCATTTACAGAAATTGAATTTGAGACCAGAAGTAGGTATCTCCCCTAATACGGTAAAAAAACTGATTGCGAGTAATTTCATGGGCCCAACTGACTGATGTCACTGACCGGAACTATAGGTATAACACTTTTATGGTACTTTTTGTAATACATAAACGACTTTTGTTGCTGTCTATTGTTATCTTGTGAATTTAGTACCTATCACTTGTCAATCAAGATACATATGATTTGTATTTTCTTTAAGCTACATATATGTGGAAACTATAGGCTAAATGTTAATTGTTTTGTAACTTATATTGCATTGTTAAAAGCTGTTTGTTTTCCTACAAAATAAAATAAAAATAAAAAATAAAATATTTTTATATCATACTAATGACGTTTTATTTTATTTACAGTAATCAAATCATGCCATTTATATGGCTATCATATAAATGGCATGATGATGAGGATTTAATAGAGATCTCAATCATTGTGGTGGAAGAACAACGGATTTTAGAAAACGCAAATGAAATGTCAGAAATCTAAACCTCACAGCAAATGGAATATAGGTTGCAATCAATAAGCTGTTTGTGATTAAACATTATAATAGTAACACTAGTTATGTGGTTTAGTTAACCTATTGTATCTATCGAATATGAAAGTTACAGTGAATTCTATTATGTATATTTTGACCAACCACATGAAATGATAAAACTTAACTGCAAAGGTTGTTGTAAGTTATTAATTACTATTTATTGTGCTCTTAATACTTTGTAGATCCTCTGTGTAGTGTGATGTTTGGTATTTGTAACTTTCTTTTGATGTCGGATTAGCTGATTTCATTGTGATTTTTATGCAGTTTTCTTTAAAAAATTGTTTAAAATGTTGGCTCCTCATAATTTTTCAAGAAAATTTAATTTGTAAAATGAAAGTTATTTTTATTACAAGTATTATGTTAAACATATCTTTAAATAAAAAAAAAAAATTGCTTATGTATTTGTTTTATTTTAATTTTCTAACTATGTACCTATACCAATTCCAGGTTTAATTCCCTGGTTGGGTCATGTATAGGAGTCACCCAGGAATTAAAGTACTGTCTTTTATCCATAATCATTATCTTTAAGTAGCTAGGTAGCTAGAAATTCCTCTGCCGCTGCCTCTCTTCAGTCCCTGCCCTACATGGAAAGTTAGGTTACTGTTATAACCCAACCCAAATGAGTTATTTGGGTTGCAAGGGAAGGTCAACCTTGCAATCCCTCTTCCTCTTTCTCCCCTTCATGCCACACACAGAAAAGAACCCGAAATGCCCTAAATGATTGTGACATTTTCACTCTTATTGCAGCACAAATAAGGGAACCAATTTTGATCAACTTTTGTATAGTTATAGAACGGACCTTAAAAAAGGTGAAAGGCCTTCTTTTGTCACAAAAATAAATCTTGAGAGACTTCATACTACTCGTATGAAGTCGTTGGAAGTCACTACAATTGCTTGTTTATCTTCACAAACTGCCTAACGAGTGTATTATAAAACAATAAAGTATTGACACAGAGACATCCGCAATCGCATTTTAGGGCTTTACAATATGAAAACACCGTTATATAATTACATTTAACGTTGATTTGTTGCATTCGTAAACCAACAAGAGACCTAGTTAGCTGTCGTATGAAATGACAGTTATTTCGATCGAATCAAGTTTCGATCGGAAGAAAACGCTTAGAGAGTAGCCCTAAACTGTCAAATTACGTCATCATTCATTCTTCGATCGAGTTCGCATTCGTACCTCGATTCGTAAGTGTAAGAGAGTACGAAATGCCCGTAACTAAGTTCGAAAGTACGAGTTACGAGCAACAAGAGTAGACGCCCTGAGGCGAAATAACGCCATATTGTTGACGACATTGAGTACACACTTCTTTGAATACAATTGCAAAGTCATACTTCTGTACGAAGAACTAGTATTCTGTGACCCTGGAAAGGACATAGGCTACATTTTGTCGCGATATGAAAACATTAAGGGGGTGGAAATGGAGAATGAAAGTTTATATGGAAAATCTAACTCTTGCGAGAGAAAAAAAATTTCGTCAAAATCCCTTGGCACTGAATGTCTACGTTTTTTATTCAAAAAATTTGTCAAACAAATTCACTTATTTCTTAACATATTTTGAAATAAAGGTGCTATATTTGTGCGAAAAATCTGATATTTCATAATATCGATTAACAATACATGCTAAATTTGACACTTTTCGTATCAGTACCAAGTACTGATAAGTTTCGGAGAAAAATCGCCCTTACTCCGCCTCTATAGGTTACTTGCTTGATGGACGGAACGTTATACAAATAAATCATATATCCAGTTTCATGTGTTCAAAAATTATAAATAAATAGATCGTTTATTTGCCTAAAACATAGCTAATGTTATGTCACATGCAAGTATTACAATAAGACAAGGCAAAGCCACAATCTGCGTTATCAGGTTGTGGGTCGGTATATCCATGGCAGGTTAGGGACCTGTATAAAAAATATCCAGGTCTCCTTATCCAAAAACGGGTCTGGCGGCGTGTTTCACGGAGAGCGCAACTGTACACTAGTACCAGGCATAACTTTCTCTCCGTGTCGATCGAAAACGTACCTACGTCACAATAGAGAGATTTGTTTTCATACAGTAGTGTAACTTAGCCGTATTTTTGAAATTGGAACCTGCGGCTGGTCCGAGCGCTAGGGTTGGTACACAAAAAGTAGATTTTTATTGAGCATTGTTTAAGGTTTAGGAATGAAACATATTTTAAATTAAAGATTAATAATTATAATCAGTTTGACAGCTGTCATCCGAAATGAAGATCTCGTCGAGCCCGACGATTTGTCTCTACATACCAGTAGTCTTAGGTGGATAGTTTCCGAGTTATGGCCATTTCAATTTTGACAGCTGTCATCCGAAATGAAGATCTCGTCGAGCCCTACGATTTGTCTCTACACACCAGTAGTCTAGGGTGGGTAGTTACCGAGTCATGGCAGTTTCGATTTTGACAGCTGTCATCCGAAATGAAGATCTTGTCGAGCCCGACGATTTGTCCCTACACACCAGTAGTCTTAGGTGGATAGTTTCCGAGTTATGGCCGTTTCAATTTTGACAGCTGTCATCCGAAATGAAGATTTCGTCAAGTCCTACCATTTGTCCCTACACACCAGCAGTCTTGGGTGGATAGTTTCCGAGTTATGGCTGTTTCAATTTTGAAAGCTGTCATCTGAAATTAAGATGATTTCATACATAATTCATAAAACCTACTTTATTTATTCAATAATATCCATCTGCATTATGAATGTCTGTCTTTGACAGCGTACCGGCTCGCGGCGCACGTGGTGGCACTTCGTAGGTTTGTTTGCCCAAGTCTGCCCAAGCGGCCGTCAAATGACGTGTATGCACGTGTGTGTCGATACGGGTGCTCTAGTATGTAGATAAAATACTGTACATCTATATACCGTGCCTACGTGCGGCGACCCATTGTGGTCGGATAATCCAGTAGGGTCTCGCGAGCAAGTAGTGACACACGCGCGCGTTTTATTTACCAGCAGCGAGCGGCGCTAGATTGCTGGCTGTACTGTACTGTACTCACGGCGAGCGCGGCGTCCAGCTGCCCGCGCCGCTCGTAGCGCAGCAGCAGCCGCGCGGCGAGCTTGAGTGCCGCGTGCGCGCAGACGGCCCTCGCTCGCATATGTCCGCCGCCAACGCCTGCGCACACCACCAGCGGGGATATCGCCTCGCGCATCACGTCTTCCTCTCTAAAAAACAAACAAATATTATTATTTAAAAAACGAAGCATTCGACTGCTAAAAATGTTGTATTATTGAAATGGTCTATTCACTGGCTTTCATTTGATACTCATATAAAAGAAAAAAATATGTTAAGGGAAAAAATCGGCCTTGGCGAGCACGTAGGCGGCGGCGTAGAGCGCCTCGCGCGAGGCGGGCCCGGGCGGCGCAGAGCGAGCTAGTCGGAGTGTAGTATACAGGCGGTACATACTCGCAGTACTCGGCGAGCACGTAGGCGGCGGCGTAGAGCGCCTCGCGCGAGGCGGGCCCGGGCGGCGCAGAGCGAGCTAGTCGGAGTGTAGTATACAGGCGGTACATACTCGCAGTACTCGGCGAGCACGTAGGCGGCGGCGTAGAGCGCCTCGCGCGAGGCGGGCCCGGGCGGCGCGGCGGCGGCGCGTGCGCACAGCGCGGCACACTCGCGCGCCGCGAACGCGCGCACGTCCGCCACGCGCGCGCCCACTTCCGTCAGCTGACCCGCTATTATGATGCCTGGAACATGCAAGCAAACACTACGTAAACCGACCCCGCAGACTAATTACCAAAGATTTCTTAAGTGTCCGGCTACAAGCGATCGCATTCAGTGCTACATTTTTATGGTCGTCTGTTCAAATTGCCGAAGGTAAAAGTAAATTAAATATGCACCTGAGTGAATATTCGATACAAAGATCACTGACTCTCGAGTTATAAGTAATAAGGTAAATCAGAGGACCCAACCCATACCAATATTAGAAATGCGAAAGTGTATCTCTCTGTTTACCTCTTCACGCTTAAAACACTTAACCGATTTAAATAAAATTGGTATAGAGATAGTTAGTTAGAGACCCCAGGAAGATCATAGGATATATTTTGACATGACATAAAAACATTAAGGGGTTGAAAATATGGAAAATAAGACTAATGCTAGTTTTACAACCATAGCTTTCATTATTATTCCACAACAAACATCATCTCACCGTGTTTAGCGCTGGTCTCCATCTCGGTGAGCTCGGCGAGCACGGTGACATACCACTCGAAGTCTACCACGTGCTGGTAGTTGTTCTGCGAGCAGATCTCGATCATGCGCGTGAGCAGCTCGTCTCGGTACAGCGTACCTTCCGCGCGCTCCATGTGAACCATCAGCTTCTTCACTATCTCCATAAGATTCTTCTTTGACACCTGCGTGTATGAGTTGAAGGTAAAATACGCATCTGTACACACGGTCCCACCTCAGACTACTCCACTTCGATATTGAGAGCGTCTCTATTCCCTACGTACTAAAAGCTGTTTTACATGTTCAATGTACCCAAAAATAATGTGCCCATTATCGTGCATTTAGACGAAAGTTTGATTTAGGCATGTAGGTAGGTTTACAACGATCTTGTTGTATAAATTAACTACAAGGTATTTTGATTTGAGTGAGAAAGGCACTGCCTAAGTACCTGCGTGGAATGCAAGCGCCAGTTGCCAAGACAAAATAAGTTCAACAATAGTTTTAATATTTTTAACACTTACTTTGTTATTTTATTTTTATAAGTTTAAATAAGAAACCATTTTTTTTCACACACGGGTAGGATTCGAACCCACGACCTTTAGCGAGACCACGAGGTAGACCACGAGCTACCGTGTAATTTACCCATGCGAAATTTCTGGTCTCTTTTGAATACGTCATTGCGTGACGTCAGGTACATCTACCTGAGCTGTATTGCAACAGTGGGCCAAGTAGTTATTCATTACAGAATAAATTCAACTTGAATGATGACGCTTTCGCTTTTGAATAGTTTTTAATATTTTTAACTTTCACAGTGTTAAGCTAAACGAACTTACCATTCCATATAACAATCCTAGAGCTCGAAGTCTGATGGACTCATCTTTGTCATCCAGACACGCCAGCACAAGGTCCTTGTGAGCTTGGACGGACTTCGGGTGAGACTTAAGTATCCGGGACATTGCTAGCAGCCCCAAGTACTTCACTAAAATAAATTCCGTACTGTTTTACTGAGATATAAAATGGGCAAACACTTTTTTGAGAAGAACGAATTTCTGCTAGGGTGCACTTATGTACGTAATTAGAAAAAAAACAGGCAATTACGAGTCAGACTTGCGCACTGAGGTTGCCGTACAAAGGTTTTTTCTATAATATAACTACAAAATTGAGGTTTTCGGACTTTTTCCTTTACTTGTGCCTTACTTGAGCTTTACGTGACCTTCCTTCTTGCTAAATTTAATTAGCTTGCTAGATTCTAATTCTACAATAAGTACCCTAGAAAATCTATAGTTTTGATTTCCCTGCGAAATGTTAGAAAATAGGTAAGGTTCAAAATGCCATATCTTTAGCCTACTTGGACTTGAAAACTTGTGTTTACAACTTGAAAGGACCGCAGGCAAAAGCATTTATTGTTAATTTCAAATTAATACCTCCACGCTACGCATTCCTGGGTAAAAAGGTAAAGGACAGACAGACGGACTACAAAGTGATCCTATAAGAGTTCCTTTCGTCCTTTTGAGGCATGGGACCCTAATAACAGCTTTTTTGGTCTTGTAATAAAAGAATGTATGAGACTTGTGCGTGTTATCAAACGGCGGAATTAGCAATTTTTCAGACAAGGGCAAATGACTGTATTCGAACCGTTTCGTAAAAATTACTTACAGTTTTGGTCGCTGTCCTCAATGAGTATCCTGAGCTTCTGCACGCACAGCTGAACGGAGGCGGCGTGGCCGGGCATGCCGCTGCTGATGCTGATCAGCACAGCGATCACCGTGTTAATGCACTCGTACAACAACGACATCGCCGATGTGCTGCCAAACAGTATAGTTATTTAACACGTTGACTAACCGTGCGTATGAAATGCAATGTTACATTTCTTTTGATACGAAACCACAAAAATGCACAGTAATCATCTGTCTTCTAAAAAATATTTTATAGTGATTTACTATGTGAATGAGGGAAAATTTCTTATTTTCGGCCGTAGGTCAAGTTTTCCTTAGAACTTATTATTCTTTATTCCAATCGATGTTTCGTCTTAAAACAGTGCTCACAAGAATTTATATATTAAAACTGATACGTAATTATACAATGGAAGTACCAATAAACGAGTTTCCAGCTTATAAGGCGTCAATAGGTAGGTACTCCCTACTCGAGAATGTGGTTGTTAATGAAATGGATACCACATGATCACTTTATGTTATTGATAATAATGAAAATCAGATATCACTTAGAAAAAGCTATTATGACTTAATGGTTCAATATTTAGTTATAAATCTGAAATAAAGCCCTTAAATTTTATTGGCTGTTTTATTATGGCAATAAATTAAACAATATTTAGCAAAGCATCTAACTATAACTAGGTGCTACATACAAGTAAACGAAGCTGTTACATCAAATAAAATATAGAAAGAAGAAGCAGTGAAAGCATTTAGTTTCCATCTCAATGATCTTTCAGTTTTATCATCCATATAACATTTCTAGCATGATGATGCTTTTATTTCCCTTTACCCCATAGAGGCCAAATTAGTTACATTACAAATAGTGTCAATTGATGACAACTGACTCACCTATGTATTAAATTAGTTAATGGTTCTATCAGTTTCTTGCCAAGTCGAGGCTCTAATGGGGTTAAGGCACCAAACTGCAACAAACACAATGATACTACATAAATCTAGCATTTCGGAGCGATGGCGAATGATGTCCTTTGAATTTCAGTCTGATCCATCTGGTGTATTATTTTTTCTTTAAAAATTTTACTTCATTTTAAATTTATATTATACCCTTACCATCTCGTAACACTGTTTTGTTTAAGTATAATGTTTCTTCATGAATATGTATATTCAGCAGCAAAAATAAATACAAATGTGAGGTGTGCCAATCCAGAATAGTGTAATTAATTGTTTTAGGTATCAGCAGATTTTTTTAAAAGTTTGCAATTACTAGACTTGTTATTTAACTCCATTTTGAATTTGATAGTAGACATCAACAGTTTAGTTTGTCTTGTAATAAAAAATAGTAATTGCAAAATTTTAACCTATCAAAATTGTGGGTATAGTTTGACTCTAAAAATTGTATAATATAGTAAAATGGTGAGGCTGGGTGTAGTGAATAAGTCTAGCAGCTAATCTCATTTCATACTCTTTACACATTGTACCTGCAAATAAGATCTATGAGGCTTTGAGTTATTTTTCTTCCAATATCTGGTTCATACTGTGTCATTAAACCAAACTGTGAATTAACAGTAACATATGATTAATAAAGAGGCATAATATTGTAAGTACGTTTTTTTGTCTTTTAATGGGATTTTCTCTATCTATTACTATTGTGTCCTCTGGTGTAGTTTCAACTGATGAAACTTTGGCATTGGTATCTTTTCCCTGAACTAAAACATTTATCATTAATTTGTTATCTATCTTAACATCTGGAGTGTTTGCTTCATTAAACTGATACAACATAATCAACAGTAGAAATGTGACTCACAGTAGTGGAACATTCTTATCTGTAAATAATTATGTATCTATTAAATAACATACCAGTTTAATAATCTTGATAAGCATCCAGTTGTTTGTTGATGTGGTCATAAGTTTAAAGAACACAGGTGCTAAGGATAGATAATTTTTGGGGTTCTTTCTAGCTAGTTCACAGACAACATTCACAGCAGCTGATTGAACACCTGTAAAAGTATTAATTAAAAGTATTCTAATAACATCAATATGATTCAAAAATTCAATATTCATTTGAGATTAATTATATTATGTGACAAACATAATATACATGTAATAAATTCAGCACATAGAATTGCATCTAAAGTAGAATGCATACCAGGATCAGGATCCTCCAATTTTTCTTTCAATTTAGGGAAAGCAGGTCTTAAGGCCTCCGGGTACCTTAGAAATACCTTGTACATCATAAGCACAGCCTTCATTCTCAGATAAGGTTTAGTTGAGCTCATCTACAATGAAAAATAAACACAAAAAAATCATAAGCAGTAAAATATGTTTTTTACAGCATATTTATTTCATATTTGTAAAGGTTTATTTTGTTTAAATGATACTTACTAATGTCATTATATCATTCGCAAGGTCTCTTGCTAGGTCATGAGAGATAAAGCAGCTGAGTCCACTTAGGGCAAGTCCAGCTTCATATTGATTCTGAGCATTAAGATCTTTCCTGATCATGTTTGTAGTGAGCATTAGCAACTCTGAATCAGCATGGAAAGACTGACTAGCTGCTAGATAGCCAATCCTCTTATATGTAAACTTATTTGAACTCATAACTTCTATAATATTGAATATTGCCCATGATATGTCATATCCCAACATTTGAAGCTGAAAATCAATTAATATGACATTATACACTGAGGTTTTACATGAATGTGTTAATAAACCCAACCAAATAAATGGCTAGGTTTATTACTATGATTGCATGCATATTAGTTGTTGTGTTTTTAAGCATGTTTGCAATGTTCTCAAAATTACTAAAGATTTGTATGCAGTTTTCATCAGCCAACAAAGTTTCCTTAAAAATAAGTCTAGATGTGAAATGGGTTTGAAATATGAGGATAGTTGTTGATAATGTAAGAAAATGTCATGCTATCTTCTTCTTCTTTTCATGTTGACATTTTGCATATATTTTTGAGGGCCAATATTTAGTGACTGACAGAGCATTATCAAAAACAAAGGGAGCTTTTATAGAAAACACATGTCTAATTTGTTAAGATATAACAAACAATGTATGGTGAGATTGATTTTCTCTTATACCACTATAAAAAAATTCAGTGATATAAGGATAGCTTACAAATAGGTACCCATTTAACATTTACCCTTCTAAAGCCGGGCTGAGACTGATGTGAATAATATTATTATAAATAGATAGATGTTGTACCACATAATTAAATTAAAAGATGTAATAACTTAGTTACCTATTAAAAATAAACATATAAATTTTACTTCCATTATTTTTAAAAGATGGGTAGGTACTTACATAGGTAAGTTTTGCGACGGCATTAGCTTTCACTGCTATGTTGTCCTGCCGCAGTTCTACTTTGATTTCTTCCATGCATTGTGCTATGTATTTAGCCTGTAATTTTTATAAAAACTGGAGTGGGTGGTAATTACTTACAACGCAAGTCACTATATGTATTAATTTTAATAAAAAACATTATCAGTGGAACAAAATACCTCATTATCTTTATTATTTCGTATGCCTCGCACAAGATCTGTGAGATTTTTATCGAACATCCTTTCGAAGTTTCCTTTGACTTTTTTCAAAGCCATGTTGACCAAAACTCTTGTCTACACATCAATGATGCACTTTTTACTGAAAAGGAGACGCACAAATACATGAAACAATGGTTTTCAGCAAAATTGAAATTGAACAATTTGTCAAAAAAAATTGACTGACTGACAGATCTCAAGCTGTGCAATGTTGGCGTTTTAGGGCTGCGTTCAGTGTTCGCTGGAAGATTTCGAGCGGGAAACGAGCCAAAAAGTTGGGGTTCGTTTCTTAAATGGGGATCTACACTGCCAAATTCTCCCTGTAGGTGGCGCATTGTTGATGCGGCCAAAGCTATCTGTCATTCCAGTACAGAAGTTGTGTTGTTTTGAGTATTTTTTTTTGTGTTTTCAATCTACGAAAGCATAATGCCGTTATGTGCTGTGCCAGGTTGTTACAATAATGGTGTTCATTTATTTCCAAAAGACCCAGTTTTAAAAAAGGAGTGGGGAACAGCTATGAGAAGAAAATTAATTAATTTAAAGTAGTTTACTGGAACTGTTTACATCATGATAAGCTTCTGGATCGGGAACATTCATCGTATTACATCGTACTAGCTACGACACCAAAATTCCCGGTATCATCGCGGTTCCGATCGTAGAATTCTAACCTAAAAAACAAACATGTACGTGTTTTATTATTTTAGTTATATTTACTAAAAACCTTGTTATGTAGTTAATTTGTAACACAAATACAACAAAATCAATTTTAACAACCAATTAAATGTAACATTTACAGTAATAAAACTGGATTAACACCCAAATGTTTACCTCGCAATTAGCTCGGCTTTTTTACCAGATACTTTTGATCCTCGTTTCCAAAGTTCGTCTTTTAGTTCAGATAATTTCATTGACGAATACATTATGATGATATAACATTAGATAGTCACGAAAAACTGTAAATTAGATACGAAAAAGCCCGACATAAACAATAGCAAAATGTTTGACAAAGCCGTATCTATGCTAGCGCCATCTGCATCAAGCTTTGCGTGTGGATCCCCAATCCTATATTCGTTTTCCGTGGTGATGTAATTGTGTGGTGGAATAATCTTAATAATGTGCTGCAGAGGAGAACTAATGAAGTAAAAGTGAGAAACAAAGTAAAGCGCCCCTGCTCCGGTTCGATTTCCCGCTCAAAATTTCCGTGAGAGCATTGAAATGTGAACCATCGTCGCATTTCAATTTGTTAGGTAAGGTTAGTTTGTAGTTTAGTGTTAGTGTAGTTGTGATGTGTAAGTAATGTAATAAGAAGAAAACTAAGGAAAAAATTATACAAATAAAAATACTGAAGACGTGGCTGTAAAACCTTGATCCTTTGCCTGCCCAGAATGGGTAAATTGAAGAAAAAAAACGGTGTTTGTGGTGTGCAAAGACATTGTACTTACTACTAGACTGTGCACCAAAAAATGTTGCTTTTAAAGACATTATATTTACTATCTAGACTGTGCACTGAGACTCAAGAACCGGTCCGAGTGAGAGGGCTCTCAACGGTAGTGTGTCCCTTTCTAATGAGGTGACCATGCATGACCAACAAACAAGGGACAAATTGCTTGTTAAAAACGATTGTTTGTATCGTAATATATTGAGGCTACCTAACTACGCTACCTACACCTAGCATATTTAAGTAGAAAATAAAATATACATGTACATAGTGTGTACACGTGAGTTATACCCGGCGAACCTTGATCCCTATGACAGTTCATGTTAGTGATGGGTCGTGTCGATGTAACTTAATGTGATTTGGCTACCGCCCTACCACTGCCAATATAATGCTTTAAAACTTTGTTTTGATGATTGGGATCGAGACATGCGATACGATAGCATTGTAGATGAGCCGTTTTTGGTAAACGTAGGCGACAGCAGCTGCAGTTCAGATTCCGAGTTCGTGACACAAACCCTAATGTCATTATCAGATTCAGATTAAAATATATAAATAAATGATCACCGAACAGCTTTTGTTTTATATGGTTTTGTCCTACAGTTAATTTTTTAATTCTCTTGGGTATACAATCGTGAGTGCATGTATGCCACGCTCCGTTCTATTCAATAGAGAGTGTACTAATACTTAAGTATGAAAAAGTAATGACACTCATAATTTATCACTTAATTATGCCACACATGAAAATTGATACTAATAAAATCTAATCTTAAATAAAACAAATAAATTTGAGTGAAATAAAAACAACTTCATGCAACTGTTTAACATTCAGCACCTATAACTTAAATGATTCTAAATCATGTAAACTCGTTTCCATTATCGACATTTGTTTATCGATATTTCCGCACCCCAAACGAAGTAACTTTTGCAGGAAAAAAGCGCGGGAAACGTTCAACTTGACGGGCGTGTTTTTCGTTTCTTAAACTTTTATTTTAAAATTTTCTTACTAAAGTGATCAGGAAAGGATTTGTTCTGTAATTATATTGTAGTTTGTGTATATATTCCTTGAATAAGTGTATAAATTAGTTGCTGTATATTGTTAAGTTTGTCAATTTCACTTTGTAAACATGAATGAACCCCCTGATCCTGGGGAGGTTCCCCAGGCGGCCGAATTTGTTACAATTCCAGTACAGTCGAACAGTTTTGCCCCCCTGCTTACCCCAACAGCAACTATTTCACATGAGTCCACCATGGACACAGACGGTGCACCCTCGTCTCAGGGTCGTAAACGAAGTCGCGTACACAGATGTAAACAGTGTAATAAACGCAAGCGGAAACACCGTGGTTCAGAAAATAAAGAACACGATTGTGCCTGTGACTCCCCACACTCACTTGCGGAGACTACTCTTTCCTCTCCTCCAAGCCCATCAACTAAAAATTATAGAGCAAAAGTATCTGCTGCTGAAGCTCCCGCCGAGCAAAATGTAGAAATAGATTCCCAACCTTCTTCTACTCTTGATGCAAGTAGGAAAATATATAACAGCACTGATGCTTCACCTTATATAGTTCATGTTCAAAGAATCCAACAATCTCCTAATGACAGCTCTTCAATGCACTTAGTCTCGTTTGGTAGATTCTTGAAAAATAATGGCTTTCAGAACATCATTGATGGTAGTGTAAAACAAATAGGTTGAAATAAAATCACCTTATCTTGTTCGGAACATACAAACGCAAATTCATTTATAAACCATGCCAGTTTGGAGGCTCATAATTTGAAAGCATTTGTACCAACTTTTAATGTGACTAGAATGGGATTAGTACGCGGAATACCAGCAGAATGGACTCCTGAAGAAGTTATAGCTAATATTAATGTACCTATCGGGTGTGGAGATATAATAAAAGTCCGTAGGCTGAATTACAAAAGCTTTATTAATGGCACAGCTACATGGAAACCTTCCCAATCAGTGGTTCTAACTTTTGATGGGCAAATATTGCCAAAACGAATTTTTGTCTGTTATAATGCCTCATCTGTTGAACTATACATATTTCCTACAATACAGTGCTACAACTGCTGCCGCTTTGGGCACACTAAAGTACAATGTAGGTCAAAACCACGCTGTTTTAAGTGTGGTCAAGACCATTCTGGTGATTCTTGCAATTTGGATGAAGACAGTGGTTTTTGCTGCTTGTGCTCTGGTCGTCATTTTGCCACCAGTAAATCTTGCCCAAAACTTGCCCGTCAAAAGCATATCATATTATACATGGCAAACAATTGTGTTTCTTATGCTGAAGCATCAAAGCTGCATCCACCAGTGTCCAAGTCCTTTGCAGATGTTGTGGCTTCCAGTCCTGTAAATAGAGCAAAAGAAAATTATCATCCTTTTGTAAATAATGTCACCCAACCCTCATCACATTCTTACAAAAAAACAGTGTTTTTGAAACCCCGTTCCCCTTCATCCCCAACTAAAGGTTACAATAAATATGCTCACCAAGCTATAATTAATGAATTTGCAATTCCAAGTCCAACTAATGGTTGTGCAATAGTAAATAATGACTCAGTAGACCAACTCAACCCAAATCTTAAACTAGATTACTGATTTAATCATTGTCCTTATTAATTTATTAACTAAGTTTAGTAATAATTCACCGACCAACGTTGCCCCATTAATTAGTACTATAGTCAGTCAAATTCTCCAAAACGAGTCAAGCAAAGATTCTCCAGTGGAACTGTCGAAGTGCCAGTAGTAAAAAGAGTGAGCTTATAAGCTTACTCAACTACCATGAGCCAGTTGTCTCTGCCTTGGCAGAGACCTGGCTCAAACCAAATCAAGTTTTTAAAATAAAAAACTATCATTGTCTTAGAGAGGACAGACCTGATGGATATGGCGGTGTAGCTCTATTCATCAGGGATGCAGCTCCTTTCTCTTCTGTAAACTTACCTGTACATAATGTAAATGATTTTACCATAGTTGCCTGCACTGTATATAACATTTGTATAGCCTCTGTATATATTCCTTACCCTTCCTCATCAATTTTTTATGATCTAAGTCAAATAATTTCTTCCCTGCCAAGGCCTTTTATAATACTTGGAGATTTTAATGCACATCACCAAGCCTGGGGAAGTTTTATTACTAACAGTTATGTTTTAAACAATGGCAGAACCTTTATGTTTTAAACAATGGCTCTCCTACTCGCCGCACAGCACCTAATCAAAATATAAGTGCAGTCGACCTTTCGATTTGTACACCAAGTTTAGCTGCTTCTTTATCTTGGAACATACTTCCATCTTCACATGGAAGCGATCATTTCCCAATACTCATACCACTTCCTTTTTCCAAGCCGGTTGCTGTTAGACATACTTCTCAATTAAGGTACAAGTTACCAGATAGAACAAATGATAGCTGGAAAGAATATAGTAGTCATGTTCAAAGCAAAATCTCTTCATTACCTGATTTATCACTAAGCAGTGAAACAGAATGTGCAAATGCACTTTCACATATCTTGATTGAGGCTGCAAATGAATTGTTCCCTTTGAAAAGCAATTCACGTAATAAAATACCTTTCCCCCCTTGGTGGGATGCTGAATGTACAGCGGCAGTTAAACAAAGAAAGGAGGCTGAACGCAAGTATAAATTTAACATGACTATACAGAACTTTGAATTTGTTACAGCTGTTAGTAGGAATACTAGTAAAATTCTAAAAAAAAAGAAGTCCGAGAGCTGGAAGAACTTCTGTCTCTCCATTTCCCCTAACACCCCATCTTCAGTAGTATGGCGTAGTATTAGAAGATTTAAATCTGCATTTAATGACAGTTATAGCCCTGCCATTCCTTCCTCTTTAGCTAACACATTTCTAAATAAACTAGCACCAGCTTGGGTTCCCGTCGACATAAATCATTTACCTTCAACCAGTGCCATAGTAAGTCCGCCAACACATAACCTCTCTTTATCTAAATTAGATACACCTTTTTCTTTATACGAATTAAAAGGAGTGATTTCCAACACAAGGGACTCTGTTCCTGGTGTTGATGGGATACCTTATTCGTTCTTTAGAAATCTTAGTGATCAATTATTATCCTATTATTTACATCTTGTCAATTTTATGATGCAAACTGGAAGTGTTCCAGTCATTTGGAAAACACAAGTGGTGTTGCCAGTACCTAAACCCAACAAATCCCCAAATCATGCCTCTGCTTTTCGCCCCATAGCTTTATCATCCGTTTTAATCAAGCTGGCAGAACATTTAATCAAAAACCGCTTGGAGTGGTTCTTGGAGAGTCAAGGATTATTATCTGTTAATCAATACGGTTTCGGAAAGGTACCCTTGACAATATTAGTATTTTTGTTTCTGACATCCGTCTAGCATTCTCCGTTAACTCTTCTGTTTTAGCAGCATTCCTAGATATTTCCTCGGCATATGATAATGTTCTTTTAGACATATTAAGAAATAAACTTTTGTCTCTCGGAGTACCCGAAAAATTATCAAACTTTATTATTGACATATTGTACGATGGAACTATCCGTCTTTCTGGTACAAATACCTCAGATACGTCGAGTGCTAATACCTCTGATCTCTCTGGCCCAAATAATATAAACATACAATCTGTCTGGAAAGGCCTTCCTCAAGGTTCTATTCTCAGTCCTTTACTTTATAATGTATACACACATGATTTAGATTTTTTCGCAAATGGCGATATAAAAGTTTTGCAATACGCTGACGACCTGTTGATTTATTCCACAACCAAATCTATAGATGCCGCTTGTGTTACCATGACGAATGCACTTACTGCTCTAAAAGTATGGATGAACCAGAATGGGTTAGATATATCTGCGTCTAAAAGTGCTGCAGTTCTTTTTACTCGCATGAGAACTCCTTCACCATTTCAGATATTATATGATGACACTAACATTCCTATTAAACATGAATATAAGTTTTTGGGTGTAGTATTGGACTCAAAACTTTCTGGTAGTGCTCACTGTGAATATGTCGTCAGCAAATGTGAACGATTACTGAATATCTTACGATGTTTAACTGGCGTATGGTGGGGTGCTCACCCATTTTCGCTTAAAACCCTTATATAATGCTGTTATAAGATCACAATCATCCGCTTATTACAAAACTTCAAACTCTTTCAGATCTTATACCCAGGTCCAGTTATTGGACCCATAAATCTTAACCATGTTTGATAATAAGTTTCCATGAATTCTCTTCACTAAATTCCCCAACCCACCGTTCAAACTATTTACCTTTATTTAAATGTAGCTTAACATCACTTTTGACTCCTCCTTCTGTCCAATATCTCCCCTTAGAAAAGGATGATCTCAACGTCGTTACGACTTTTAATTTTATAGTAGATAAAGATTTTAATGGATACCACCACATTTACAGTGATGCTTCCAAACATGATGATAAAGCGTGTACTGGGGTTGGTGTTTACCATGCATAGTACAATATTGTACAGAAAATAAAACTTCCCCCTGAATCCACAGTATTCACTGGCGAATGTTTTGGACTTGTAAAAGCCGTGGAGTACATTCTTCTTGTAAAATTAAAAAAAATCTGTGATATTTATGGACTCTAAAAGCGCTTTGCAAGCATTAGAAAAGTTTCCATTCAAAGCTAATCAATTCCCGGTAGTTTTTCAAATTAGACGCATGGTTTATGAATGCATTTCAAGAGGTTATGTAGTAAAATTTGCGTGGCTTCCAGGCCATAGAAATATAAAAGGTAATAATTTTCCATATATAAATTACTGTTATGATTTGGCGACTATTCCTAAATCACAGTATATCCAAGAGTGGCAAAAAGAATGGGAGAACTGTAATGTGATCAAAGGTAGGTTCTTTTTAAAATCCAATCTAACATACCGGTAAAGCCATGGTTTTTCAAAATGAAATTTAACAAGCTTGAAACATCCATTATATCAAGAATGCGTATAGGTCATACATGTACACGAGCACATCTTGCTAAGCTCAAGATTATTGAAGATAATACATGTGAGTGTGGTGAGGATGCTGAAGACACTAATCATGTTCTTTTTGCTTGTTCTCGATTCGACCGTACTGTTTTCTTTGCTGCCCTGATGTCTCTTAAAATTCCATTTCCAACCTCAACCATATCCTTATTGCATTCAAACAGATACGATGTATATAAATGTATAGTCTCTTTTATATTGTCCAATAATATAAAAATATGATACGTATGTATATAAATGTAAATAGTACTTGATGAGATGAGAGGGAAGTATATAAAATAGAAATCTATTTTATATACTTCCCTCTCCTTTCCCGATCTTATTCCTTTTTCCGTTCCACTCCGTTATAATATTTTTCCTTATCCCGTTTCCCCGTTTTTTAAACTCGACACTGGCAAGGCGAAATACGCAAACCGCCATAAAAAAAAAAACTTTTGCAGGACGTAAACGTAAAGTCTGATTGAGATAATTTCTTGTAAATGTTAAGAATTGCTATAATTCCGACGGAATATCATTGTAATGGCATATACATATCTACCGAAATTTAATAAATGGCATTTATAGAAGCCTCCAATTTAATTCTAATGTAACGGTGACGCCACTACAATGTTGTGTCGTAGGAATAACTGTCAATGCCATAGGGATCAAGGTTCGCCGGGCCGAGTATAATAAGAGTTGAAAGTACTTTTTGTATAATAAGTATTCTCTGAACTACCGTTATATTGACAAGAACCTAAAAAACTTACAGTCCATATAGTACAATTCTTGTATATTTATTTATATACAGTCGATCACGATTATTTACATACACGACGTGATCTTAACACGAAAAAAATTATGGAAATTAGTTCAATAGAATGATGTGGAAAAAGCGTCAGAAGATTTGAATCACTAAGATTATTTATTAGGTTTTATACATGCATGCTCACGTACGTTAGCTTTTAGATTTTCAACTAATAAGAGATACGAAAAAACATCTTTGTTCAACAAAATTCATGGTTACCCTAACGAATATGATTGTTGTTTTTACTTATCCGTGGAAAGTAAAGCGGCTACCAGGTTTAGAAGACGCATTGTTGCACCCTCCCTGACAAACAAAATAATAAAATTCACCATTTTACATGAAAAGCAAACGGGTTAATATGAAAATTTACAAAGTCGTAAGTCAAAGCGCGAGTTTCAAAACAACGCTCAGTGCAAGCCATGGAACTATTAAGTACTACCGTACAACTAAGTCCATGGTGCAAGCAAGCCACCATTTGACATTTAGTATTACCAGCCCAAAACATTTAAGAACTACTTACTTTATCAGTATCAGTATTAGTATTAATGAAATATTTTTAAAATACAACGATCTGATTATTAATGAATTTGAACTGATAATGTCACCTGTCAAGAGTTTTTGGTAAGTCCATGGTGCAAGCAAGCCACCATTTGACATTTAGTATTACCAGCCCAAAACATTTAAGAACTACTTACTTTATCAGTATCAGTATTAATGAAATATTTTTAAAATACAACGATCTGATTATTAATGAATTTGAACTGATAATGTCACCTGTCAAGAGTTTTTGGCGAAAAACGAGTCGGGAAAGATGGGATGGGCTTCATTTCTTAATTTTCTAAATAATAATAAGTTTTTCGTAGTCATTGTTGTAATTGTGTGATGGAATAATCTTAATAATGTTCTACAAAAGAAAACTAATGGAGTAAAAGTGAGACACCAAGTAACGGTATCCTCGCATTACAATGAGTTAGGTTCGGGTAGTTTGTAGTTTAGTTGAGTAGGTAGGTGTATAAAAAGAAGATTACTGAAGAAAGAACAATAATGAAACATAAAAAAATACTGATGATGTGGCTGTACAGACTTGATCCTTTGGCTAAACAGAATGGGTAAAGATAGTGTTGCCACTCGATAGTCCACTATCGATATTCTATCAATAGACTATCAATAGTTGGGCAAAAGCAATAGTAGTGTAGTGTAAAGCACTCCGTGAGTGTCAAAGCTATTCACAAGCATCAATACTATCGATAGTATCGATACTATCGAAGCTTAATATCGAATGCACTATCGAGAGTATCGATAGTATCGATACTATTGCTACTGGGTATTGCAATAACAATCGATACTATCGATACTATCGATTGCTAAGTTTGGAAAAATAGTATTGATATACTGCAATACTATCGATAGTATTGAAGATCAATATCAAAATTACTATCGATAGTATCGATACCATCGATAGTATCAGCCATGACTATTACAATAACAATTGATAATATCGATAGTATCGATATGTCTGCGCTATCGATAGTAGGCTATGATTTAATAGTATCGCGTATAAATATTGGTCGAGGTAGCTAAAATATATATTATAAATGATTTCCGAGGTCAACTATCGATAGTCAAACTATCGATATTTATTTATTTATTTAAGGAAAACATAACAGATTACAATCATGGAGTAAAATAACAGACTAATAAATGGTGTTGTACTAGATAGAAATCCTAGATATGTTTTCACGGCTAAGATATATATAGTGGCTTATCTTATCTTAAACAAAACAAAACATTGTGTAAAAATACACCATAAATAACAATAAAAGCAAAAATTGCACAGGTTTCACAAATAGCACACATACATTATGATTTACTGATCGCCTAGGAAATATCCTTGAGGATATCTTTGACAAGTTTCCGGAACCGAGCTAAGCTCGAATTAAATATATCAAGATATCGAGACTGATGAACAAACTCATCATACTGGCGACAAAATCTAGCCAAGGGCTGATTATATGAGACATTGTTGTGATAAAGCTGCGTAATAAAAGTTTTCGGTCTACGTTGGTTGAGTTTGGCATTATAATCGAGAAAGTGCAATAGTTCAGGACAGTCCAATGTAAAATGCACCAACTTATGCAAGCACACTAGGTCCGATTCCACACGGCGGCGATAGAGGGGAAGCATCCCGTACGCACTTAATCTTTGTTCGTACGACTGGAGCTGTCTTTTGCGTCCGGTACGGCGCTGACTTAACTCAACAGGCGCAGGAACTTAGATTGAACAGACTCTATGCGGTCACGGTGTGTAGCCATAATAAGGGGACCATACTACCGAACCATATTCAAGATTGCTGCGCACCAGGCTACCATACAAACTAATGAGACTTTGGGATTGTTTGAAGTGCTTAGTTTGCCTGGCCACAAATCCTAACATTTGATTTGACTTCTTTATCATCGAGTCGTAGTGATCACGAAAGCTAAGCTGTTCATCGAACAGTATGCCTAAGTCTCTGACAACGGATTCACGTCGAAGACTTTGTGCTTCTTAAGTGTAGGTATTTAAGATCTTGTTTCTTTTAAGGGTTAATGAGACCATAAAGCACTTTTTAACGTTGAGGAACATGTTGTTGCATGCACACCAGTAAGAAAGGGCATCCAAGTCGGTCTGTAGAAGGCGCACATCTTCACTCGAGTCAATCCTATTAAAAATTTTCAGGTCGTCAGCGTAGAGCAGACAAGGTGACTTAATTTTTTCAATAAGATCGCCAATGAAGGTGATAAATAGCAAAGGACCCAAATGAGAGCCCTGGGGAACACCTGATTTGATAAGGATCGGTGCAGACGAGTAGCCCTTGACTGTTACCAGCTGACTTCTATTATCGAGATACGACTGCAGCCAACGCAACAAACTACCGTGGATCCCGTGGGCCTCTAACTTTTTACACAGTATACCGTGATCAACCTTATCAAAAGCTTTTTTAAAATCAGTATATACTGCATCTACTTGACCTTGGCGATTAAGAGTATTACACAAGTAAGTTTTAAAACAGAGCAGGTTGGTAACAGTCAATCGGTTTTTGACGAAACCGTGTTGTTTTTCAGATAGAGATGGCTTGAGGTAGAAATAAAGATGATAGTTCGGCAACACTAGGTAAAGAGAACAAAATAATGTCATTTCGTGTGACATTGACAATCCGGCTCGATGTTCCCCCTCAAAGTTTCATTGAGAGCATTGAAATGCGAACCATCCTCGCATTTCAATGAGTTAAGTAAGGTTAGGTTAGTTAGTAGTTTAGTGTTAGTGTAGTTGTAAAAGAAGAATACTAATGAAAAGGATAAAAAAATAAAGATACTGAAGACGTGGCTGTATGGATTTGATTGGGTAGGCAAAGGCATACCCAGAATGGGTAAATTGAAAAAAAAAGTGTGACATTGACATTAGTCTGCCTGCAGTCCGTCAGCTGCTCGTGTTTGCTTACTTGCTTTCCAAAATAATAAAATGATTATTTTCCTAAGTGAATTACAAAAAGAACATCTTAATTCGTTACACAACCATTCTACGCAAGGTAAATAATAATTCAGTCGTATCTATTAAACGCCAGACTGACTTAACAAGCCACATAATTATACTTTAAGTAAATAAATGCTGTTGTTTTAGTTCTAGTCGACTTCTGCAAGTTAGTGATTGATTTTTTAAATAATGGAATAAATCAAAATAAGTACTCCAATGCTGCTGGTGAGTGAAACTAATCTTGTGTCAGTGCTTTATTGACTTACTTACATCCAAGGTAGACTTCGGAGCAATGCGGCTTGCGGCTCCGTGAAGCCGCGCGGCTATCATGGAACTATGGGATTGTATGAAATGGCCATTTGGCTACGACGCATTGCTCGAAAAGGTTTTCATATACTCCCATAGTTTCATGATAGCCGCGTGGCTCCTTGGAGCCGCATGCGGCGAGCTGGAGCCACAAGCCGCTTTGCTCGGAAGTGCACCTTTAGGTACAACAAAATTTAACACTGTTTCTTTTCAGAAAAATTAGATATGCCTGTGAATACAATACAAAATTTGGTGTATGCGCTCACTTATCTGCTAGTCGAAGCATGTAAAAATAATGTAAGTAAAACAATGTTTACAGTTTTTCTTGCTTCTCATTATACATATTTAGAATTATAAAAAGGGATTGAAGTCATATTTATAACTAGAGATATTCAGGAGCATATTTGCCTACAGCCTTACTTAACATCAAAATGGGCCATGAGGGTAGGTATAATCACTTAAACATGGGAACTATCAATTGTTCAGTGTGCATCTAAACTTTAGGCACAGAGTACTAAACCTGAGAAATATGTATCCTTAAAGAATCCTTGGAGAATACATATTCACCAAATATCCAATATCTATTAATTACTTATGTTTTTGTGTAAGTAATGTAATTAATAACAGGGAAATTATGCTATAAAATAAATATGTAACGTTGAATTTCTTGTTTTAGTTGTCAGAACCCGACTTTAAGTCATCAATAGCAATAGCTGGTTTTACTTCAGAGCATCAAGAAGTCCTTGCCAAACTTTATGCAACTAAGAAAGCAGAATTATCTGGAGCATTGTATTTATTACATCAGAAAGATCCCACATACCAGGACCTTAACTGGCGATTTGAAGTTCAGGTAAATTTTTCTGTTTTTGCATGCTTAAAAGTGTGTTCAATAAAAGTGTCAGATGGAATTCAAGAGGCCAGTCAGGCCACAGTGATGCTCTAAAACAGCACTGTTTAACTTTAAATGGTACCATATGTATGTTCCACAATTTAGTAGTAGAATTCATTTTATTTAAACACATAAAAATAAAAAATATGAAACTAAAATATGTACACTTAAACAAAACTTAAAAATCTACTTATTCAAAACGAAATGACCAGTCAATTCAAACTTGGTATAAGTAATTTTTTTACACAGTTATAAATGTTTATGTGTTTGGTTTGCAGATTGCCAGTCATAGCAACTTAGAAGAAATAAAGCCAACAGTTGCAATGGACTTTGTGCTTATGAAATCGAAAATATATTCACAAAATAAAGATGAAATAAGAAATAAAACTGGCCCAATGAGTAACATTTCTCCTACTCATGTTAACTTATCTATTCAAGAAGCTAAGGCTGCTAGTCAATGTCAAAACGTGATCAACCATGTACTGCTCCAGTGTGACTTGCCAAACTTACTGCACATGACAAACAAATTAGATCAAGCATTAAAAGAATCAAAAAGTCAACATGTGCGCAAAGTACAGAGAGCATTGTAAATCATTATGTAAAGTCAATCAAGTGTGCCATTGCCATAATGTAATATGTTCTATGGTAATTTTGAAGATTGAATGTTAGTAATTAGGTTTTTTAAATATCTTAAACATTCCCTAGATTTTAATTATTCTAATTAAGCCTTTAAGTTCAGAATATCCTATTTACAAAATCTCCAATAGCTGCAAAATGTCTAATTTCCGAAAAGTCCAATTAGGTGCTAGACACTTTCCACAAATAATTACGAAACGAAATAATTACTTAAAAATAACATCATATTTTATACACACTTTCATTGATATTTTTTGACTACTTTGATTTTTAATTAGGATAAACTCGATAAAAAGTGTGTCAATAGAATATAGTAAAATGTAATCATAGGTAGTTTACTATTCCCATACAAAATCTATGGAAGAACAGGCGTTTTGACAGGACAGTTCATTAAAAGTAGGTATGTCAACGATTGGTGATGTCAAGTAGCCAATTCTCGAAATGTAAAAGTCCCGAAAAGTCAGATTTCCAAAATGTCCAATCTTCTATAAAGATACTGTAAAGATTGTGCAATAAGTCCTCATAGCCTTTCTTAAGATAAGACAAGATTAAAGTAAGATACAATGTTCACTTGATTTTTATCTGTTTTTTCGATACTTGTTTGTATGATAAACAACCATTATTGTTTATTATTATTAGTATAGTTGACGACCGTCTTGGTGTAGTCGTTCGCGCACCGGACTTCTAAACCAGGCGGTTGCGGGTTCGAATCCCGCAAGGGGCAAATGTTTGTGTGATGAGCACGAGCATTTGTATCAAGTCATGGATGTTTATATGTATTTAAGTATTTCTATCCATAGTAAGTCACCATAGCAAAAGCTCACGCTTAGTTTGGGGCTAGGTAATTGGTGTGTTTGTTGAAACAATTTATTATTATTATTTTAGGGATAATAATTTTATGATTTGACTCGTTCTGTTGCTTTTTTAAAACAGTTACTTTTCACTTGCCTTGTTTGTTTTTGGTTTAGTTCAAAATTTAGAAATTGTATTGTCCCTCACAGCTGGAGGGTTGATCTGATATTTGGCACACAAATTTAGTATTTGTAAAGCCAAAATTGCGAAATACATATATATTTTTTCAAGTCCGTCATTATAGGTATGATATGAAAGGGCTTGATTGATTAGTAGAATACAGTATGCTATGTAAAAACAGGCAAATCCAATATGGCCGCCAGTAAAAAGGCAAAAAAATAAACATAAAATCCTGAAGTGCGTGAAATGTATATTTACAACAGTTACGGTACAGCCTATTATTAACCTTTTATGTCATCTTATACCTAGGGCCGAATTATATCGATATTTAGGGTTCCGGATTCCGACAAGGAACCCTTATAAGATCGTTCAGTCCGTCCGTTCTGTCCGTCCTAGTCTGTCACAGCAGAATATCTTCTACGTTTATAGACCACCAAAACGATCGACTTCACGGATGCAGGCTTCTGAAAATCTCTCGCCGCGTCTTCTTCATACTCTAATACGCCGATCGTCGTTAAAAAAATTAACTTTGCATTCGTCTGTGAAGAGCACCATGCCCCATTGGTTTATGTCCCAGTCCAAATGTTGACGGGAAAATCTTAAACGATTTGCACGATGATTTCTGGTTGATGGAACAGGGACAACTCGCCTTCTTGATGCCTGCTGGTCTTCATGCAATCGATTATGAATAGTTTGGTCACTGACACGAGTACCCGTTGTGAGCCGATTTTGTATCTTGCGGGCCGTCGTTGTGCGATCTCGGCGCGCACTTAATCGAATGTAACGATCCTCTTGAGCTGTTGTAATGCGAACTCTGCCCGAACCCGGTCTTCTTCTAACACTGCCGGTCTCTTGGAAACGATTCCATAGATTTTGAATAGCTCTTCGAGAAAATCCCAATTGCAAACCTACAGATCGCTGCGAATGACCTTCTTCAACCATTGTAACGGCTCTGGTTGCTGTCAGCGAGTCCATATGACGCCTGCGTGCTTGTGGCATATTGCAAAAGATGTTTCTGACTCGAGATATCAATGAACTCTGATAATTTCTAATAAACCAAGAAGCTAAGGAAAGCAAAACGTCAAAGAAAATGGAAACAAAATTTTCAAAAAGAATTTTAAATCAAATTTTATTTAAAATTGTTGCCAGCATTAGATGAATACTACAATATTAAAAAGTTTAGGTATCAAAGAGTTTGTATACTCAATATTTTACTACTTTCAATATGAAAATGTTTAATAATTTACACCAAAATGAAAAAATACCTCGTGGCCCTTATTTTGTTTTGACAAGTATATATACTTTTTTGCCTATACTGTCTAATGTTTTAAGTTAATGGTACGGAACCCTTCGCGCGCGAGTCCGACTCGCACTTGGCCGGTTTTTTTATTAACTTTTAGAACATTCAATTTTTTCTATGCTCATTTGTCGTATTAAAAAAGCAAGTAAACATCGCAGAAACAAGAGAACATAGTAGAAACTAACAGACACAGAAAAAAACTAGTTTTTAGTTAAATTAAAATAATGAGATTATATACCTCTACTAAGGTAAATTTTTAAAAATATTTAATGTAATAATATTATATTTTTATCACAAAAACATTACCTTAATTTGCCGCATGGACCGTCTTATTATCTTAACAGAGGCTATGAGGAATTATTGAATAATCCCACAATCTTAGTATAGTAACTAGTTATTATATAATCTGTAGTATAATGGACATTTTTGGATTCGGATGTTTCGGTAATGTGACTATTGGGCAATTGGACGTTTCGTCAAGTGGACCTTTCGGTAATTTGAAACTGTCGAACACTATTATGCTTAGTGTGTAGGGTTTACAATGAAAAATTTGCTAAAGTACTTTCATCATCATATCGCACGTCATCTAAAAGACTGTCACAACACAAAAGAACGGGTTTTGAGAAAAAGCGATTTTAAGTTTTTTTTAAACTTTGCAACAATGTTATGATCACTCGATAGATGAATGTTTTAATCGTTTTATATTAATTTTATGAAAAATTTATTAAACTTACTGAAGAAAATTTTAAGTTGGCAAAAAGGTTGCAAAAATATGGATTTTTTCTTAAATTTATAAAAAAATACCCATAATATGTCACTTTTTTTGATTAGGGTGTTGTAATTTATGTAATAATACAATATATGCAAATTGATTTTTTTATTATAATAAACTGTATGTTTATAAATCTAATAGGAACATTAAAAAGTCACATTTTTTTGTCCTTAAGCTAAGGTACACATAATCAGTCATATCCATTTAAACTTAAGGTACTTTCGTAGATTTAATCTTAAACATAAAATTACAAACTTTTTAAAAAAGAGGGTAAAAGAGGAAGAGGTCGCCCACCGACCACCTGGAGGCGAACCATCCAGAACGACTTACTGACAATGGGCCTAACGCCAAAAATGACACAAAATTGCCTAGAATGGCGTAAAAGTATCAGGAGGGCTGACCCCAAATAGGAAACAAGCCAGGGGATTGATTGATGGACATTTCGTTTTGTGCAGCTGGAATTCCATGTTCATCACATTGTTTTTAATAGTCTGCATTTAAGTCTGTTAAGCATTTACCACCGTCAATATACTCACGGCTTGAAGTATTTCTTAAATAATGGCTTTCTATCCGCGGTGTAGAATTTATGTGTTGTATTACTGATTCTTTAATATATTTGTCAACTTTTTTATGATTGCTATGCTTGCCTCTTTTCTCAGTTTCAATAAATCCCAGTTCTCTCTTTTTAAATACTGTTCTGATAACACGATCATTCACATCTAACGTTGCTAATGCTGTTCGTGAGCGAGTCATGCGAATTCCTGCTCCCGTGAAAACTGACACTTGCGCCATCTAGTATCTTTTTTTCATACTACAGATACGGCTGTTTTTTCCATAGATAGAAAATCAAAAGCGGAATAAAACTGCATTTATAACTAAAAACACCCTTTATCTATGTTATGACAGTCTTTTAGGGGACGTGCGATATTATATCGTAAACATACGCCGACGTACATACACCAACCATAAAGGAAAAGGAAGACGATTAGTAAACGTGTCTGCATTGAGGATTGAATTATAGTCTTCGTTTGGTTTGTATAATTTTCGAAAATCTTTAATTTTCATGAGATTCTTGTACAGTCACGAGCAATGAAATGTATACAAAAGTTTTTATGCCATTATAATAAGGTCTCAAATCGAATGCAGATGTATACATACTGATGCTCGTGACTGTACCTGCACCTGTGTGTCTACTATTCCATATTTTTGTTATTCCGCCGACGATGATATTAAGTCGCGCGCAGAAGGATTGCTTAATAACGTCTCAGATTTCATAGTGATGCTCGGCGAACCCTATGTGCCAGGCTTATACTGATACGATGTGTCTAGTCGTTGACAATGATAAAATAGGAAAGGATAAATAAAGAAAATAAGATTTAAGCAATTAAATATTGTTATTGCTTATGATCAATATATTATTTAGAAAGCATCACGCTCATTCTTATTTGTTACAATTCCATCTGTACTGAACTCTGATAAATCTATTTCACTGTCATCTTTATGAGTTATTTTCTTTGGTTTTACAAATGCTTTGTTGTTTACTACTGGCGGCATGCTTTCGGAATCGTCTAAGATTGAACTGCCTAAACTGGTGTTACTTCCAGCTACACTGGACGCTCGCAGTAACGGCGCCGGCGCCAGCACGTCGATGCCGCCTACGATGGCAGTCGGAGGGGTCTCATTGCGACGCGCTAATTGCGATTCTATTGTCTGCTTCAGTTCTGCAATTTTAGGGCTTGTCCGAGTGCTGATTTGCAGTTTTGTGTCGTTCTTCAGTGGTTCGTTTTCAATGCTGTACAGAAAAACAAATATATTAACATAAATAATAAGTATTCTTTACTCCGTAGTCAAGTGACTCGCGCACAGGTTTACAAGGTGTTGCCATCTCTGAGGTCCTGAATTCGATTCCCGGGTTAATAAATACATTCTTATTTTCTATATTATTTTAGCTATGGGTGTTGTGATACCACCATTGTTTCTGATTTCAATGACTAGTATTTTAGCTACAGACTAGTTTGGGATCAGAGCAATGTACTTATATGATGTTGTTAAATATTTATTCTGTAAAAAAAATGATGATGAAAAACGTCGGCACTTACCTCGAGATATCCCACTCTTCGCCATCTAGGTTTATCAAACTAAGTTCGTACTTCTCATTTCCATCACTTTTCTCAGTAAGACTCTGAGAAGGTGATGCGCTAACGGATTTCATTTGTATAGCATCCATATCGAACAAAACTTTCTTCTTGTTCAAAGAAGATGTCGAAGATGCATTTTTTAAAACTCCCTTTGTTTGCTTAGGATTGTCCAAAGTATCTTTAGTTATAGGAATGGGTTCTTCATGAATATTTTCTGACGACTCCATATCGCTACTGTTCATATCCTGAATTTCTTGAGAAGGCTTACTGTTTACTATGATATCTGCTTTCGAATTCGTAATATTAATGGCAGATTGTGATCGAAACAAGTTGTCGTCGGCAATTGTATATTTCTTTATAGTGTTGCTGTAATCTGAATTTGCTGAAAATGGTCTTCGTGCTGGAGACTTTATAAGATTCTCTATGGATTTTGAAGATTGCTGGACTGTCTTGTAGTATTTGTGGTCGCTATGGTTAGACTCACTATCTGAATCTGTTTCGGTGTTTACAACTGAAGATCGTCCAGCCGAATTGTTTGCTTTATCAAAATTGGGCAATTCCCGATTTCTCTTATTAGCTAAAATAATTGGTTTCGTGTCGGATTCGGCTGGAATATAAGGTTGCATTCTATCTTCATTCTTTTTATTAACAGGAGTTGATGGTCCAGAATCAGGTGGTGTGTTCAGTAAGGACATTGCCTTTTTAGCGACTTCTGCATTTAATGACTTTCTTTTGTCTTTAGCTCTACTGACATCACTTGACTTTACCAAAGATAAAGCCTTGCTTTTTACATTTGATATAACCGATGTAAGACTGAATGTTTTAGCTATTTTGTTTGGTGAAACATAATCTTGTGGTGGTGAAACGATTTCGCGCGGTACATTCGAATCCAAAAACGCCAAAATTGAATGTCGGACTTTCTCGTGTGATGGACTTTTCTGAAACATAAAGACTTAAGATGAGCCCTTGTATCTCACAGTAATACGGTTATTATTTAATATTTTTCGTACCTTAGTTTTCAGCTCAATTACTTGTTGTAATCGATTCCTTTGTTTTTGGAAATCTGATTTTGGCAGACCGTTTCTTAGAGGATCCACTCCAGCCGAAATTAAACGGTTATTCACCTCCTCAGTAATTTTTGCTCTTATAATTTTCATTGGGCTAAAAATAAACGCATGCAATAGATCGTAAGTTATATATCCTAAATTAAGGGGGTACAGCGCGGAGCAAGTCGAGTAAGTCTAAACGATCCTCAAACAGAATCGAACTTATTAATATTAGTAATTAGATCCATTTGCTTTAAAGTATTAGACTTGAGGACTTAATTAGAACAATAGTTTTATTTTGCGCAATGCGCAAAATCATCAGACATTTGTGTTAAAAACTGAAAAGTGTTTATATTTTCCTGTTTATATTTTATTCGTGTATATTAAAAAGATAGGGACCTGCGGAATATCAATACAATCATTTCCATGTACAAATTATTGTTTAATGCGCAAAATTCACCAAGTTTTCGAAAAAAAAATGCTCTTAAATATCATCAGCTACAAGTCATGTTTATTATATCATTAAGAATTTGTTTCAAATTTCAACAAAACCAGGACCTAGTGCAATGATTAGGCTAACGTAAATAAGTTGTTTAAATGTATTTAACTAATTCAGCTCATCGTACAAGTGATTTGGAATTACGTTAATTTTCTCAATATCGTGCAGGACCCCCACCTTAAGTACATATCCTAGAGAACAAACAATCAGATATAGTGCGACAAGATCGTGCGCGACCCCTTTGCGCCCCTCAAGACTTGAGGGGGGCAAATAAGCGCCAGTAACACGCGACTGTCATAGGAAATCCCGTTCCCCGCAACATCACCCGTCTCCGCTGACATCTAGCGTGCCTCGTCCCCCGCACCTCTGGCAGAAGGGTCGCGTACGAACTTGTCGGACTATAGGGTAACTAAGTTATAGTATAAAAATCCACATTTATATTTGTTTTCATAAATTAAGCAATTTTTTTAGCTAGTTTTTACGATGTAAATGTCACTCACAATATTTCATTGACCGTCTTCTGGTCGGACCATCAGACGATGGTGAATTTTTGGGAAATTCCACGGACTTACCTTCCTGGTGCAATGATCGGCCCATTTTTTGTTATTTTAGCCGAACTTAATGTAGAATGTGATTTAGGTTTCTTGCGAGTGCCTTTTTGTTCTCTATCGATTATATTTTTTTGAGCATTAGTAATTCGTTGCAAATGGTTGGTGTCTTTACTCATTTTAGGGTTTCCTTTGATGACAGCGGTTTTATGGTTGTGTACTTTATTTTCATCTAAACCTTTTAGTACTTGTTTTGGTTTATGTGACTTTTTATGTTCCACACTCGAATCGTCTGAAGAGCTAGTGCTGAAAGAACCCATAGTTAGTAAGGCTTGTGCCTTTTCATGAAGTCTTTCGAGAGTTTCTCGATCCGCTTCAGTTACAGTTTTTGGGCACGTGTTCTTTTTCATTGCACTTTTTTTAATATCGCCATTCATCTTAATATTCGATTCCTGGAAAAAAGATACTTGATAATTATTAACCATTGTTTGTGTGCCATTATTAAAATAATAATAAAATGCACTGTTGTAGGATAAAACAATAAATACCGTAACATTGACAGCTGGTTTTGATTTCACATGTTTGCTCTTTTCCACTGATGTATTATTAGTATTTAAACTATCCTTAAGCATGTCTTCTAGTTGAGCGACTCTCTGTTTTTCGGCATCAGCTCGAGCTCGAGATTCTTGCGCTTCTCTGGCAACTTCATTCAATTTCAATAGCAGGGTTTCATACTGCTTTCCTTGAATTTCAGCTCGATTTGACCAAATTGCCATCTGAGCTTCATTTTCTTTGCGTTTTTCAATATTTTCTTTTTCCATTTTTGATCTCTGCAAGTATTTTATTAGAAGGTTATTTATTTGATCATTTTAAATAAAAAAACGGGCAAGTACGAGTTGGACTTAAGCTTTTTTGATTGCGTTATCTAAGAATCTTGATTTATTCACAACTTCAAGAGACCGCAGCCATTTAGTATTTAAATTTCAACTTGATACCTCCACGTGTTCATATGAAAAAGGGTCTTGAAAGACAGACTGACAACAAAGTGATGCTGTTAGTAAGGGTTCCTTTTTTCCGTTTGAGATGCGGAACCCTAAAAAACAAAGGAATATGTACTTACAGAATCTATTAGTTCTTGTTTTAATGCTAATATTTCAGCACCTTGTTTGCTAATAGTATTATTTAGTTGCTCAATTATTTTCAGTTCAGTGTTTGGCACTGGAGCTATAGTTTCTTTATCTTTCAACGATTTTATGGTATCCATGATTTGACTTCGTAGTAGGTCTATTTCTTTATGATATTTTTCTTGCTCTCCTTTTTTCCATTCTTCAATCCTATCTAGAAAAAAGTCTTCATTATTTGTCCCAACTTCAGCGTCTTTAGTTTGCTTTGACACTGAATCCGTTATGGCATTGTTGTCCTGGCTATTAGCATCTTTATTTTGACCAGTCACATTCGATTTAACTTGTTCTGTGTTATATTTAATTGCACTTTCCATTTCTTTGAGCTTTAATTTAAGTTCTAAAATTTCATCTCTTAATTTTGTGTTTTCAGTTGTGTTGGGTTGGTTTTGCGAACTATCGTCAGTATCCTTTTGTGGTATTTCCATAACATTTGAATGTCTTCTAGATATATGACTTTTAAGGTAAAGTTGATTCAGAAATACTTTATCACAAAAGCTGCATTTATTGTATTGATGTGCATCTCCTGTGGTACACGAGAATATTTCGTTTTTCTGTGACAGTGTTTTCAAAATCATGCTCGCTATGTTATCGTTCCCGTATGGTAGAGGTGTTCTGTATGTGTGTTTCGTTTTTCTTTTTAACTTACGGATTTCGTCGTCTCGATCTCTAAGATCTTTCTTGGTAGCATCAAGTTCCTGAAAACAGACGATGATAGTGTTTTGATTACTGTAAGTTTTTGTAGACCGTTGGGGCAGAAAGGTTTTTGACTAGAGACAATTTGATTAAAAGCTTAGCTTAGGGCGTATAAGGACAAGATGGACAGACGACCAGACGAGCCCGAAAGGCCGCAGGATCGCATTAGATAGGATGGCTTGGTCATTTTAGAAATCTATGGGGGAGGCCTATGTTCAGCAGTGGACGTCCTGCGGCTGACAATGATGATGAAGTTTTAGCAGAATTCTGTAATTGAATATAATTTTGACTACCTGTGCTAGAGAAGTGATTTCTTCTCGCAGAACGTAGACGCTTCGGTCTAAGTAGTGGCGGCAAAACTGTTGGTATTCGACGGCCAGCTGCGCCAGTCGAAACATCTTCAACACTCCTTCGTCAAGAATCCGCACGTCAAATTCTGACTCCAGTACGCAGTCCAGTATCTTTAATACGTATCTATTATTATTGCAAGCAAGTATTTTTTAAATTTAAGCGACGCTTTTGCTCTGCAGTGGAACGCCACAAGCTCTTAATAATATTAAGTTATTTTTTAGGAAACTGATACTTAAGAATTACTTTAATCTAAAATTAGTAGTATATCTAATTTATTATTTAATGCTTTAGGGCATCATCTACCAGTCAATCATTGGGCAAGAAATATTGCCTACGATGGTAGAAAGAAAATACTTACATCATTAACATGTTGTTCGATTAAGACGAATTTTTTCTCACGTATTAAACTTTCTATGTCAATCAACCCTGCAATGAACAGTAAGAAGGGTACAACATTACTTACAACTGATTTACAAACTTAACTAGCTTGTTCTTTGTTAGAAATAATTTATTTCAAGGTACAAGACACGTTTCCGCACGCAGCATTTTCACATACCACCACGTACTTACTCTGTACCTATGTGACTGTAGCAATGAAATGTGTACAAAAAAGTTTTATGCCATTTTAATAAGGTCTCAAATCGAATGTAGATGTATGTATACATATTGATGCTCGTGACTGTACTTAAGTATTTATACCTATGTACATTAAAATAATAAATAAGAATACTTACTTATTTTATTCCAGTCGATGTGAATCCGAGGGCGATGTGTATTGAAAGCGAATCCCGCTTCATCTGCTATTTTCGCAAAGTTGTGGTGCAACTCATAGGAAGTTTTACACGCCATTTTGTTTGCTTATTTTATCGATCGTTACTTATACCTACTTACTTACATTTTAGCCTATTTTATTATTATCTACTTTAATAAACAAATACAAAGCATGGAAGAATTTACATTGGCTTTGTGTGACAGTTTGACTTTGGTTTGTTTACATTTTTGATAGTTGCTTAGCAACGTGTTCATTCAAGCGCGACAAAGGGTGACTCGTCTGACACTGCTGGATTTATGCCCGAGTTTTACGAACATGGAGTTTTGTTATTTAAATTGAAATGTTTATGATGATTTCTCGACTTAGGATTCCGTTTGCAAAGTAATACACAGATGAGATAGCATCACATCATCATCCGAGCGTAGCGCCTTTCGAAGCTCGGGGTCCGCTTTCCTACTCTTATGTCTCCAATTTGGACGGTGTTCTGAACTTAAAAGCCAGACATACAGATGATAGCATACTTATGTCTAAAGAAGTAATAGTGGAAACTTTAATTAAAAATCACCTGTTTGTGGTAATGACCACTTTGCTTGATAAACTTTATTTGGTCCAAGATACAGAGCTTGTTTCATCGTAAAGAAATCTATCGCAGTTCCTATATCTAGAGGAGCAGTCTCATGGGAGGGGCGGCCTAGCGACACGCAGTTCATTTTACATTTTTTATTTTTTTTTCTAATGCCGCTGGCCTTTTTAAGCAAATGTAAGGTATAAGAAAAGTGTGCAACGTTGAACTCGATACACAAAACGTGAACTCAAAGTACGCAGGTTTGAATTTATTATAAAAGAGTTTTGTGACCACCTGAGTATTTTGCTCAGCACACGCTCTATGTTCAAGTTTATAACTTTGTACAAATGTAAATGTTCGCGTATAAAAATAAATAACATCGCTTGGCAGAAATCGTGAGTCCGAAAGGCGGTGGCGCAGTTTGGTCGTGGTCGGTTTACGCGGTGGGCTTCTCGTCAGCGGCGGTGGTGGCGCTTGAGGCCACGGAGCCGCTCTCGTCCGGCGACGGCTGGCACGTCAGCGCTGGGAACCTCTTGTTCAACTCGGCACGGTATTTAGGGTGGCTACAAGAAAAAAAAAATTAAACACCTCAACGAAGTTATACCTAGGTAGATGGAATACCTACCCGTCGGGGGACGTGTGCTGAAGATCTTCAAAAAAACAAATACTGACCTGATACCATAAACAATAGGATTGTATACGGCGTTAGCCTTAGCAAACACAGAGCCCCAGATGGTAGTTAGCGGAGTAATGGGCGCGCTTTCGAACACTCCCGTGTAGTTGATCACCAGATATGGTGTCCAGGCCATGAACCACAGAGAAATGGTCATCAGTGCAACCTATTAACATTAAAAAAGAGGTGTAAAGAGACCAGCGTCCAAGCAAAGAAAAACAAGTACAAGTATTGTTGCTTATTAATTACCTTAGCTAGTTTGCATTCAGCGCTGGTGTTGGCCGCTTCAGAAGACCTGAGAGAAGCAACATTCATTTTCTTGGCCTGTTCTCGCATGCCTCTCTCGTGGGCAGCTACAGCCTAAAATCATGACACTCGTTATAATACCGGGGTGCTAATATAACGTAGTGGACTGAGAGGCTCTACAATTATAACCGTACCTGTACGATGTAGAAGTAAGAATAGATAATAAGGAACAGAGGCATGAAATAGCAAAATACAGAGTAGACCAGAATGTAGCTTCGGCTGATCCAATCTTTGTTCAAGTAATCAGTTCCGCAAGCCGTCATGTTTCCTTCAGGAACGTATCTGAAATAAAAGTTTGAAGCTTCAAGCGCTACGTTTGCTGTAGTAAACAATATTGGCTCGGGCTTGTGTGTATAACACATGCGTTCGTTCGTTCGTTCTCGGTGAAAGGTGTTGTTTGGGGTAGCTTACCTATTCCAGCCGAAGAATGGAGCGAGAGTCCATGCCAGAGAGAACAACCAGATCCCGAGGATGCGCAGGAGCGCTCCGTTGTTAGTCATAGGCTTGGCGGCAATGCCCTTTACAATGACATTGTAGCGATCGAAGGCAATCATCGTCATAGTCCAAATTGAGGCACAACCGAATAATGAACCCGCACAGGCATACAGTTCGCATGCCAAAGGACCTAAAACAATAGGTAAATATTTGATTTTAAAATATTTAATCAACATTGTGTTGGTTTTGTCTCAAACCCGTACTTACCCCATACCCAAGTCTCATTGTAACAGTTCACAACCATAGCAGGAGACATAGCGCACATCATCAGGAAATCGGAGAAAGCGAGATTGACAACCAGTAAGTTTGAAGGCGTTTTAAGAGTCTGAAATAAGAAAAACAGTTAGTTCTACGCTTCATAATAAAGAGAAAACAAAGATCTCTGTAGGTGCGTTATACAATAGGTACCTTGGTGCACGTGAAGATGTAGATAACCATTCCATTGCCAGTGATCGAGATAAAGCCGAGGACGCCGATAGTGAAACCCAAAAGACCGTGCCATAGTGGATTCATAGGTGGAAACTGATACCTGGAACAATAATATTGATCAAACACCTTCTATGTCAGAAAATTCAAAATTATTGAGATATTAATACTTGTGCTTACTTACCAGTATGGATCGACCAAATGCAGCATATCAGGAGGCACTTTGTCGACGACGGTCTGGTTGGACGAGCCATAGGCGGCCACCTGTCCGCCCCAAGCTTGCAGCGCGGCGAAGCCTGGCCCGGGGTCCAGATTGTCGATGGCCATTGTTACACGACTTCCGCTTTGCCTGAAAAAAATATTTGAATTAACTTTGAAATTTATATTGCGTGCACTTCACTTTACTTAGTTCTATAGCGCTGGAAAAATTTGGTGTTTTGGCTTTTATCCTTAGCTTTTATCCTTGTGTTGTTACCGTTAACCATTTTGTTTGAATACAAAGCCTATGTTTATTGATAATGACCGGGAAAAAGGATTAAGTAAAATTTAACTTACTTAAAAGTTCCAAGGGAGGGAAGGGCGCCCCGAGATGGTTAATATCAAAAATACTGAAGAAAATCGCTGCACGAACTACTCCAGTCTTTATTAGTTTTGTAACCAATCTCGTTTTGTGGTGGGGTTGCCGAGGTGCGGAGACTACTCGTGTTTTTACACACTGCGAACATCTTTTATACACTTCGAAGGATTAAAAAAGACGTCACAGCGGAGATCGATACTTATAATGAGATAGATATCTTAGAAGGTGAGAACATTACCTACTACTCCACCTTAGTGCATTGCACAGGGCTGGCTACGGCTTGCATGCATTAATATAGTTTAATGAGAAAGGTATAGTATTTACAAGTATAGATACTAGTTTCAGCTATCGGTCAACTTGGTGACCTGCTTAAGCACAGTATCCAATATAAACAGATTATTCTACTCAATTAAGTAGCTAGTTATCTCCTCAAGGTGCGGTTAGACCATACGAGCGCCATAAAAATTTTCCGCCGTTTTACATTTATTCCATGAATGCTGAGAAAACGCTCGCTTGGTATGAATGAACGACCCACGAGCGCGCGAAGTTTTGTGTTCGATCGGTGCTTTTAGCAATGAGCATTCGTTCGCCCGTAAACATCTATAGGCCATTTGCCATAATTCCATTTTTTTTTCTTTGGTATCCATTATTCCAGGTTAAAATAAAATACGAACTTTTATTCACACATTAAAAAAAAACGAAAACGAATGTTTTTGTGATAGCTTTCGCTCTTTTTTCACCTATATAATCTCTCTAAAATGCCTCTGAAGTAGGTAGGCCTAGGTATATTAGACTTCAGAACATAGCAGAATCACGAACTAAGTGCTTAAATCTAAAGTGTATCAATACTGAATGTCCCGCCACTGATTATCTTTCTGCATTCCCACGCGGTTGACTGGTAGAGAATGCCTTAAGGCATTAAGTCCGCCAACTGTACTTTATTTTTTAAAGTTTTAATAAATAAATAAATCTGGTCTGCCACTAATATTTCTTAACTAAGTATTTTCAATTTTACATGAAGTTTTCTGGTATCGACGTCATGGTGTAAGGCCTATTAACATTTTTGGGGATAATGAAGTGTATAAATGACTAGCGACTTGGATTTGCTCGAATACAATAAAAAGTAACATCCTATGTCACTCAGTAATTAAGTAAAATTAAACTGGTGAAAGATTTTTTTAAATCGGTTCAATAGTGCCAGAGGTTACATAAGTAAGTATCTAAGTTTTTTTGTGGCATAATTATGGAATTAATTTCTGAAACCACTAAACTGATTTTCAAAAAAAATTACCAGTAGAAACTATAGAAAGCTATATTATCCTGAGTGATATAGGCATATATATTATTTAAAAAAATCTTAATTGAACACGTGCGGAGCCTTTCACATCGTAGTTAGTAGGTTTAATTTAAACTATCTTCTCGATCGCTATTTACAATAATGAGGTGAGAAATGGTAACTTGTACCTAATGGTTTAATTAGGTAGATAGGTACTCATGCAAGTACGAGTTCCTTATAAATTCGTAATGGTACAAGCCAGAGTAATTTGAACGCATTGGCATTCCTAATTATTTACATTCAAATACGTCCCTAGCACTTCACGTCTTATGCAGCTAATGTTGTTATGAGCCTACCAAGAAGCATAAGGGAATATATGCTAACAGGATTAGGGGGTAATAGGAAGAGGTATACTCGTAGGTGCAGTCGGACGCACGTCAACTTATAAATTTGAACTACGAAAACAGCTTTTATTACGTAGGGAATAGAGGCGGTTTCAAGGTCAACATGTATAGTTGTGGCCGTGTATACTTTAGAAGGCTGTGCTATTACTAAGTACGTAGCGTACCTACATGTGTTCCTGATTAATTCAAATGATAAAATAAAAATAAATGTTGTGTACCTAGTACCTAATTTCTTATCTATAATCCATACTAATATTATAAATGCGAAAGTGTGTCTGTCTGTCTATTACCTCTTGACGCCTAAACCACTGAACCGATTGAGATGAAATTTGGTGTGGAGACAGTTCGAGACCCTGGAAGCTACATTTTGTCGCGATATAAAAACATTAAGGGGGTGAAATGGGGGATGAAAGTTTATATGGAAAATCCAACTCTTGCGGGCGAAGTCGCGGGGAACCACTAGTTAGTTATAATTTAAGTACCTACTTGTTACTATAGGAGATCTACTGATATTTACTTCATATGAATACTAGTAGGTACCTACTAGTTTTACTATTTGCTTCTTAATATTACTTTTGGTTTTAAATTGTCTAAGTTGCTTTAAGTAATGTTCTATTGCTTGCTTATCAAAGCTGTGTAAACTTTTATGCTATTTTTTATTGATTTAAAATTTCCTATTTTATGGGTTCCGTACCCGGAGGGTAAAAAAACAGTGAAATAGGGTCCCGCTATTTTACTAAGCCTCCGCTGTCTGTCTGTCACCAGGCTGTATCTCATAGTACCTATCTCATGAACCGTAATAGCTAGACAGTTAAAAGTTTCACAGATGATGTACCTATTTCTGTTGTCGCTATAACAACTACTAAATACTAAAAACAGAATAAAATAAATATTTAAGGGGGGCAACAAACGTGAATTTTATGCCATTTTTTTTGCTTGATATTTATAATGGCAACAGGTAGTTAGACGCTTGAAATATTATCAGAATATTAAATTGTATTTCATTTTAAAAATTAAAATAAATTATAGGTACATATTTAAGGAGGGCTCCCATACAAACGTGTTTTTTTTCCTATTGGCTGTTTTGTAAGTTAATGATGGTACGGAACCCTTCGTGCGCGAATCTGACTCGCACTTGGCAGGTTTTTTTTACTCATAAAAGAAAAATCAGAACTATTTCTTGTTCTTGTTCTTATTTCTAGATATAAAAGCAAAAATAAATAATGTATCATACTAATGGGGATCCACACGCAAAGCTTGATGCAGATGGCGCTAGCACAGATACGGCTATGTCAAACATTTTGCTATTGTTTATGTCGGGTTTTTTCGTATCTAATTTACAGTTTTTCGGGTGTATCTAATGTTATTTCATCATAATGTATTCGTCAATGAACTAAAAGACGAACCTCGGAAACGAGGATCAAAAGTATCTGGTAAAATGCGAGGTAAACATTTGGGTGTTAATCCAGTTTTATTACTGTAAATGTTACATTTAATTGGTTGTTGAAATTGTTTTTGTTGTATTGGTGTTGCAAATTAACTACATAACAATGTTTTTGATAAATATAACAGAAATCATAAAACACGTGCGTTTGTTTTTCAGGTTGAATTCTACAATCGGAACCGCGATGATACCGGGAATTTTGGTGTCGTAGCTTCACAATCTAGTTATACGATGAATATTCCCGATCCTGAAGCTTATCATGATGTAAATAGTTCCAGTAAACTACCTAAAATTAATAAATTTTCTTCTAATAGCTGTTTACCACTTTTTTTTTAAACTGGGTCTTTTGGAAATACGAACTAATATATAATAAAATATAATAAAATATGAACACCATTATTGTAATAACCTGGCACAGCACATAACGGAATTATGCTTTCGTAGATTGAAAACAAAAAAAAATACTCAAAAAAACAACTTCTGTACTGGAATGACAGATAACTTTGGCCGCAAAAACAATGCACCACCTACAGGGAGAATTTGGCAGTTTGGATCTCCATTATGTGATCATACTAATACAGATAAGCTCTTAACAGACAGATGCAGTAGGTACCTACACGTTTGTATTTTTGTTTCCTAATAAAAGGAGGTTAGTGTTACTGTAGTTGTGTCAGTATAGGCAGGCACAGAATACTAGTACTTCGTACATAAGTATAACTTAGCAATTGTATTCAAAGAAATGTCTACTCAATGTCGTCAACAATATGGCGTAATTTAGTTCGCCTCAGAGTCAAGCACATTTTCGTGTAGACACCTACAAAAATCCATTGCAAGATAATTTCATACTTATTGCTCTGGAATATGATTCATAATACACTAAATCTATTCAGTGACGTTATATCACGCGACGCGATAGGGTTGACTGCTACGAGAAGCTTCTAACGCCATCTAGCACCTCTTTCTAGTACTTTATTCATTCTCGTCCAGCCAGCAACGTAGCCGCGCGGCCGCCGGTGAATAAAACGCGCGAGCGTGTCGCTGGCCGGTAGCGACACGCAACTTGTTTTAGCCCCTAAGTAGGGGCGCCGCGCGTAGGTACGTTTTTGCTACCTCCGCGGGGAGATACACAGGCCTGATATAGGTACACGAAGAAAATAATGAAATCTTCAAATAAAAATACTGAAGACATGCCTGAATAGACGTGATCCTTTGCCTACCCAGAATGGGTAAATTAAACAAAAAAATGACACTGACAGATAAATGTCAGTTTTCTGTAGAGTTGCCTACCTGTCGAAGTCGATAGTTTTGCAATCGATAGTTGACCATGAAAATTATAGTTCGACAAGGACCTCGACCGGACCTCCTTGCCTGAGTTTAAAAACTAGGTATCGAAAGTGTTAGTGTTATCAAAGTAAATACTTTCGATTCTATTATTGTATGTACCTACACACGGCCCATCAACCTACCTTAATCTTTCAAATTTCCGCAACCATATAGAGTATGGAACTTTATGAGGTTGCAATATGGTTGCGGAAATTTAATAGACCAAGATAGGTATCATGCCATTTGAGATTTTTTGACAGATTTGGCTAAGTTAATGCCAGTGTTGCCAGCTTAGCACTTTCAGTGCTAGATTTGGCACTATTTTCGCAAGTTTAGCACTGTAATTTAACATTCAGCACCTAGCACCACATCTAGCACTAAATATCTAATCAATCATTCTGATATTTTTCTGGTCCCCGTAGAACAAAACACAGCTACGCTAGGAATAGTAACTACAGTTTATGCTAGACCACGAACGCACCCATGGAATCATTAAGTACTACGTACAACTCTTACGTTCCGTAATTCACAAAAATCAATTTTAGCGCTTACAAAAGCGTTTTGAATTTTCTTGGTTAGTATGGGTTTGACATATTATATCGTAAGCACTAAAATCGATTTTAGCGCAATACGGAACACAGCCAACGTTCTACGTAGTACCTAATAATTCTGTATTCTGATTCAGTATCTGTTACTTATTATTGGTTAATTCAAAATTGAACAATTTTATAATTTTTCATCTTGTAATTTAAAATGAAAACATAAAAAAAATTTTTTTTTGTGTTTTTTAATCTAGATAGACATCTAGCACTATTTGAGATGTCATTTAGCACCCATCTGAGATAGCGAGTTGGCAACCCAGGTTGATGCGTGTGGCCCACTGTACATCAATCAATACTATTGCCCTCAGCTCTGTACCGTAATAAACTATTGATTTCGATACTATCAAATAGGCTATTATGGCCATCGATCGAAAGACTCGGTATCGATTAGTTTCAATTGCCAAACTAATCGATAGTTTGGCGATATTCCACTATCGATAGACAAACAACACTAGTTGTCCGTTTTTGTTTGGCAGTGCTTTTGCCGGCTTTTTGCTCGAGTTTATTTATTTTATAGCTTTTTTCTCTATATATTGCTGTTAGAATATTATATAATTTGTCTTTTATTCTGGAAACATGGATCCTATAGATGATATTGAATTAAGCGAGGAAGAGGAAGAAATTACAGCCGATACTGTGCTAAAAACATTGCAAAGTGCTTGGCAAAACGAACGTCTGGCCCCAGAAATCTTACCGCATCACAACGACATGGTTGAGTGTATGCTTGGGCAGATCCAGCATATGGAGAGAAATATAAACAAACTGCCAAAAACAGATCTTCGAGCATCAATCCACAAAATGGAGCTAACCAGAATAAAGTTCATCATTTGTAACTACCTTAGAACTAGGCTTAACAAAATTGAAAAATACTGTATCCATATTATAAATGAAGAACGACAAAGGATAGAAAGTGGTACTAATTACTTAACACCTTCGGAATTCAAATATGCTCAAGAATATTTATTGAATATGGAGAGTCATTTGAAGAATGTTGTTCTAGATAACATGCCAGGTAATATGCAGGCACTTGAAATGAATAAAATGGCAATTTATCCTAATTTACAAACACATGTGTTTTTAAAAGCAAATGATTCAGTCAGTGGGGTAGTTTTAGAAGATCTTACTGGCGATCAAGATGAAGAAATAGACTTAGAAGGTAAATTTATTTTATCAAATAAATAATTAAAACAACCATTCTTACTGAATTATGTTAGGTGCTCATATCCTTATCTAACCAATCTTGTTTTGTATTTCAGCGGGATCCCAGCATATCTTACACTATAAGCCCGTAGCAGATTTGGTCAAAAATGGAAAAGTTCAGTTAGTATGATAATAAAGAAGTGAAGAAAAGAATGATATTAGAAGCATGTCACTTAAAGATGAAATTAAACTTAGTCACAGTACCTATTCTCTTCTTTGATTTCCATAAATTTTATTGAAGTAACTTATGAAGTTATTTATTTTACTGTGCTGTGTTCTGATTTTATTATAAAACAATTATTTATAATTGTGAATGTGGAAACTAGTTTACAATCTGTAAGTACAAATCAATACCTATTATACATCGCTTAAAATAATAAAGGAAAAACAAAACTTCTGGATTATTTATTTATTTTTATTAACTTTAAATAAAACATTTACAATGATATGGTACCTAATAAATATTTTCAGGAAACAAAATATGATAATAGATAACACTGTAAAATATTAATAAATCCAAGTTCTACTTTAATAATTTCGGAATCAGTCTGATTCTGAATAACCTACCTTTTGGTTAGGTATTTACTATGAAACAATACTTCATAAAAAAACTGTCTGCATAGATGTACTAAGTCATATTTTTACATGTCTTACAATATAATACTGTTTCGAATATTACTATTTTGTTGATCAAAACTTTCTGAAACTTATTCGAGATCCTAAACTAAGATATCCACAGAAATCTTGATATCTTTCTGTGGGAGTAACTGACATCTACACTAATATTATAAAGAGGAAAGATTTGATTGTTTGTATTGAATAGGCTCCGAAACTACTGGACCGATTCAAATATAATTTGGTACCGAGATAGTTTGAGACACTGGAAGGCCATTGGCAACTTTTTGTCGCGATATAAAATCATCAAGGGGTGAAATGGATTTGTATGGAAAATCCGACTTTTGGCGCGGGCCAAGTCGTGGGGAACTGCTAGTACTATAATACAATTGTTGTATGGTGAAATAGTTATAAAATTTAAGAACAGATTAATAACTTCCAAGTTGTAAGGGACTACTAGGACAAGTCTAACTAAAGGTTAATATTGCTTTGCGGTCTTTTCTGCGTTCTTTTGTATGTGTTGTATGTGCGCGTGCGCGGCCAGGTCGCGCAGGCTCTGCTCGGCCGCGGCGCCCAGCTGCTGCACCATGCCCGAGAAAAGCCCCTGCGCCTGTTGCAGCAGCTCGTGCGGGTGTCCGCACTCCACTATGCGACCCGCTTCCATCACCTAGTCGAGATAAATTGAATATTGTAACAGTGTCAGCCAGCGGCGAAGCAGTAAGGGGTGGGGTGGCGTGTGAAAAAAACAAGAGGCTTAGCTCTGGGCGCATATGAAAGGGGCAGAAAAAAGCACTACAACTTTATAAATTAATTATGAAAAAGTCCCATTTCAAACTTCACATTGCGCCAGCGCTGAAATACGCCTAAGCTATGCTATAATGAGGTGCTTGTGGCGCAGTGGCGGCAGCGCTTTGGTATACCAAAAGTCAAGCAACCCACGGCGCGGTCGTTATTGGATGGGTGACCATTCCGACGATTCAAGTGACGTCCATGACAAGCATCTCTGTGCTTCGGAAGGGACGTTAAGCAGTTGGTCCCGGCTAATATCTGTGTTATTAGTCGTTAAGCCTAGTCAGAGGCCCTAGGGCGGCTTGATAACTTCTGACAGTAAGGTTTGTCACTTGCATTACATACATACACCCCTTCACCAATCCGCACTGAGCCCGCGTGGTGGAATCTGGCTCGTACCTCTTCATAGTTGAGGTGAGGCCTTTTCCCAGCAGTGGGATCTACTCGTAATAGGCTGACTTTACTTTTTATGATATAATAATTAATGACGTAAGTAAATTAAAGAAGTAGGTATGCACTTCTAAAAATGAATTTACTTTCTGATCTCAATAATTGAATCTTGAGCGCTCGCAAAAAGGGCAATAAATGATGCCATGCCAACTCATATCACAAAAAAGGACATTTATCTTTATTAAAAATAATAAAGCTACTGTATTTGACTTTTAGAAAAGTTACAAAACTAATGAGTGATTCAATAAGAGGGTGTGGCACTATTTTTCATTCGGCTCCAGGCGGTGAAGGCCTATGCATGCTACACCTCTAGCTTACCTTATTTTACTTCTTGGCTTTACTATAAAAAGAAAACAGTAAAGTGATACTTACGACAACTCTGTCTGAATCGGCAACGGTGTGCAAGCGATGCGCAACCGTCAGTACTGTACAATCGGCGAAGTGTTGGCGTATAGATTTTTGGATCAGCGAATCAGTGCTAAAACAAAACATGTAGGTAAATAATAATAAGATCCTCCTATCAGAATTTCGACTACACTCGGCAAATCTCACAACAGAGTTAGCAAGGAGCGCGGGAGATATTATGGTGCACAAGTGTGTGCGCAAAACTAGGGTGCACTCTTTGTTCCTTTAATAGTTCAGTGAGACGGCAATTAAGTATATGCGATCCGACATTACCCAAAAGAGAAGACTAACAAATTAAAGTGATTTTCAAGGCATGAGGGTGTTAAAAGCACAAACTTCCTGACTCTGGACGTCTAGTTATTTCAAGGCACAAAAACCTAGAAAAAAAATTTGGCCCGACCCGGGTTTCGAAACTGGGACCTCGTGTACCCAGCATGCTGACCACTAGACCAACGAGGCAGTCCGTAGGTAAATTAAAGTCTAATAATGTTTAACAGCCACGTAATTCGTCAGTAACGTGCCTGTTAAACATTATTGGAGCGGAGAAGAACAGACTGACCCCAAGAATGGCAAGCAACACTTACCATACTAACTTACCAAGGTCGATGATGAATAAAGTAGTGACGCTTTGGTGACAATATTGGTGGCGGTGGGCTGTGGAGTCCTCCACCTCATGGTCTTACCCGCCTTGCGGCATACAGACCGAATCTTGGGAGACGAGCCTGGTACTTGTGACGAGGGGGCGAGTCATAGGAAATCCCCTACCCCGCTGGCAAACATGCCCCTGGCGACCGCAGGAAAACTACCTCGCATATTGTTCAAATGTGTCTGTACGTACTTGGGGTCGACGTTGGCGGTGGCCTCGTCGAGCACGAGTAGGCGGTTGCGCGCGAGCGCGGCGCGCGCCAGGCACAGCAGCTGCCGCTGGCCGGCGCTGAAGTTGCCGCCGCCCGACTCCACCGGCGCCGACAAAGACGACACACTCTTCTTAAGCTCCACCTAACGGAAAGACACCAATCAAATGATAATAAGGTAGGTCGAGATATCGTAACGCTTGGTTAGGTACAATATGGTCTGGTCTCTCCCGTTTGTGGAAACTTACGTCTCAGAGTAAGTATAGTTTCGTTGAAACGTTGCTGTTTAGCATGAATTAACACGAATCCCTGCTCCTGAGTTTAAGATAACAACATTAACAACTAAGTAACACCAGAATGTTCTTGCAGGTACTCTTCTTTGGAAATTACCTGCTCCAATGCCTTCCATATGTCAGCGTCAGAATACTTGTCGAACGGATCCATGTTGTAGCGTAGACTAGCGGAGAACAAAACGGGTTCTTGTGGAATGATTGAGATCTTCGATCTAAGCTCCTGAAAATAGGAAAATTGTAAGTGGCTACGAAATGGTAAATAAATAATTATTAGGTATGTTATTTAGCTACCGAACATAACTTACTTTGAGCGCTATTTCACCTGTTTCTATGTTATCGATGTACACATGGCCTTCGATTGGTGCGAGCCGGAACAGTGCTGAGATCAGAGAGGATTTTCCAGCACCTGTTCGGCCTACTACTCCAACCTGCACAAATGCGAAAAATATACGACCCACACATTATTCGTTTTCATGATATAATGCTATTTACCCATTTAATAAAAATACAAAGATAACTCACTTTCCAACCAGATTCAATCTCGATGTTGAGATTTTTCAGAACAGGTTCCGATTCCGCATCGTAGCGAAGGTGCAGATCTTTAAAGACGAGTCTGGCTCTCTGAGGCCAGTCCTTCGGAGGGGAAGGCCCTTCGGTCTTCTCTTGGGGCAGTGACGTGAACTGCAAGATGCGCTCCACACTTGTCATTTGAGATACGACTTCCGTTGCTTGCTTTACTCCCGATTGTAGCATGTTGACCAGTATCAACCCTTGACTTAGAGCAAGCCCAACGTTGCCAGATTGAGTACTGCCTGTAGGAGAAGAAGTTGGGCCTATACACTTTATGCTTTATGAGTAGGTATAGGTAAACTAATGGTATTCAAATTATTGAACTTTTGTTTTTATTTTTTTGTTCGAATTATTTAAATCAAGGTGCATTTTGAAATCTTACCATCATCCATAAGCAAAAAGGTGTAAGAGACGATAACAACGTAGAGTGCACATATTAGGGTCAACCACACGGCAAAAGCGGTGTTTGTGACTAGAGTAAGGTACCTAAAACGAGAAAAAAAAACATATGCTAATTAAGTTCGTGGAGGAAAAGAAAGGCAAAAATAAAGGCGCTATAAGACATGAAAATATGTGTTTTAGGGCCAGTGGTCATCGTCGTTTTTTGCTAGTAAAAGACATCAACGACATCTTTTTGGTGGGTCAGCGTTTTGACCAACATCGTATTCATTACTAGTAAAAGACATCAACGAGTTCTTTTTGTGGGTCAGCGTTGTGACCACCATCGTATTCATTATTAATAAAAGACACCAACGAGTTCTTTTTGTGGGTCAGGTTGATCATCGTATTCATTGCTAGTAAAAGACATCAGCGAGTTCTTTTTGTGGCTCAGCGTTGTGACCACCATCGTATTCATTACTAGTAAAAGACAGCAACGAGATCTTTTTTGGGGGTCTGTGGTCCGTCATTATTACTTTTTTTTTGTTAGTGAAAGACATCAACGAAATTGGGGGTCAGATTTTTGTTACAGGGGGCGAGGACTGCACTCCCTCCACGCCTCCGGCTTCTAAATTACACTCTAGTGTTGGGCAGACTAGTACCACGGCGAAGGACCACGGCGAGTCGGGTTTCCCCAAATTGAGAATATTAAAGGTTACTTCGGTCTTTAAAACTGTTTGAAATTAAAGTTATGACAAGCAAAACATCTACAAAATGAAAAAAAAAACGTTTTAATAATCGGAGAACTGTTTTTCTGAAAAATGAAACATCGGGCCAATGAATTTATAGTCTTACAATATTATGTAAATAAATCAATCTATTATTTAAAACTTAGTCAAACCGTTTTCGACCAATTAAAATTCGAACAGCAAAGTTTCGAAAATGAGAAATATTGCCATTGGACTACGGTCCCAACGCTGACTTACCAAGCGGCGGTGTGCACGTCCTGCTTGTCGTCGAACTGCTTGCGCAGCAGCGCCTGCGCGCCGCACGCGCGCACCGTGGCCAGCCCCGCCATGCTGGCCGACACGTGCGAGAACACGGGGCTGCGGGATACACCCTCCACCCTTCAAGCAACATAACAATTATGTTAATATTCATCCAAAATGTAAGAAATGATTGTCGAAATCTAAATCTAATTTTGCTGAAAAGTGGAACTTATACAGATCGGATATTTGGAGTTTACCTAAAATCGGCATCCTAGGCCTAAAATCCGGCGGGAGCCCGGTTATACACACTGGACGATCGCTTGTATGATCGGGCTTTGCGCAAGGAAAGATGTAGGGTAACTGATGTAAGTAGGTAAATAGTGAATATGCATCCGAATATTAGTTTTTATGATGGCAGCTCAACAAAGTTAACTAAACATAATGCAGTAATTACATAAGTAATAGTTGTTTTGATGATTACACAAATTTCCTGATTTTACCAAGACTGTATGATGTTTTAAATAATATATTCAACCTTTTGACAGCCTGTGCTGTGCTGAGATAAATGGTAGTCCAGATGTACATGAGAACACCACATAACAGCGTCGTCAGCAACATGTAAGGGTTGACTATCGCTACCATTACCAATATTCCCATCATCACCATAAAAACCTGAAAAAAGAAAAAGAGAAATCACATTTGTTCCCAAAATTTAGTCGTGTAGGTTACTACTACTTCTATTCAGTAGTCTTCCACAAGCAAAAAAGTTAAATATCACCAAACCTGTAAGCATTCCAAGAACATCCTTGGGAAAACCTCGTCGACGTAACCCATGTCCTTTGAAAAACGATTCAAGATTCTTCCTGAAGGATTAGTATCGAAGAAACGCATGGTCGCCGAGAGAATGTTGCTGAACATCTGGTTGTGCAGGTTGATCGAGCTGCGCATGCACACCCATAATAACAGCACAGATCTGCAACGATATAATCACTTGTTTTTTATTGACCAGATGTCTGCCCACAAATATAATCGGAGTAAGTGATGAGCTCATGTAAATATGTTTCCTTTTTGGAAGTGTTAATAATTATTTCATGTGATATGAAATCCTTAAAACGATATTCTAAGCAATGTACTCGTTTACGAGATAGTGCTAATTCTTCTAACAATAAATCGTGCTTACCTCCAAGTCGTGAGTAGAACACAGCCAAGAATCCCAATAGTCCAAACGTAAATATAGAACGAATGGTCTGTATTCGGATAAATCGAGCTTTGAATCGTACGGGCTGAATTAATCAGTGTATCGAACACGGTGAGATTCAGCCCTTCAGGAGTGGTCGCTGGGTCGTCGGTAATGGTTACATATTTAGTGTTGTTCAAGTTGCTTATGTTTTCCGGACTCGTGAAGTTTCTTGGTAGTTCTTCGACTGTTGTGTAGCCTAGCTCAACGTCATTCATCCTAAAATAAGTATAATTTAACAGCTCTGTTAAATCTAATCAGGTGCCATTTTTTCTTTTTCATTTAGAAAATTTACAACTACTTAACTATACAAGTAGTGGAGAACACTACTTGTATAGTTAAGATATTAGTATATCTAACCTACACTAGAGATGAATTATGACTGATTTAATTTAAAACAAAAAGTTGCGTAACCTACCAGTGTGTAAGCCATAGGTCGCTTGCCGAAGTAATTAGTTGTGCCGCGATAACCGATAAAATAGTTAAGATGAGGATACACCAGTTACCACCAGCTCGGAAATATCTCATGTACACAGTCCCCGTCACTCGGCCTGTAAAAAAACGTCTTTGAAATTGAAAAGAGAAAAATGTATTGCGTCTGCGATTAAGACCCAACTCAAGGGTTTTAAAATCTTGCAAAGATTTTACGCTATGATTGGTTAAACTACTTAACGTCAACTTTTTCTTTACCTGTTACTGTCATTTCAGCATCTTCTTCTTGTTCCGCTCCTTCATTTGCAGCTTCATTTACCGTGCTGACGCTCGTATGTGACTGAAAACATACAAATGATGTCAAATTCGTCTACACATTCTAATTATTAACGAAATGTGCCCTGTGTGCTGTGGTCCTTTTTAGGGTTCCGTACGCAACATAAGGGTAAAAACTTACGTCACATGGTCACTCTAAATTTGAACGCGGAAATATTGTTGTTTCTGTCGGCAATCCCATAGAAAAATACCCCTATGCCATATGACTGTTCAAAATACTGAAATTAGCAATCTTAGTCGTAGTGATTAATATCTGTATGGTCTTACCCACAGATCTTCTATGAGGTCTTACCGTCTAGTCAAAAGTCATCTTTCTCAAAGATAAGCGACCAAACTGAGTCTCCGAGACTAGGTCTCGTTCGATATGAGGATTCCATTTCATCGTATACAAACAATCATTAGCCATGAATTTAGATTGAACATATTTATCTATTACTGTAGTTACTTACATGACCTAATTTGTAGGAACGTTGAAGTTGATACTACATGGTATCAAAAATTGGTTTTTAGAAGAATTATTGGCTATTAAAAAATTACATTTGCTTACTTGAACGGACATGGTACGTTGCCGCAGCATAGGTGGATGATTTGGTTCTTCAGGTTCCTCCTCTTGAAGAAGTTCTTCAAATAGCGGGGAACTGGAAACTTCTTCAAAGGTGCCACTTGTTACTATTTCACCCTGTCATTATAAAGCATGTGGTCATTATTTTCATGTTTGTTTTACTTTATAGCATTACTGTTTGTACACACACTGTATTACCACCTATTTGAACCATGTCTTATGCAAATACATTTTGATTATACTTTCTAAGTGTTCAAGAATTATAAAATATATTTTTTCCGTCCTACTGATGATGGTAGCTACACTATTGTAATAAAAACAAACGATGCATGAACAAACAACAGATATAATTATGTGTTTGTTTTAAAGGTTACCTATACTTACCTCTGATAATAACTTACTACAGTATAATGTGTCAGATGACTTCGCATTATTATGTCGGCGCCTAATGGAATGACGATTACGACGGGCTTCTGGCCTTACGAAATATGATGTAGTCACAGATTATATTACATCCTTACGTTGTGTAGAATGATGACCCTGTCGGCAGCCTTGAGGTGGTGCAGCTGGTGCGTGACGAGCACGCGCGTGGCGTGCCGCAGCAGCCCCAGCACGCAGCGCGCCACCAGCTCCTTGCCCACGTGCGTGTCCACCGCCGACAGCGGGTCGTCCAGCAGGTATATGTCCGCCTGCAATACGCAATCATACAAATCTGTCTAAATATGTTACGTGCTCTGAACTCTGGCTTTCCAAACGCGGGATTGTAGGCTGCGCTAAATCAAATGCGCACTCGACCTGTCTTGCCCTGCTCCGCGTCCAAATTTGGTGCAACGGTGCCGCATTCAAATCATTGCAGCGCTGCTACTGTCCCGCGGTTGGTGATGCTGAAGCCTGTGACTACCAATCTTGTCATTACAAGTTAAACATAACCCGTTTGTTTTGCACAATAAAGTAGGTATTGAATAACCATTTTAAATGAGTTAAAAAAATAATAGTAACGTAATGCACCAATGTACCTACCTACATGTCTGGCATAAACTAGGTAAGAAGAACATAATACCTATATTTGCAGAAACATAACGTAACACACGTTTCACATACATTGTACCTACAACGCGTGCATATGACATTGTTGAATTATACATACATCATTTAGATAATTTTACTACGTCTGATTAAAATTACACCAGTCTACTTATTAATGTATTTGCACACTTAATAAGCTGCTGTAAATGGAATTCGCTTACTTTATTTGGTTTAATATACGTAGGTACTTACTATAGATAAATCAGGGCTATCTCGCGACTTACGGTGACTAGGTAAAATTTCTTTCCTAATTCGTTAATTATCCTGATAACGTAAGGGTTTCCGTGTTTATCACTCATTTTAGTTGGGCGTAGAGTAAATAATCTGTCATTATATCCTGCAAGTCTGTTGTAATCATATTTTTCCGACTTCCTTATTGTTTTTATCTTTCTTTACAAAAAATAATTGTTGATTTGACTCACCTCCCTATAGCATGCTCTGGCGAGCCCGAGACGCGCCCTCTGCCCTCCGCTGAGGCCGGCGCCGCGCTCTCCCACTAGGGTCGCGTCTCCGTTCGGAAGCTGTTCAAAGTCTCGAAGAAGGGCACATGCAGTCACCACCTAAAAGTAAGAGCAAAGTACTTTTGATCAAGCTTCAGGATTCAGAATTAGAAGCCACAATTGATAAATGCTTGTAAAGAAACTTTAAACTCCCAGTTCGCTGCATGAGGTTCGCTTAAAGTTTTAGCAAGTAATTGCACTACGATACCTTTTTGTAGCGTACAGGATCGTAGGGCAGACCGAAGAGGATGTTCTGGCGTACGGTGGCGACGAACAGCCAGGGCTCCTGGCTGGCGTACGAGACGCGCGCGCCGCCTAGCGACACGGAGCCCTGCGACGCGGGCAGCTCGCCCAGCAGCAGTTGCAGTAACGACGACTTTCCATAAAAGCAGAGCAGTTAAATATAAATATTGTACAACATCACATACATTGCTTAGATCCCAAATTAAGTAGTCTGGGTGGTACCACAACACCCAGACCCGAGACAATACAGAAAATATGAATTTCTATTGACCCGACCGGGGAGCGAACCGCAGGACGTCGGATATGGCGACACCTTGAACACTGGTTTTCGAGCCACTCGGTTTAGGTGGTCGTCAAATTCGGCTAAGGTTAAGGAGTTAAACAAATGACGAACGATACAAAAATAATTGACAACTACCAATTGTCGATCGTCCAATCTATAAAAAAAAGAAAACGCGTTTAATTATCACGAAGGATAAAGCAAATTGTTTTAAGTAATTCACAAACCCAAAAGATAAGGAGATATGGTTGGGCCCCCTAAGGGCCAATATTATCTACTGATTTTTTAATTTCTGGCGTTCATAAGTGGCATTTTCTGTCCTAAATTGAATAAATTATTTTTGACTTTGACTAGTTTTAGTTGGTCTTTATTTTACGAAAATTATAAGGCAAGACACTACTTATTTAGTTTGACTCTACGAGTAGGTAAACATTTAATTGAACTAACATATTTTGTTCCTAAAATACTTTGGGAAAGTTCGTTTCTTTTTAAATCGGAACTGCTACGAAGTTGCCACTACGCTTCACGCTACGTACGTAGCCGCCGTAGTCCGTCGTAGAACGGTAGGAAGAATTTTTAGGGTTTTAATTATATTATTTTTAAATATCCCATTGCTAATTTATGTCTTTCAATAACATACATCACACTTGAAATATAGCTACAGAATTAAGTTTTTATTTATTTATTTGAAACCATACATTAGAAGCTTAATCTACACACTTTCATAGACAGTGCAACAATAACCATCTTTGGTTTTACTGTACACTGCCGATCGACGTCAGTCACTCAGATCTTAAACGCTTATATAAATCAAGGCAAACAAAAAAACGCGTATTATGCTTATAGTGCTGCAACTTTGAATAACGCGTATCGCGTAGATATATAGGTAACTATTATAAAAAAAAAACTATTATATAATCTGTGGATATAGGTACTATCCTATGTACTTTTCTAGTGCATTCTCAAAAGGCTTGTAAGTAGGGCTTAGACAATTTTTGGATTTAGCAAACAGACCGCCTAAATTGTACAACTCGATATAAAATTTTGTAAATGCCTACTGTGTATGGTGTGCAATAAAGAGTGTTTCTTACCTTTCCTGAGCCTACAAGGCCAGCAACACCGATGAATTCTCCCGGTGGAATGGTGACGGTGATATTCTTCAGAGTTTGAACGGTAGAGTCGGGTTGCCAGCTCGCGCTCACCCCGGACAGCACCAACGCGGTGGGTTTTGTTCGCTCCTCCTTATTAACATTGTTTAACTTTCCGTCACCGTTCAGATGGGTCTGTGCTGTTTCTTTCTCTTTTGCGGTGTTTATTTCTTCTAATGATAAAAACTCCTGGAAAAAGGAAATCTTTGTTATCATTCCGAAAATAATTTATGTAGCTGTCGCTTGCGACTTTGTCTGCGTTGACTCGATAATACAAAATGACTTATCATCGCCGTCCAGTAAACATGACCTCGTATTCATCATCAGTACCACTTACAATAAGATAAAGAGTTATTCAATTAAGTTCAGTAGTTCCAACTATTCTAAGTGAGCCGTTCGGCGCAGTTATCCGCGGCATCTATGTACGTTTCGACGATTCATATTATTTTAATAGATTTATATCTCGGTACTTACTGATATCTTGAAAAATATACCGAGGCTGAATTTTAATGATTCGAATATAAGATAACGCTCGCTTCTTTATTTGATAAAGATAAGTAACCACTTTAAGTTTCTGTTGAATTTTTTCGAATAAGAGTAGGTACTCATAGTCTTTTAGGAGGTCACCATGTACGACTTTTGAATAGACAGACGATCGTAGTTAACGTAACATTAATTAACCTACACTTTTGACAGGTTTTTGAAAGAAAGAAAGAATAAAAAAGCATTTATTCTGAGATCGGTGAACAACAAACAATTTACAAATTATAAAAATATGATCTACCGACAAGTCATCTGACTCAGCATTAGAATAAATCAATAATAACTTCAACTGAAACTTATTACAAATACTCGTATGTAACTACTATAGGTAAGACTATATATAGGTACCTCTAGACGCCTGATGGAGACTCTGGTTTCCGCGAGGAACGAGAGGGCCAACGGGATGCAAATGTTGCAGGCTAACTGCAGTAGGTTGAAGTATTGTAATAAGGAGAAAGTAGTTCCAGATCTGATTTCTCCACCCATCACCACGAACGTTACTACCGTTGCGTATAAAATGAATCTCTCTGTGAACACCATCAGTGCGATAGAGAACCCCTTGATAAGTGACGTCCGCCTTATGAATTTTATTTCCAGCCTGTGTCACAAAAAAACAAATACGTCATGTTTCACATTCTGGTACGTAGATTAAAAGTAATATTAAATTGTAGAAAATGCAATAAATCTAAATAAAACTCGTCGCCCCAGTAACTAGGATATATATTCAAGTAGAAAATCTTTAAAAAAACTATTTGCTGAACTATAATAGAGTATTTTAACTTAGCGCTTAACGGTACAAAAATAAACTATTGTTACTTCACTCTGTATTTCTTACTTGCGAAGAGTGTCGACTAGCTTCTCAAAGGGTTTCTCCCAGGCGTACATCTTGATAACTTGGACGCCACTTATCAATTCGGTCATCACCCGAACTCTTTCGTCTGTGCGTTTTGCTATTTTTCCTCGCAGAGTTCCTTGTAGATTGCTCAGATAAGCTATAACATTAAAAGCCTATTTTATAATTAACTATAGTGACCGACATACGCGATTTCGCATGAGTGCAAAAATACTATATTAGCCTATGTTTCTCAGGAATGGTGTAGCTTTTTACTGATTTTTTTTACTGGTTTACGAATTTTTAAAATTGGTTCAGTAGTTTCAGAGATTACTTCTAACATACCAACTAACTTTGCCTCTTTCATTAGAAGGAATAATAGAGATCCGTTAAAGCATGTTTTGTAAATGATAACCTTGAACTTTTACCAAACGTCAAAAAAGTGTTTTAACGTCAATTAAAGTAGGTAGTGGTATGGAGCCCTACAAAGTCAAAGTCAAAGTAAAAAATTCTTTATTCAATTTAGGACACAAAATGCCACTTATGAACGTCAAAATATCAATCAATTATGGCCCATATGGGGCAGAACATGTCTCCTTATCTTTTGGGCCCTACTAGCGCTTCGAGACAAGACATAGACAATCTGGCAAGTGCTGAGAAGAAACGCCGGAACAAACTCAGTCACCACTAGCCGCCACAAAAATAAAACAAATCAAAATAAACAGTTAGGTTAGGTACATCAGTTTGGTGCAGGCTGGACTGTCCATACATTCTCGTCATTAAGATAGTCTTGAATTTTATAATACCCCTTCGACACTAGGGTAGTTTTGACATGTAACTTGAATTTATTAATAGGTAGTTCGATAACATTATGAGGTATATTATTGAAAAATTTGACACAATTTCCCAAGAATGAATGAATTGTTTTGGCTAATCTGAAGTTTGGAATGACAAGTTTGTTTTTATTTCTTGTGTTATAAGAATGAATATCACTTTTTTCATAAAAAGGTCAAAATTTTTGCGTACGTACATTATATTATCAAATATGTATTGAGAAGCGACAGTAAGGATGTTAATTTCTTTAAAGAATTCTCTCAGGGATTCGCGGGGACTAAGTTTGTAAATGGCACGAAAGGCTCTTTTCTGTAAAATAAAGATGGTATCTATGTCCGCAGCAGAACCCCACAAGAGAAGACCATAAGACATTATACTGTGAAAGTAACTAAAATACACAAGCCTTGCTGTTTCAACATCAGTCAAATGTCTAATTTTTCTAACCGCAAAGGCAGCTAAAGCAAGTCTCCCAGCCAGAGCGTCAACATGTGGTCCCCACTGCAACTTCGAATCCAATGTAATGCCCAGAAAAACAGTGGAATTTGATAGATCTAATTTTTCAACAATTTTGAGTAGGATTTCTGTGTTAGCTTGCTTCACGTTAGGCATGGTGAATTTAATACATTTAGTATTTTTTGTATTAAGAAGCAAGTTATTGCTAGTGAACCAATTTAATACCTTAGAGAGAGCTCCGCTTACATTGTCAAATGATTCCTCGCCTCTTCTTGATTTAAAGACTAAAGAAGTATCATCAGCAAACAGAACTATCTCGCAGGAGTCTTTGGCATAAAAAGGAAGGTCATTAATATAGATCAAAAATAGCAAAGGTCCCAATATTGAGTCCTGGGGCACTCCCATTTGAAGCGGGGCACCTGAGGAGTTAATGCCATTAACGTTTACTGTTTGTAGTCTGCCTGAGAGGTAAGAATTCAACAGTTTAGACGCGTTATTAGATACACCGTAATGATCAAGCTTAATAATGAGTGTTTGGTGATCGACACAATCAAATGCCTTCGACAAGTCACAGAATACACCTATTGCATCGTGTTTATCTTCATAAGCATCCAAAATGTGTTTGACGAGTGCCACCCCAGCATCTGTTGTATTTCTACCTTTGGAGAAACCAAACTGTTTCTCGTGCAGTAAATTGTTCAGTTTAAAATGAGAGAGCAATTGATTAAATATAACTTTTTCAAAAATTTTGCTAAATGCAGGTAGAATGGAAATTGGCCTGAAGTTGCTTGGGTCACTTTTTTCTCCTGACTTAAATAAAGGTATAATCTTACTATATTTCATTAAAGTAGGAAATTGACCTTGATCAATACATTCGTTGAATATATGTGCTAAGTGAGATGCTATGAGAGGTATAATGGGTTTTATTGTGTCAGTTGATATTCCCCATATATCCTCAGATTCTTTGTTTTATTTCCTTGAAAGTTTTTACTATCATTAAAGGATTAATATGAGTGAAATCAAATGAGGAGTTACACCTGTCAACACTAGACACCAGCAGTGATTTCGCATGCAGAGCGCACGAATTAAGTTGTTTTGTGGTTTCGATAGGTACATTACAGAAGTACTTCTCGAAGGCACCTGCAACTTCATTATCAGATTTAATATTCTTATTATCAATTTTTAATGTAAATGTGTGATCACGTGGTTTAGTTTTACAAGTTTCTTTGTTTATAATATTCCAAGTTTCTTTAATTTTATTACTGGATTTATTAATTTTGTCACGTATATAATTAGATTTAGCTACCATGCAAACGTTCTTGAATAACTTTGAGTATTTTTTAACATATTCTAGGAATGTTGGGTCATTATTTCTATATACTTTTTGATTATATAATTCAAACGTTTTTTTCCTACTGATGTAAATACCTACTGTAGCCCAGTCACTGAACTTCGGTTTCAAATTGTTTATAACTAATTTCTTTTTAGGTAAATTTTTATCAAATTCACTTTTAACTAATCCAAAAAAATACTCATATTGGTTATTAACATTGTCATTAATAAAAGGCAAAAGCGGAATTTTATCACTTAAGTTAGACTTAAATTTTTCTTTACGGGAATCAGTGACTGGTCTAAATTGAACTACATTTTTAGTTGGCACAAAACGGTATTTAAACGTGACTGACTGACCGCAGTGATCGGATTTTACAAAATTTACTATAGATTTTTTTTATCACAACAGAGTTACAGAATATATTGTCTAAGCAAGTAGCTGTTGTAGCAGTAATTCTAGTCGGTTCAGCAAAAACAGGCATTAAATTGAAAGATTTGAAAAGGCTTAAAGACCTCACTCTTTAGGTTTTTTCTTCATCTATAATATCGACATTGAAATCCCCACATACAACTACTTTCTTTTTATTAGTCAATAATTTCCTGAGTGATTCTTCCATTATAGACTCAAATAATTTAAATTACCAGTTGGGGGTCTATAAACACAAACAATTATGTAATCGTCCAGCTCTGCACATGATAACTCAATAGTTCGTTCAACAGAGAGAGATACAATATCTTTGCGCTCTTTACATTTTAAATTATTATTGATTAATATTAATGACCCACCATGGATGGCCGCCTCCCTGGAGAACGAACTAATAAGGCTACAATTTTCAAGAGACAGCATAAGTTCATACTTTTTGAGCCAGTGCTCAGTGACACATAAAACATGAATATTCCTTTCTTGTATGAATAATTCTACTTCTAATTCTTTCCCGGATAAGCCTTGAATATTTTGATGCACTATGTTTAAATGATTTGAACTTTCCAAGCTAGCTAGGCTTTGTTGTAAGCAAGAGTTTTCTCTATTGTCTGAATATTTAATTTAAATGATTGTTAATTGGAACGGATTCCAAAGGTTGAATATTCATGTCATTGGTCTGCTCAATAGAAGCAGACTTGGTAGCCAAGTTCTTGGCTGAATAATCTATACAATATGATAGCGAAATAGCTATTTGTCTTTTGAGATAATTATTCACAAAATATTTATCTCTCGTCAGGTAAATCTTATTTTTTAAATAATTATTTATGTCAATTATATGGAATTTATGAACATTATAATATGTAAATTTATGCAAATCTAGGTTTATTTTATACCTTAGATTATTTTCTTCGTCTGTCAAACCGCTGCTATATGGTAAGGTAAACAAAACAATTTTACCTATTTTTAGCAATTGCAAACTTTCAAAAATATTAAGGAATTTCTTTTTGTTTACATTACCTTTATTTCCTATAAAAATTATTAGGGTAGAATTTTCACTGAATTTAAAACTAAGTATTTTATTGATAATTACATCATAAGATGCTCCAGGCATGCAGTGATTTATCACACTTTGTCCCATATATTGTGCAAGTAGGGGCCCCATGTTTTTACCCATCTCATCACTAAACATAACTATACTATTTGTTGACTGATACGGAGTTTCGTTAAGTAGGAAACTGTTGGATTGTACACAGGACAGTTTGAGAGGGCTTGTGGTTGATTGAGGGAGTGATGATGACTCACACCCGGACCCAACAATCATCAATGGGTTGGAATTTGAGTTAGAAGAATTATTACAATCACAAGTAGTTATGATGTCTGTTAACATCTGGATGTGTTCCTCACACTCTTTTTTAGTACATTTATATGTCTCGGTCATTATTTTTAATAAGAGTTTGAGATTTTCTAATTCATTTTCTAATTTCAATATATCATTTTCATATTTTGTCACACTATTTTCTAATATTAAAGAACATGCATCTAGCTCATCACCAAGTTGCCTTCTCTCATTTATATATTTAACTTTTTTAAACAAACAATTCTGTTTTTTAACTAATTTATTTGTTTTTTTAATAAACCTATTTATTCTAACATATTTTTTAAATTTATTTTTACTGCACCTTAAAATCCCTGTAGATGTTGTGGTAGGGGAATCACACATACATCTACTCAATAGTTAATTATTACAGCAAATCAGTATCGCTTTTATGTTATTACCTACCTTGTGAATTATTATAATACTTATGAATTATACACCTAAGTATTAATTGTTGTATTTATGTAGTAGCTACACCACTGAATAAGTACTAGGCCATACGATGATATTGACGTTTTTTGCCTTGAAATCGCGGAAATCAAATTATTGTGTGTACAATTAAAGTATTTAACACAGAACAGGTAAGAACCTATTTATAATTTTGTGTTAATTCTGTGGAGGAGGAGGCTATAGATAGTGTACTACAACATTCTTTATTAAAAGGAAAAAGGTAAATAATTCTATATTCTAAAACTGCTATTAATAAAGTTGTATGTCATGCCTGTCTTGGAACAATTACGAGCATGATATTTAGTTTTGTAGCGGCCCTATGAGTAGGAGAGTTAATTTGCTGTGTCTAGACAGACAACATGACCCACCCATCCGCGGCCGCATCGTCGCTTACCATCAGCACAGATTATATCCATCAGGTCAGATTGCTGTCAAATGTGTGCCTATTATCATTGACTATTATAAAAAAGCTAGGTAGTATTTATAAAAAAAAAAACATTATTGCACCGAAGAAATGATATGCATTTGGTAAACTTAATGCCTTAAGGCATTATAGGTAGTATAGCCTGACCAGGAATAAATGGGACCTCGCCATATTGCGGAAAACAACTGGAACTAATTTCTTTTACTGGCAACAGAAGCCTCAAATCGTCATTGACATGTCATCAATTGTCATAATGATTAGTGTCAAAGTGGACGCGTAATCTAATTTTTCGACCAAGTGCAATTTTTATGTGATAAAAATACCGAGAACTATTCGTTTTCGCAAAAGAAAAGTGGTTTAACATGTGCTGTAGTATTTTTCGACTAGAAAGTCTATGTGATCACAACGGTTTCCTTAAATTAATTACTGATGTCATTGTCATCACGAATTTTTAGTACGTCATATAGTGCGAATAGTGAAAATTGGCCACTGATGGCATGGAGAATATTTTAATAGTGATTTTATAAATGATTATAATAAAAACTTGTTTTGAGTTTTATTTTCTTTATTTCAACCCTATTTGGATATTACAACTAAAATAGGTCGTAGTGTTTTCCAACATTTCCTCTACATTATTTAAAATTATAATAACATTATAAATAATATCATTTAGAAAAACAATGGATTAATGTTTTTCTTACCCGTTAGTGGTTTTGCAAAAATAATTGTCTTTTGGTCCAATATTTAAGGCCAATATTACAAAGAGCTACTGAATTAAATAAGTACTCAATTTGCGACTGTTCTATCTTGTCATTTTATCGTAAAATCTGTTATTATTAGGCAGCAGGCTTAAAAAAACAACTTGAATGTAAACATAAAAGTGTTTTTTTTGTTTAGTTGCCAATCTACGCTGGTATGATTATACCGAGTGTTGTCATATAAAGTGGATTCGAAGCGCCCTTAATTCAGGTCCTATATATTTCTGGTCAGGCTATACATACTTACTTACCTACAAATTCAAAACATGACTATTATAAAAAAGGTAGGTAGTATTTATAAAAAAAACATTATTGCACCGAAGAAATGATATGCATTTGGTAAACTTAATGCCTTAAGGCATTATAGGAAGTAAAGCCTGACCAGAAATATATGGGACCTGAATTAAGGGCGCTACGAATCCTCTTTATATGACAACACTCGGTATAATAATACCAGCGTAGATTGGCAACTAAACATTAAAAAACAAGTTTAAATAAGAAACCAAAAATCCGCACACAGGTTGGATTTGAACCTACGACCTTTGGCTAACCGGGCCAACGCTCTTACCAACTGAGCTACTGTGCATTTCATCCAACCGTGTGAAATTAGTATAAAAAACATATTTTTTATGTGTTTACATTGATGTTAATTCTTTGAGCCTGCTTCCTAATCATAAAAGATTCTACGATAAAATAACACGATAAAATACTCGCCAATTGAGTACTTATTAAAGTCAGTAGCACTTTGTAATATTGACCTTGAATTTTGGACAAAACCAATTATTTTTGCAAAACTACTAACGGCTAAAAGAAACATCAATCTATTGTTTTCTCTAAATGATATTATTTTAAAAATCATAATTTTAAAGAATGTGTAGTAAATCTTGGAAAACTCTACGAACTACTTTAGTTGAAATATATCCAAGTAGGGTTGAAATAAAAAAATAAAACTCAAAACAATTATTTATAATAATCATTTTTCAAAATAGTTATTAAAATATTCTACGTAGCCATCAGTAGCCAATTTTCACTATTGGTACTATATGACATACCAAAAATTCGTGATGATAACTGTGTCAGTAATTAATTTAAAGAAACCGTGTTGATCACAAACACTTTCTTGTCGAAAAAGACAACAACACATGTTAAACCATTTTTCTTTTACGAAAACGAATAGTTCTAGGTTTTTTTATCACATAAAAATTTCACTTGGGCGAAAATTACATTACGCGTCCACTTTGACACTAATCATTATGACAATTGATGACATGTCAATGACGATTTGGGGTTTCTGTTGCCAGTAAAAGAAATTAGTTCCAGTTGTTTTCCGCAACATGGCGAGGTCCCATATATTCTTGGTCAGGCTATACCATGGACGAAATATATACATACTTACTTACCTACAAATTCAAAACATGAGACTAATTTTCATAAACTAGGACTGAGTGGCACATCAAATTAAACATAGAGGCATCATGCAGTTGTAAATTGTAATAAGGCTATTTTGCAACGAAAATGGGTAGATGTTGATGCTGATGTTCTTGCCTAATTCCGTTACGTTACTGATGGTTTTTCATAATTTCGTAAAATTGCAATTCAGGCAGAAATTCTACCTACCTTGAACCAACACCGTCTGTAAAATTATCACTATCAGCCCAGCGAATGTGGCGTAAGTGACATGCTGCCAGACCAAATACGACACCACAGGCACCACGAAAGGCATCACCCACAGGTAGTTCAGGAATAGGGACACCAAGTCAAACCTGCTCACGTCGTTCGACATCAAGTTTATGACTTGCCCCGGCTCCGTCTTACTCATACCGATACGATCGATTTTTAGAATCTACAACAACAGAAATTATGTATAAACCCATGTGGCGTTGTTGGCCATTTGTATTTACATTATTTTGTGAATTAAAGCATAATTACTACCTTTCTATACACGAGTGAACAACATGCTATCCTCACTCTCATTCCGACGCGTCCTTGGGCCAATATCATATGATTATTCATCAAGCCAGTAACAACAGTCAATAAGTTCATGGAAATATTGTAAATATGCGCAGATCTGTATGTTTCTTCCGTCTTTTCTCCAGCGAAGTATGCTATAAATAAGCCTAGCGTGAATGGTATCAAAGGCCTGAAACAAAACGTAAGTTGGTACTAAAATTACCTATAAGTATTTTTGTCTTTTTTTCTGATTCTGAAATAAATGGTTTTTGTCTGTTGTTGCAGTGAAGTATAAACGAAGCTGATATAACATAACTTTTTTTTTCAAGTAAATAAACTCTACATCAATGATAAAAACTGCACCACGCGTTAATTGCACAAGGTGTTTTTATCAACCCGAAATCAATAATCTGATTTAATCTAAAGTAATTTAGATTAAAAGTCTATGTCACTCAAACTCACCATAAGAAAATAAATAATATGCCAACCCCAATGCCGCAAATCATGTACTCAAGCCAGAAGGACCTGATGATGGCCCGCGACAGAGAGGGCTTGCCGCCCTTGCGCCGCGCGGCCTCCAGCTCATTCTCCCACGCCTCCTCGAGTCTGTCGCCCAGGGCGCCTGAGTGGTCGCTCTCGCGAGCTTGCCATAGGTCATCGATCTTTATCACGCTTTTGTAACCCCGTTTGAACAAACTGAAGCTCCATCTGCAATGATTTAACCTCTAAAACGTGACTGATGTCGCTCAGGACTACTTTTGCGATGTCTACTTAGTTTTAAATATGTATTATTTTTAATAGGCAAAACGAGACTATTTAATAACAAAATTATTTCAAAAGTGAAGAGTATTCAACCTCAAATTTCTAACCTATGGACCCTAACGGGCGATCGACTGAAAATATTTTCAAATCTAATCGTAGATATCTAAGCTAGCAGGATGTGTGTATGTATTAGGTACTATTTTAAGATTAAGCTATTATATATATAGCAATATTTTATCCAAATTAGCCAAAGGTTGATGTTCAAAAAAGTATCATTATTTGCTCAGATTCTATGAATGAATTTATTTATCGAACTTTTGCCCTGCTCGTAATTTAATCTAAGTTTGCGTGTAGACCGAAACTCGTCAATATTATTTCATGTACATGAAAAGACAATTCATAAGGAATTTGGTGTAGAATAAAAATCTGTGATGTATTCAAACTATTTATTACACACTAAACTACGTGAAATTGCGGAATATACAGTATCAATCTATTATATACCTATATATATATTACGATGTCCTAATATTCTGGAAACGTATTTAAAAGCGGCTTTAAAACAATTTTTATTCAAGGATCTTCAAAATCCTTAAAAATATCGAAGTCCGCATATTCGTCACTACCTATTTCGCGGAAATATCTTCGGAAAGATCGAGTCTTGTTTTAAGGCAAAACAGAACAACGAAGTTTTAATTCCATCTTATGGTATATATAAAGTAAATAATATAAATAAAATAAATTTGGATGAATAATTAACTTAGCTAGTATATTATGCAAGTAACAAAAAAAAAGTTAGAATACTTACGTTAAAAACACTTTAGAAATAATATTAGCGTCGTCGTTGGGATTTTTTCCCTTTAGAGTAATTTTTGAATCCATTGTAGCAAGTAGGTATGTAAATTACACTGTTAATAAGTTAATCCATCCATTCATACGGCACCACTTAAAAAAACGACCACTACAGTAGTCGTCGTTACGTACGAGTAGGTATACTTTAAATATCTAATGAAAAACGGCATAACATTTAATTTGAGGAAGTTATTAGCACCTGAGTGATTCTCCGAGGGCCGGTTTTTGGTGGTCACACGTTCTTAATTCCCAACCCATTTAATAAACAGCTTCAGAATCAATTTTAAATGATTCTCTGTTTATTCATCTACATGAACATAGTTTTAAACATAAAATAGAGCTTACAGTTATTTTCTAAATAATACTTAACCGCCAAAAACGGGAGCAAAACCGGTGTTCTCCGCGCGTCCGCACGACCTCGCGCTCAGTTCAACCACGAATATCTTTATTGTTAGTTGTGTTATGTACACATACTATATGTCAAAAAAATTGTTAATAAGTCAAGATTAATTAATTATAAAAACAATAATGATATCGTTTAAACAGAAAGAGTTAAAAAATATTTTGTCTCGGTCACACGATTGTGGTAGATTAGTGAACGCGACATATAAAGCCTCATAGCATCAAAGAGCCTCAACTTTCTGACAAGCTTAATGGCCCTACGGAAACTTTAGTTCCATTACAGCATCATTGGAGGAGAAATGCTTTTCTTATCGCTTTGATACAGAAAATACAGGCACATAAATTCATCAACTTTTTCTGGCAACCTTTTGAAGAAACCCTTCATGGTAAAATTATAAAGATAATAGAATGATTTAGATGTAAGTGTTGAATTTTCAGTATAAAACCCCTTTTCAATTTCTTCGTTCGCTATTTAGTTTTTATATGTATCAAGAAACAACTTGTAAATTTTTGAAAACGTAAAATTTTCGTAACTTTCGTGCCATGGTTTTCGTGGACATTTGACCACGAAAGTTATTTTTCACTCCACGTAAGGTTACGAAGGTCTTAATAATATGCAATCTTAATTTACTTCTCTATCGGTCTGTAGATGTTTTTACATAACCGTGTTATCGTTTTCTCCCAAAGGCATTAGCAAACGATAGTTTGTGTAGGTAAAAGCATGAGTTTTTCTTGTATTTATCTATTTTAGTCAAATATGGTTGATATGCCTATTTGATTAAACCATGATGTTCTACTAACTAAATAAATGGTTAACGTTTATCGACGTCAATAAGGAAAGTTCTCCATAGAATTCATATACGAATAACTTGATAAAACACTGCCCTTGATTGAATGTGTGCACATATGGAATAAAAAGGATTTGGCATAACCAATACATCACAGACCTTTGATTTATAGCATCACACATAGAGTTGGGGCAAAAAGCTGGAGGGTCTTGGCACTATGCTTGTCTCCCAACAAGTGAGCCTTAAAATTAACTTGGGCCAGACGAATTTTAGTCGAATTCCCGTGTTCAAGTGGCACTCTCTCCTGTATCTATAAAAAACGAAAACTATGATCTACTGTTTTAGACGACAGGAGTACGTTTACCTGGGACAAGTGATTTAATAAGGTACTCGTAGGTTCACCTTGGTTGGACAGAGTCCAAAAAACTACGCGAGGGCATCATTTTGACCCAAATACTTCAGTGCTTAAAAATGAACGTCTAGAACTATTCCGACACATGGTCTTTTTTTATGGGCGCAATAAAAAAGTTTAAGGACACACCACGAGCTATATGTTTGGTGTTTCTCCACGGGATTGAATTAAAGAGATACATAGAAGAACTAAGGTAACAGACCTATGTCTAAATGATCTACGAGACTATCCTGTAGATCACCAAGCTCAAGTGGAAGTAAGCAGGGCGCCGTGCAGAAAGGTTATTGATTGGATTCTATTTGGTCAAGAGCGTAGCGTGTGGCGTCCACCAGCAAAATTGACGGACGACCCTGCAAAGGTGGCATGATCGCACTGGATGCAGGTCGCATGAAACCAGTCTTGTACTGGACTAGAGAAACTTTACTTTCTATCTACTAATTGTTATTAAAATAATACACATTTTATGCCGTAACTATCTGATAGCTGGGTATGGGCTTCCCTTAGTGTGTCCAATTATCTCTATTGTTGTTTTTAGAAAAATCCGCAGCAAAATGAAACATCTAAACAATGAATTGTTTTGAATTAATGTAAAGACCATAATGACTAGTCAGCGGTCAGCGCATAAGTTGAAACAAGAATCGCTATCTCAGTGAAATACAATGACTTTTTCTATCTCATATTAAATTATGAGGAAACATCTTATAACCCATAAGATAATACAATAATAATTTAGATGGAGGTATAGGTAATAAAGAAGACTGCTGGCTACATGGTGAACAATCATTGACAAAATCATGTAACAAGAACAGCCGACCAAATGAACAAAAGACAAAATGATCTGGCCCACAGTTAATAACAGCTAGCAGATATTATATTATCAGTCATTTGCCTACTGATACATAAAATTTATTTTATGTTTTAAGTTGTTTTATGTATTAACTTTAGCTATAGTTATCTGCTAACAAAACATTTATTTCTACTTTATCGTCAAATCGAAACCTTTTACTATATTAAAGGTTTAGAGATTTATTTATTAATGCTTTACACGCTTTTAACTTCAAAATAACTATATTCTTTTTGAAAAACAGGTATAATATTAGTTATTCAGGTTTTATTTGAGGTATTTTGATGTAATAAAATAGGACTTCGCTATGAAAAATACGTTTCGTAACTTTCGTGGAATCAGAAATAACTTTCGTGGGTACCGAAATTTCAAAATTTAATATCGGTGGGAATAACAAACCGATTTGTTTGATTCCAACAGGATTCATTATAATTTTAGGCCTTCTTTAGTGTAGTATTTTTTTCCTGTCATAAAAACTTTAACTAAAAATCGCCACGAAGGTGACGCGAAGAATGCTTTCCGGAGAATCACACACCTCAAAATAGGAAATACCGAATTGGAAAAAATCTAGAGAATTTACTTCTTACTGTGCAATTTTCAAATAGATTTTACACAAATATCACAGTCATATCGAGCACTGGCGAAGTAAAGGCATTTGGCGACCGTTTATTTAGCAGCCGGCGACGGACTGAACTCGATAAGGTCTGATACCGACAAAAAGTCTATCTTTGAATGCTGTCTACTTACGTATAAAATGTGCTTTTAATCAAACTTATCTTATCTTTGCTGACTGACAGTTATTCTACTTTGTTATTATGCCATACTCATCGTGAAGTCTTGTTTGTACAGTGGCCAGCACATCAGACAGACTGTTTATTTTTATTGCAAAATCACACTTATTTACTCTAACATAAGATACCGCAGTGTTCACCTGGATGTGCTGTCGTCCGTACAGTGACGTATGGCGCTTAAGGGTCAACTGTTCTGTACCAATTCCGATTTACAATATCTATTTATTCGTAAAAACGTGCAAAGAAATTGCTTAAATGAAGAAAAAAAAATAGAATTAAGATTCGTTCAGCAGATTTTGAGTCAATAATTTTAACTTATGCCAGGGAATATTTATATTTTTAAAACAATGTAACCTACAGAGTTTTACTTTCTGCAGTTATACTAAATCTATTATACTGTAGATACATAAAAGATTAACAAAAGAAGGGTATAGCCATAGTGGTATACCTAGCATTGTTTACTTTCGGCATTTTACAGATTACTTTTAATTACTTACAGGTTTTATACGACGACAATTTACCGTCAGTATGATACGGTAAAATATATAACGTAAAAGATAAGCGTATTTAATTTTGTCTAATAAAAGTAAGCCTTAGCCTAAGTAGTATACCTGCCAGCATTATAATATTATTAATAAGTAGACACTCAGTGTTAAAGTGTTAAGCTTACCGATTACGCTGTTTTTTGCTTTACATCTGATTATTTTGTAAAGTAAATATACAGGTTGTCCTAAAAAAGCGTGTCACTGAAGATAGCTTAGCAATAGACCTTTTAAACAAAAATAACTTGGCTGTAATAAAAGTCCCACATTCTTGGGAAGATAATGCAACTTTTTGTATTTTTCTTGTATGAAGAATACAAGAAAGTGGCTTATCTCCCAAACTATGACACTTTAACTACTAGAGTTATGTTGTTTGATTTAAAGGTGGCTATGGCTATGCCATTTCGAACGTCAGTTTGCCATTTTTGGACAAAGATTGTTTAACTGGCGTTCCCAAACGAAAAGACATTTTTTAAGTTAATTTGAAAGGTGTATTGCTAAGCTATCTCCAGTCCTAATTAGTGTGGCACGCTGTATGAACAAAGTTGGCTGACTGATAATGACCTCCTTGTCGATACAAGTTTAGCATAGGTTCCTACAAATAATTGAATCGCTAAGCCAAACCTTGGAGTCAGGAAGTTAGTGGTGTTAACACACCCGTGCCTCGGAAAGCACGTTAAACCGTTCATCCTGCGCGAGAGTGAAGAAACAAAGAGTTGTATTGTGTACTGCACACACTGTGCACTATATCTTAACTGCACTTTCTGTTGGGATTCGCCGGCATAGCCGAAAATTCGGAAAGGAGAATATTAAGTAAGGAAACGATATACTCCCTGTATAAATTTTCTCCATGCCACTGTAGACGACCTCCGTTGTCGATGGGCCGCAGCCGCACGCCATTTTTCTTAGTGTCGCCATCTCTGTGGTCCCTGGACTCGATCCCCGGTCGGGTCAAAATAGAAAACCATATTTACAAGGTTTACTGTCTCGGGTGGGTGAATTTCCCAACAGCAAATTTTACGCGGCATGAGTGAAATCGGCAGTGCAGGGTGATACAATGAGGCTTTTTTTATTATTGATAGAAGGCGTTATCCCTTATACGAGACCATAAATATTTTTTGATTAGAACTGCGTCAAATTTGGAATAAAAATTTACAAAGCACCATATTTTTCATTTCGGTTGCGCGGTCAAATCCATTTTTCTGTTTAATTTCGAAAAAACTTTTGGTTATTTAGTATTATTGCTTATTTCATTTAAATCGTGAATAGTAATAGTACTATCACATAATAATTTCATAATTAAATTTATTTAATTAAATGACTTATCAGTTAAAATGCATGTGGTCAAGTAAGACTTTTCATATCGGTGAATTTTAGTTTGTCGAGAATATTTTTGCGTGGGACTACTCTAGCTCCTTCCCCCCGCGCTAAAACGCTACATACCAGTGACAGCTCAGTGCTTAAAGTGAATAGTCGTGGGCCGCTTAGTCCGTGTTCCCGCCAAAAAAAGTAAGTAAATGGTTTTGGTGACATGGGTTTTTTTTCATTATCCCTTATACGAGTTGTTGGAATATATTGTCCATCCAATGCGCCATAAAATGTATGAAATATTTATTAGTGTCCTTTCCGAAGTACGTTTATTAGAGTGGTATTAATAACGTTATGACTTTAAAACTTTTATTGTTATATTAAATTTTGTTATTGATTTTAATATCGGTGTTTTCATTTCGGTTGATTCGGTGGCCTAGATTGACCACCGGAATAATAAAAAATATCATTACTGTGAATATTATTAATTTCGGTGCAGAATTGTTCATATCGGTGATTATATTTCTCATTTCGATGGCTTCATTATATTATTTCGGTGAAATCTATAAAACTCAAAAGGAAAAAAACTTATGTAAAAACATTTTTGTTGCCCGTTATTTTGTTTGACCTAAATTTACAAATCTTGGCAAAAACCAATAGGTATCTTACAGCACACTTAAATGATTAAATCTGAAAACAGTACAATAACTCATTTACTTCGTTACATAAACTTGTACGGACCCCCGGGGCACGAGTCTAACTTTTTATGCACTCGCAAAAAAAGTTTAAAATAAAATTAAGAATAGGTTGCTGGTGGACCACATCCAATACTAAATGCCATTAGTCGCCTTTACTTAGGTGGCGGTAGCCAACCAGTGTCCATACATACTGGTTCCGACTAACCTGTCTTTTAGCTCCCTAATAATTGTGTTCTTACACCTACCAACTCTGTCCATGAAAGACGCTATTCTATGCCTCATGATTGCATCGAATGAATTAACTGCAGCAGTTGTAAACATCTCTGAGGCCCTGCAACAACGCCTCAACATGGGGTTGAGGCGTTGTTGCAGTGCCTCAGAGAGCTACCTGAAGATGCTGTTATAATGCACTCGCATGCAATCACGCGACTTCCGCGTGTAGCTTGTCCAGAGCTGACAGGTGTAAAACTATTGACAATACGTTTTGAACAATAGAGTTTTAACTTTAATATTACACTTGAAGAACCGTCTCGAAATCATGTTACCGACCACACATAGTGCTCTTCTTTGTCGCTCAATATCGGCATCGTCTTTTGTGTCCATTACCCGGACGGCAAGTCAACTCGGATCGAGATGAAAATATATAGAAAAATGAGAGCCTTATATGCCATGAATGTGCCCTTAAAAAAAACAGTGCCCATTAAGGTCTCAGAGTAATTTAAAAAAATAAGTTGCCGCTGGAGTAATGTCTGAAAACGTTACCCCAACGGCATGGTTTTCTCCTATTGGTCTTAGCCAGATTTAAAGTAGCTTAAAAGGTAGCTTAAATATGTGCCCTCTCTTAGCCGAACAGCAACATTTGTGCCCCTTGTGGATTTTGTGTAATTGAAAATGCCGCTGGAGTAACTTTTGGCGGATTTCTGTATCTGCGGAACGGCTGGACGAACAGATATGATTTTTTGTGAGCTGGTGTGTTTTAATATGTGCCGAATGTGCCCCAGAAATTATTCCAAAAAAATGCAAGGTGTATCAATAGGAAAAGATTTTCTGAAAATCGAAAATAGGCTCTAGCTCTTGAACTATACAAAATAGTGCGCTATGATTTCAGTGCCCTATGCCTATTAGGTATACGTATCATCTGACAAAATTGTAAAACCCTATATCTAATTTTCGTCGAAATAAATCAATTTTTCTGTGAAAGTTGTTATGCTTATTTCAACCCTCAAATAAGAGCATTTAAACAACATAATAATATGTAATAATTTACCAAAAAATAGAGCCCATATTCAAATATAAGCTCACTAAATTTCAGCTTTCTACACCTTATAATAAACAGTTAATAAATAAAACAATGTAACGAGATGTTTTTGACAATTATCCGACCAAATACGAAAGGTAGTTAAAAAGCGGCCATTCAGTACTTCGAGCCAGCATATTTAAATTGGTAGCCTTGTAATTTTTGATGTCAGGTACAGTCACGGAAACAAGTTTTAGTGTGGGATAGAAATTGAACAATAAATATTATTTGTAGTTATTTTTTGCATTAGCCAACCTCGTCGATGTATTATAAAGATTGACGCGATACTATCAGTAATACCATACCTTGATAATATAAGTAGTATCGAGACAAAACCAATTAAAATAAATGTTTTTTTTTTTCGAATACTATCGCCAAATTCTCACTTAATATACATGCTACCGATATCTTAGACATTTAATAACAATTATTAATAAAAACGGTTACACTGTCGATATTCTCGATATGACTACCTACTTGCAGTGTTGACTATTTTCAAGGTTAGCGAAATGATCGCTGTGACGGGGACGGGGAAGATTACGTAAACCTTTTTTACCCGACTACGGCAAAGCAAAAGGAGGGTTATGATTTTGACAGGCTATGTATGTATGTTCATATGTTCCCTCGTAACTTCTAAACTACTTATCAGAATTCGACAAATGACATATCATTAGAAGCGTCTTAATTGTCCGCTGGTTATAGGCTATATAGGGTTTCACAAAATCTAATGTGGCGCCCTCTAGCGGACAAAACATACAGAGTGAAAAAATAAAGTTAAGATAAATATACCGTGTTTTGTATCATTTGAAAGCGCTTTACTTGTAAATTTTGAATATATATATATTACTAGCATTTGCTTGTGACTTTACCTGTATTCATGGGCTGATTGCATATAATTCACATCTTTTTGTTCGTAGCTAATTTACTACTTATCAGAATACTTAGTTCATCAATTTAACTTTTGTTAATATTATGCGCCACAAATACACTTTAACACCAAAATAGTACAAATAATAAAAAGTAAAAAAACTAAAACCCAACTACCAGTGGCGTGCAGTCCATATAGCCAGTTAAGCAGTGCCTACCTCACCAAAATGTCGATTGCCATTAAAATAATTGTGAGAAAAATGTCTTCGGTCTATGTCCAGTCCAATCTCTAAGCTAAACCGCTCAACTTGCACCATTGTAATAGTATGAGCAGTAGGCATTCTCGCGTCTGCCTATCAGATTCACTTACACTCACGCAATTTTAGCCCTTAACGACATAGCCGCATATTTAGATAAAAAGCCGACCAAATTAAAAATGACACACTTTTCATATTGGCAGGCATCTCTCACTCGATGTTCTTGCGCGCGATAATAGCCTACTCTCGAGCGCACCGACGACGGTGCGTAAATCAGTATGTTGCTAAAACTGTCGGGCGCGCGCGTACACACTGCTGAATTATTTGTGTTACGGTCGTTTCGTTTTTATGCCAACTGATTAAGTAATATTGTTTATCCGGTTATTTTCTGTAAAATGCAATCAGAAGCATGTCCTGCAGTCCTGAATTAGATAAAATTCTGGACTTATCAGTCTCGAATGTTTGCACTTTTTAAATCTTATTATTAGTCACAGTTAAACAAATTGCTAAGTTATAAAAATAATTATAAAGATATTTGATCTTATAAAAAAGTGAATTTCATCCCACCTTGCCCTTGTTTTCCGCGACTATATTTATTTGTTAAAACCACTGACAATGTATTTGTTTTTAAAAGAGGTAGACCTGCCATCTCTACTGCGCGGCGATTTGATGCTCCGAGCACACATTCTTTTATGTGTGAAATGTCATATTTAAACGCAAAATTGTGCAGATTACACAATTTAAGGCAATCAATTTCCGCGCGTTGATGACCCATCTACCTCTTTCTAAATGCACTATCAGTGATTAAAACTGTTTGTACTACTTATTCTTTTTTTTTTTCGGGTCAACCGAGAATTTTGCACAGGTTACATTTTGTAAAAGGTTTAAAATGTTTTACAATGATCTAGTCATTGTAAAACATTTTAAACCAATCTACAAATGAAAAAGCCTTGTATCTAAAGAAGCAACCCTGACTTAATTATTATTACCGACATAAAAAAGTCATAAAGTCATAAAAGTCATTTATTTATGTATGTAGGCCCACAGGGGGCACTTATACACGTCCCAACCCAACATATTATTTTTTAATCCCTACCACTGCTTCGGGACAAATTGTGGGCTAGTGCTAAGAAGAAGCAGCGCAAGAAACTCAGTCACTATTGTCAAAGCCTCTTTTAAAAATAATGTTTAAATACAGAAATTGTACTAGTGCGAGCTGGTCCACACGTTTACATCATTCAAATAATCATCTACTTTATAATAACCTTTTGTCATTAGGGTATCCTTAATAAATGATTTGAATTTGTTAATTGGTAATTCTACAATATTTTTCGGTAATTTGTTAAAGTAATTGACACATTTTCCCATGAAAGAATGACCAACTTTTTGAAGCCTGAATTGTGGAATAGCAAGCTTATTTTTATTTCTAGTGTTAAAATTATGCGTATCACTTTTCTTTGTAAATAAATGCAAGTTTTTACGCACATACATAATATTTTCATAAATATATTGAGAGGCTACTGTTAATATCCTTATTTCTTTAAAAAAATCTTTCAATGAATCTTGAGGTTTGAGGTTATAAATAGCACGTACGGCCCTTTTTTGTAGTAAAAAAATTGATTCTATATCAGCAGCTGAGCCCCATAGTAAAATACCGTACGACATCAAGCTGTGAAAATAACTAAAATAGACTAGTCTGGCCGTTTCAACATCAGTCAAGCGCCGTATCTTTTTTACAGCAAAAGCAGCTGAACTAAGTCTTCCTGACAAGGCCACGATATGAGGACCCCATTGTAGTTTTGAATCTAAAGGAATTCCTAAAAATGTTGTTGAATTTATAGTATTTAGCAGTTTGTCTTTTATCAAAACATCTGTTGAGGCCTGTCTGACATTAGGCATCGTAAACTTAACACATTTAGTCTTATTCCCGTTAAGCAAAAGGTTGTTAACGGTAAACCAATGCAATACTTGTGAAAGAGTATTATTTACATCGTCAAAAGTATCTTTACCCCTGGGAATTTTCGAATATAAGTGAAGATCTTCCACAAAGTGTGGAAGGTCATTTATATATATTAAAAACAATAAAGGTCCCAATATCGATCCCTGGGGCACACCCATGGTCAGAGGTGCTCCAGAAGACTCAACCCCATTTATGCATACTTTTTGTGTTCTACTTGTTAGGTAAGATTCAAGTAGATTTAATGCATTCATTGAAGCCCCATAATGTCTTAATTTTTTCAATAAAGTTTTATGTTCTACACAATCAAAAGCTTTTGAAAGATCACAGAAAATACCTAAAGCATCTTGTCTATTATCATAGGCATCAAAGATATGTTTTAATAGAGCAACTCCCGCATCAGCAGTACTTCTACCTTTAGTGAAACCAAATTGTTTTTTGTGTAGTAGATGGTTTAAAGAAAGATGTGCTAGTAGTTGATTGAATATTACCTTTTCAAATATTTTACTGAGGACCGGAAGAATCGATATTGGTCTAAAATTAGAGGGGTCACTTTTTTCGCTGGATTTAAATAGCGGTATAATTTTACTACATTTCATTAGGCTTGGAAACTGGCCATCATCAATGCACTTGTTAAAAATTATTGCTAATTGAGGAGCTATTGTGTTGATAATTGATTTTATAATATACACAGATAGTCCCCATAGATCCTCAGTCTTCTTCATATTTAAATCTAGAAATGTTTTTGTAATTACTTCGGGACTGACATGCCTAAAGTGCAGTGGAGAATCGCACTGGTCGACATTGGACTTGAGAATCGATTCCGCAAGTTCTAAAGAAGATGCAAGTTCTTTAGTTGTTGAAGGTGCAATATTAGAAAAAAATGACTCAAAGGCATTTGCAACTTCTTGATTGGATGTGATCAATTTACTTTCGACTTTTAGTGAGAATGAGCTACTTTTTGATTTATTTTTACAAGTTTCCTTGTTTATTATGTTCCAAGTAGCTTTTGCCTTATTGTTGGAATTTAAAACTATTCTACGAATATAGTTTGACTTTGCTGCAGCACATACTTTTTTAAATATCTTAGAGTAATTTTTAACATATTCAATAGTATGTGGATCCTGTGAGTATTCTCTTATACTATATAAGTCATACAATTTAATCCTACTTTTATGAATACCTGGTGTAGCCCAGTCATTAAATTTACATTTAGCTTGATTTGTCTTAACCTTCTTCAGTGGAAAGATTTCATTGAATTGATTTTTTATTAATTCAAAAAGGTCTTCGTATAATTTATCAACATTATCGCAATTATTGGGTATAGTTGAGTTTACACTATTACAAATTGTATCCCTAAATCTGTCTAACCTATTTACTGTGACAGGCCTATAAACATTCTCCACAACACTTGAGGCATGACTGTGTTGAAATGAGACCTTTTGACCTCTATGATCGGAACTAAGATTACGTAAGATACATTTGTCGATTACGATTGCATTGGAATCACAAAAAATATTATCTAGACAAGTTGCAGTATTGGGAGTCACCCTAGTTGGTTCCTTAAAAAGGTTAAATAAATTATAAGATGCAAAGAGATCAAAAGAGACACGGCGCCGCGCCGGCCGCGCGCAGCTGCAGAGGAATAATAACGTAGTTTTCGATGCTTAAGGTACATTTTCGTGCGCAGCGGTCTGCTACAAAAAATTTTAGGCTATTAAAAACTATTAACTTGGTCTTCTTGACATTATAAATCAACTATGTTTGGAGGCATACTGTTCACAAATGGAAAGCAGTTTTCTCAACCCTTTGATCGAGGGAATAATCATGTCGTCAGCGTAGCTTAGATTATTAACATATTTGTAACCTAATCTGAGCCCCACACAGGTGCTGCTCAGTTCCTCGATCAAACCGTTGATATACAAGTTAAAAAGGTCAGGGGATGTAGCCCCCCCCCCCCCCTATCTCACTCCACAAGAGAGGGTAAAGCTGTATCCTATAAGGTAATTCCCCATTTGACATGATTCCTCTGGTTACTATTACCGGTATGACAAAAGGTCAACAACTGTACTGCTGACCCCGGTCCTACGTAACTTTTCCTCAAAAGGTCATGCTGAAAAGTATCAAATGCGCGACTCAGGTCAAGGAAATATGCATAGACAGTAGTATAATATTTTACATAATAGTTTACTACCTGTTTGAGTGAAAAAACAGACAAGTCAGTAGACATTTGCGGCCTGAATCCAAATTGGGCATCATCTATTTTCAGATAAGGAGCCATTTTTTGTTACAATATTCTTTCAAGTACCTAAGCCACAACCGTAGCCAGGGATATTGGTCGGTAATTGGCAACACTCGATAAATTACCTGTCTTGTTTTTTACAATAGGGTTAGCAATTGTTTTTGAGAGGTCATCTGGTAGGTAGGAATGCCGCAAACAGCGACCAAAAAGTCGAGCAAGCAAATCACCGACAAGCGGGCCCGACCGCATACAGAAGGTGCTCAATACTGAGGCCGTCGTGACCCGGGAACCTGCCACGTTTCATCCTTCTTAATATTATCATAATATCATCGGAGGAGACACCGCAACCCCCCATTTCACAACGATCCTCTTTTGATTTATTGTCATTTACAAAACTATTTTCATTCGGGTTAGAAATAGGGGCCTACCTGGGCACGGAGTCCTCTATCTTACAAGCTGAAGTCTTTGCAATCAACAAGTGCGCGGAGTTAAATTTGGAAAAAGGGGCTTTGTAACCAATACATCAACTCGGATAGCCTAGCAGCACTGGTGGCTCTAACTTAACTCAAAACTAGTTCAAACATGCAATAGAAACCTGAATGCCCTGGGTATCTCCAATAATGTAACACTTACATTCTAACATATACGGTAATGAAGTACCAGACGAGCTTGCCAGAAAAGGATTAGACGACACAGAAATTAGCCTAGAACCGTTCGTGGTATTACCAAACAAAGAGCCACTACAATTCTTACTACCCTTTGTAAACAAGAGGCTATTGAGTTGTGGAAGTCCGTACCAAGACAAGAACACTCTAAAGCGCTTATACAAGGGTATAACAACAAAGTATCTAAAGAACTGCTAAAGCTCAAAAGATACAAAACATGTGCTGTGACCAGAATACTGACGGATCACTGCAAACTCAACAAACACATTATAACCATTAAGTTGACCGAGGACGCAATGTGCCATTTCTGCCACTCAGCAGAAGAAACGTCTATGCACATACTCTGCTCGTGCGGACCGCTTATGAGCAAAAGAAGTATCCGTTTAGGGCAGCATATAATGCACCCGGAAGAGATAACAGAACTCACTCGCCGAAATATCTAGCAATTCCTGGATTCAACGGGTATAAGTAGTAAGCTATAATCAAAAGGGCTGCCACAATAGACCAACCACTGGTCTAGCTGGCTTATACTTGGCCCGAAATTTTAAAAAATAAATGCCCTCGCGTGGTTTTTCGGAGTCTATCCAGCCAAGGAGAATAAACTACACATCTCAAGAGTTTCACGTTTACACGTAAAAAGCTAACAAGCAGACAGATTTACTTTTGCATTTATAATATTAGTAGGTATGGATACGGATTTAGACACAAAGAAAGCAATTATTCATTCTTTTAATATTAAACATTAATTGAATGACATTTAAAAATATTTATTTCCATTTATTGAATGAAATCACGATACGTTATTAATTTAAAATTAATTTAAACATACTTAAAAATTAAGTATTCGAAATAACATTTAGACGGATACAGTTTAAGCACCTCAATGTGAATAAGTCCAATTCCAATGATCCTTAGTCAAAATCTTGAAATTAGACCCTACAAGTAAGTATGTAGGTAATACAGATAATCTCAAAAGACTTTCAATAATGATGGTAAGAATAATATGTTAACATATACATATATTGGAATGATAAACATCTATTTGCATTCAATACATCTTACATTAATATTGTGTGAGGACAACTATGAAATTAAAACAAGGAACTTATTTCAGAGATAAACATCACTTATTTCATTTATTATTTATTTTTGCAAGTTAAAATGAAAATTTGTTTATTTACAATAATAAATATATCATAACAACAATTAAGTATCCAAATCGTATTTTAACTATTACGTAAGTTGTTAATCACTGGTTCTTGTGTATCGTACTTACAAAAAATGTTTCTATGAAGGTAGTTGGTTCTTCACTATACAGTCTCCAGATTAATTACACAAGATACATTGTGATGTAGGTAAGTACTCTTAATATTCATTTATTAAATCCTAAATATATTGATTAATCTAAGACTAACACATACAAAAACAGCTTATTCTTATGAGTAGTAGTACCTAGCTTAGGTGTAGGTAAGTAATTATTTACCTCTCAAATTCGAAAATAAATTGGTTGTTAAAGTTGCCAGAACCAATGCCATGAAAATTACATATTTACGTGATAAATTATCACGTAAATATGTCATTTTCATGGCATTTTCACTGATAAAAGACATAGGTAAGTTATCAATTATGGTGAGGTCCGGCTTCTGACCACTAATCGTAACAAAAAAATTGCCTTAGAAAATCTTATTACAACGTTTAAAAAGTGAGGTTCATATAAAGGTTTAAACAGATTTCGAAAATATCAGATCTATTGAAACAGAAGAACGAAGCTCAAAGTAGCTAAGGTTGATATTTACCATTGGCTAAGGTAATAAAATTACCAAATAATTTTAGCATAAGGAACATTCCCCCCATGGTACAAGAGGCGAAAAATGGCAATCAAACATAGGTTTGGATAGTCCTGGATGTAAGGATTTTAAAAAAATTGGACGTCTCTTTCGCACCACCCTGTATAATTTATGTTCCTAAGTAAGTAGTAGTAAGTACTAAGGCACGCAGCACATTTTAGCACCATTTTAACATAGGCAATAAAAGACTAAATTAGAAAAAAGTTTTTGTTAGCTTTAGGGTGAATGAATGAGGACATCGTCATTATTATATTCATAACTTGCTAGTGAATTTATGGACGCACTTATTTGGTTTCATATATTACCTATCTTTTCTCTATGAACACATATGTCCATAAAACATACATTACATATATTACAAATAATTAACTCATACTTATCACGTTATTATTTATTTCGTGTGCCTATCTACAATATGTTATAAATAATCTGTAAGTACATATTTTTTGGTTCTGTAGTTTATAAAAAAAGTTTCAAAATAGATATTTCAAAAATTAACAAGACCTTGTAAATAGAGTCCTTCTATATGTTTAAACTGTTCTTAAATTCAATTTTTTATTTATTTAAATATAAACAATGCACTATCTGGCCATTAAGTATCAAGTTTGCAGAAGAACCTCACTGACTTATAATAATAAAATTATGCTAAAAATGTGACGATCAAAAAGTTGAACCAACTTTTTAGTTAATTCGAGCTAGCTTAGAAATTAAAATCTAGGCACAAACACTGTGTCATTTGTTGAGATGGGTTAGGTTCCGCGCAGATGGGCTACCGACCACCGTCACTGGTCTCGCGCCACGCCCTTTGGTCCCGCGCAAACGAAGGTGGTCGGTGGCCGCTACAATTTGACAATGACCTGCTAGATTGAAAGATGTTTTCTCAAAATGGCAAATGGCCGCCACCGGCGGCGTGCCGCGAACACTAAGTTGTGAGTGGACGCCACTGGCATCACGTGTGCGACGACTCCATAAAACCAATGTAAACAGCTTGTCGCTAGCCACTGGTGGCTGTGGTCGGTGGCCCATCTGCGCGGAGCCTTAGTCCGCTCGTACGTTTAAATAAAATAGGGTTTAGTATCACTGGAGGACAACCAAGCTCGTTGTCTATTCGAACAAATTACTACTTATATCCAAGTACATACACTGTTCGCAAAAATTGTGTGTGTAAAAGGTAGGTTTCAGAGCAATGCGGCGCATGCGGCTTCAAGGATCCGCGCGGCTATCATGAAACTATGGGAGTGCATGGAATAGCCGCATGCGGCAATGACGCATCGCTCGGAACGGTTTCATATACTCCCATAGTTTCATGATAGCCGGATTCATGACGAGCCGGAGCCGCAAGCCTCATTGCTTGAAAGTGTACCTTAACTAAATACTTCAAAAGCTTTTTGCCGACTTTATTACGCCTGCGTCTCCTCCGCGTCGACGTACTTGATGTGTTGGTTGTGCGCGTGCGCGGCCAGGTCGCGCAGGCTCTGCTCGGCCGCGGCGCCCAGCTGCTGCACCATGCCCGAGAAGTGCCCCTGCGCCTGCTGCAGCAGCTCGTGCGGGTGTCCGCACTCCACTATGCGACCCGCTTCCATCACCTGATCACGAAATTGATAGAGTTTTGAAGAATCACGCAATAATCAATTTGGTACATTGCTAGAATGTACAGCGGTAGCACGCCAGGTTACCTATTTAAACTACGAAAACAGCTTTATTACGTAGGTAATAGAGGCGGTCACAAGGTCAAAGTGGTGGGTCAGAAAATCCTGTAGTGGCGCCCGTGCGCTAACACCTGTGGCAGAAAACTTCCGCCTAACAAAAAGACGAAAAGATGACCGGACGGACAACTGACGCAACAACAAAATTTCGACGAGTAACTACTAACGTAGCTAAGTTAAGAGAGCATTCGCCCGGAAAGCGAAAGGTAGTAACTACTAACGTAGCTAAGTTAAGAGAGCATTCGCCCGGAAAGCGAAAGGTAGTTAGTACTCGTGAGTACGAAAATCTCATCTGAACGGTTGAAGAATACTTGAGTTCAATCAGACAACTGGATGCACGTGAACTTAGACAGGCAAAACTGGAAGATTAAAGAGCATATTTAAGTCCAAAGACAAATGCATCAAAGGCTGTGATCAGGTAAGGATTAACTGAGTAAATCAGGTAGAATCCATGATTATTAATAAGTCTAATCTCAAACTTAGCAAATTAACGTTAACTTTCTCCGCGAGATTTTTGTAATACTCATAAGTGATTCTTGCACTTCTGAACTCTTCATGAGCCTTTGTGATAAGAATATCAAACTAATTGAACAATTTAGCCCTTGTTCATTTACTTACTGAGGTTCTTGGTGATGCAACTAAATAGGCAATGCATGTGAACATCAAGCACCTTAATATAAAAAAGTTTGACTAGGTTGGTAGGACTAGTTGGATTTCATGACGCGAGTGTGTAGCCGTCAGTCGTCCACTCATAGGAACATAGTCAAATGTTATGTACTTACAATGACTCTGTCTGAATCGGCAACGGTGTGTAACCGATGCGCGACGGTCAGTACAGTGCAATCGGCGAAATGTTTACGAATAGATTTCTGGATCAAAGTGTCAGTGCTGAAACAAACAAATAACGGTTTATTTTGACGCTTCTTGTATCAAAAAAGAAAAGAGGAGAACTTATCCTCCTAAATTGTTGTAACACAGCCGTGGGAATCTACTATGAGGGACTACCGCATGAGAATTGAATTGCACGCAAGTAGCAGGGTGGCCCGCGCTTCGCCTGATGTTGAAATCATACCCACAGAATTAGTAATAGCACAAGATCAGAAGGATCACTCCGCAATAGTAGATTGTTATACAAGGGACGAAAGTGACCATTCCACTCGAGAAGTTTCTGGTGCTTGAACGAAGTGAGAGCGCCAATAGCTCGAGAGCGGAATGGGTGCTTTGACCCCAGTTGAACATACTATTTTTCATTTCGACTGTGAGGAAATCGAGGGTATCGATAGACTATCGATAGTTGAGGCAAAAGCAATAGTATCGATAAAATATCGATAGTATCGATAGTTGAGGCAAAAGCAATAGTATCGATAAAATATCGATAGTATCGATAGTTGAGGCAAAGGCAATAGTATCGATAAAATATCGATAGACTATCGATAGTCTAGGTAAAAGCAATAGTATCAATAGAATATCGATAATATCGATAGTCTACCGATAGTAATGATAGTATCGATAGCTCTGTTAATATAAATACTATCGTCACATAGCAATAGGGGAGGTCAGCTCAAAGCGGCCACAGAAAGCAAAGAGGCCATGGCTCCGAATACGGTTCTATTAAATTTCATAACAAACTTTATCGGTTCGTCTTACAGCTAACCTCCCGCCCCGCCCCGATCGGTCATTCGGCATCGGTCACTGCAAGCGCGTGCGTGCAGTGACGATTTTTAAATATTTGGTTTCCTAAAAAAAATGCGAGGTAAGTCCAGCCTGTTTCGATCTAAACCATGCATAACTCATGACTTTTATCTAATGTGCCTTAACACTAATTTATTAGACTTTGTTTGTGTATTATTTGCTTACAAAGTTAATGTAAAATATGACAGCAGTTAATCTTTAAAATAAAGTGCACGAAAAGGGCAAAGCGGCTCGGGCAAAGCGGCCAACTGACCGCTTTGCCCTTAAATAAATGTGTAATACTTCGAATTATAATACTTGACTATACTATACTACTTATTTTGTTTAGATGGTCAACAATTATAAAAGAAAAACTACCAAAGGACTATGGAGCAAAACTACAATGGCGCAAGCGATCAAAGACGTGAAGGAACAACAAAGCTCAATTTAATCTATTAAGCATGCTTATTAGCAATTAAATTTCAAGCAATTTTTGATTTTTTATAACGTTTGAAAACATATTTATTTTAGTTATAATTAACACAGTTGATTTATAGTGCCATTAATTTTTAAAGTTTATGTGTCATTGACACCAAAGGTTTTATAAAAAATACATGTTGCTTTTAAACAATTATTGGCAATCTTCTTTTTTCGAACACTACCTGCACCGTGACTTTTCAATTAACCGAGAAAACTAAAATTTGCGTTTATAAAAATATGTATGTCAGTAAGTAACACACAAATATTATAGCGTTCATACAAAAATATTGATTTTAGGACTTCAGATAAATCCTGTTAATGCACCAAAAACATGTAAACCATCTTCGTAGTATTTGTTTAATGAGAGAGAAAGAGACGCATGCATTCATTCAGGCTCGCTTTTTTCAAAATGTCCTCCGAGATACAAACACGTGCTCTTTTCCGCAAGTTATTCTTCAAAGAAATAAGCACGTTTCTTTGAGCTTGAACCTCTTGAAAAGTCGGAATGAGATACGCGAGGGGCACGTCGTCCATTATGGTCGGCAACATCTCCTGAAGAATAGCCAAATAGCTTGCACCCGTCAGCCGCCCTTCGATGAAATATGGGCCGATGATAGTGTCGTTAAACACACCTGTCCATACGTTGAGTGAAAAACGGTGTTGGTAGGAGTGGCGCTTTGACAATTTTGGATTCACGTAACTCCGGTAGTGTTCATTGTGGCTGTTGAAAACACCGATCCGAGTAAACAAACATTAATCGGTGAACAAAATGTTAGCGTTTGGGTTTGCTAACACCCACTCGCAGAGCGACACTCGCGGCTGTCTGTCACTGTCACTGAGCTCCTGCACTTTGCGGTAGTGAAACGGGTGCATGACCGATGAAATTATTTTCCATATGCAGTACTGGCTCACGTGGAAATGTCGGGCTCCTTCACGGGTACTGCGTCGCGGGTCTTCTTCAAAGTACTGTACGACATCATCGTACAGTTCTTGTGGGTACGAGACCCCCGAGCGTCCTTGTGCGTGAGCCGGGGTGCGGAACTGCCCATGGTCCAACAGCCTCTGCCAGGCTCCCAACATGGTTTCGTGCGAAGGTTGGCGTTCGTTTGGGTATAACTCCCTGTACAAGCGTAATCCAGCCGCTACGTTCTCGCCTGACATAATGTACGCTCTCACCATGACAGCGTATTCACGATTGGAGTACTGATAGGCCATCACGATATTCGTCACTTCAATTTTCGAGTAAACACAGGTGCGGAGGTCGCGCGTGCGCCGGTGACCTTGCGTGACACAACCTTGACCGTTTAAGATTCGCGACGGACTGGACTGCGGGAGGTCAACGATGGCGGGGGCGGGCGGGGGATGCGCGTGAGACTCCGCCCGCCCGTTCATTGATGAAGGGAGTGCTGGCCAGCTTCGAGCTTAGACGCGAGTTTGCCGAATGAGAAAGAAACATCTTTTGTCGGCAGGTTGTGTAATTTGTTTTTATTCATAGTTATTCCTTCCGTACGTCAATATTACGCGACCAAATTAATTAATTTATTCGAAAAATTCGATGTATATCGATATCTGAGTATGTTAGTTAATTTTCTCGGGAAATTAAAAATTCGCGGTGTATATCTTTTGTCAAAAAATGTGTATTACTCATACACTACTGGACTGGCCGCTTTGCCCTTACCCCCATGTCCGCTTTGGGCGGCACCTTGGGCAAAGCGGCTTTTTGCCACCTTTTCGTAATTTACGTGTCATATATGTATTTTCAACTTTTTGCAGATTTGGATTGCGCACAATGAAGAACAAATGTTTTTTCTACCTATCAGTATAAAAATCTTTTCAAAAATCATTTCATTCAGTAGGTTATTTACACCTCAAAGTAAAGGTGGACGCTTTGAGCGGACCTCCCCTACTATCGATAGTATCTAAGTTCAATATAAAATCACTATCGATAGCTGATACAGCTCTGACTATTGCAATAACTATCGATACTCTCGATAGTGGCCTTTTATTCAATAGTAGGAGTGGAGTATAAAGTAGGAGGGAAAAGCTATTTCCCACCCGGCTATCTACACATGAAAGTTCAACTTTCCGAACGGGTGAGATGAAAAATTATTTAAACAAATAGCTTACTACGATAAAATTAGGTGCATACTTCGAAAGATCTTAATACCACCGATATAAACAAAACACCTAGATATTTACCTCTGTTTCTCCGTTATTCCGTCCTTATTTCGACCGACGCGGATGCTCTTCGGCTGACGTGTGACAGCGCAAGTGTACTTGCAGCTTCATATTTAAATTGCGCAGTAAAATAGGCCAGTATAGGTACGTACTTGGGGTCGACGTTGGCGGTGGCCTCGTCGAGCACGAGTAGGCGGTTGCGCGCGAGCGCGGCGCGCGCCAGGCACAGCAGCTGCCGCTGGCCGGCGCTGAAGTTGCCGCCGCCCGACTCCACCGGCGCCGACAGAGATGTCACGCTCTTCTTTAGCTCCACCTAACACAAGATACAGAATAATATAAACAATCAATCATCATAGTCCGAAAATTTTGTGCGCTCGCCTCCTACCCTGCCAGATATGCGAGGGGCTAGGAAGCGTCAATCGCGCGCAACTGTCATTGAAAATCCCCGCCCCCGCTATCATCTAGCCAGTCTCGCCCCCCACACGTCTAGCACTTGGCTGGAGAATAACGCACGAACTTGTTGGACAATATTGAGACTATTTGCACCGTATTCTTACTCATTCAAAAATTACCTGTTCCAATGCCTTCCAAATATCAGCATCGGTATACTTGTCAAAAGGATCCATGTTGTAGCGCAAACTTGCGGAGAATAAAACAGGTTCTTGCGGAATGATTGAGATCTTCGATCTAAGCTCCTGAAATTAATCAAACAAACAATTTGAGAAATCTGCCCTATGAATATCACACAGCAATATTCTTGAAAACATGAATCACATACTTTCAGAGCGATTTCACCAGTTTCAACGTCATCTATGTAAACGTGGCCTTCGATCGGTGCGAGCCGGAACAGCGCTGAGATCAGAGAGGATTTACCGGCCCCTGTTCGGCCTACCACTCCCACCTGCACAAATTGAACTTCAATTACGATTTTTTTACATAATCTAACATTTCGCAAACGTTTGGTTTATCGTTAGGTTAGCCAGGCAAAATCTAAACCAGCAACATTTGCGCCACAAGATATTACTCACTTTCCAACCACTTTCAATCTCGATGTTCAGGTTCTTTAGAACAGGTTCCGAATCCACGTCGTAGCGAAGCTGCAGGTCTTTGAAGACGAGTTTGGCTCTCTGAGGCCAGTCCTTAGGGGGGGAGGGCCCGTCGGTCTTCTCTTGAGGCAGAGACGTGAACTGCAGGATACGTTCCACACTTGTCATCTGCGATATGACCTCTGTCGCTTGCTTCACTCCGTATTGAACCATGTTGACCAAAATCAAACCCTGACTGAGAGCTAGCCCAACGTTACCAGACTGAGTACTACCTGCGGGAGAAACACAACTTTAAGTACTATAAGTACCTACGTCTATTGTTATTTAGGATAGTAAGTGTAGGTTTTGATAACATAGGTGATGATTAACATGGTCATTTTAAAGTAACCAGCACGACAAATTAGTTTGTAAAAGAACCACAATATTTTGATAGAGTTATTTGATAAAAATTACCATCATCCATGAGCAGGAAAGCGTAAGAGACGATTATAACGTAGAGTGCACATATGAGTGTCAACCAAATGGAGAAGGCCGTGTTTGTGACTAGAGTTATGTACCTGGAATAAAATATTGAATTAAATATGACAGATAAGGAAGACCAGATTAATAAATTTAATAAAACCTATTTGAACTCTACCACTCCGAAACTACACCGTGATGAGGAGATGTTAGCTGTTTTGAGGGGAATATAATACGCAGGCTATTAAGTCACTAACTGGCACAGTCATTTTTACCGATTTTAAATCATTTTTATCATGTCAAAGACATCAACGAGATCTTACGAGAAAAAAAATAAACTGAAATTATTCATGTACCTACTCGTCGTAAGTAGACAAAATACCTGCGCAATAGATATTGCGCATTGCCGTCTATTCTAATTATCGGATGACTGCGCTAAAATTAGAATTCTTGTAGGTAATGTCCTACTGTTCTCCTTTGTTATCATTAAAATTATTAAGTAGAAAACTATGTGATAAATAATATCCTAGATCCAATGACTACATTTATCTAACCGCAGGTATGCTTTCAAGCACTGTGTTGATGGGCGCTGCTGATAGATAATACATAGGTATTTTATGAGTGCAAGCACCTTCCGACACAAAATAAGCGAATTTTTTTTTCATACTTCTTTAACCGATCAGCTGCTATAGTCTTTAAGCGATAATTATTTTTTTAAATATTTCGATGTTAGTCACATAGTACAAATTGTTGTCTTAGAGCAGCAGATTCATCGCCTACCATAAGGAGGTCGCGACCCTTAGAAATGAGAAAACGATACACACACACAGAAAGAGAGAGAGAGAGAGAGAGAGTTGGTCAGCTGTATGACTCACCAAGCGGCGGTGTGCACGTCCTGCTTGTCGTCGAACTGCTTGCGCAGCAGCGCCTGCGCGCCGCACGCGCGCACCGTGGCCAGCCCCGCCATGCTGGCCGACACGTGCGAGAACACGGGGCTGCGGGATACACCTTCTACTCTGAAACGATATTACAATATTTTTGAAGTTAGGAAGTTTCTTAGTATCTCATTTAGGAGGCTCTCTGAATATCAAGAGTATAAGAATCAAGGGGAATAACGAACTTTTAAAAACGTTTTTTAATGGGTTTGCTCTTGACTCTATTAACTTGTTAACTCGAATTCCTATAAATTATGTGGGTATTTAGGGGTGGATATTATATTTAGTCTCGTTTAACTATGACTCTGACTGCTGAAACTGGACTGACGCGATAGCAAGGGAAGAAAACTTTAATATTCATTCGTGAAGTCGTGATTTCGATCTCCGGCCTGTACCACGAAGTTTGTACAAAACTTAGGTACCTAGTTACCATCAGACTTTTCGCTGCCTAACGGTAAAGTAAAACATTGTGAGGAAACCTACGCACTGGAAGTTGGGTGTTGGTACTAGTGTGTTAAATTGAAAAGGTAATGGCAAACTACTCCTTTAAAAAAATAGCAAAGAAAGGCGTTGTGTGTGTTTCATTTAATTGGCGTAATGCTTACGACCCTCAGTCATGAGATATACCTCTGACAATGAAGAATCTGACTCAAAATGATGCCATCCATGGCATTGTATTTCCCAACCGCGCTACACATTGATATTTTATACCTCTATCTTTCCATGTCCTGCACGCTTCAAGATATCTACCTTTTTACCGCCTGTGCTGTGCTGAGGTATATCATTGTCCAGGCGTACATGAGAACTGCGCACAGTAGCGTCGTCAGCAACATGTAAGGGTTCACAATTGCCACCATCACCAATATTCCCATCATCACCATGAAAATCTGAAAAAACGCGTACATTCCGTTATCGAAAGGAAATAGAGAAAATACCATCTATCTTATCGCACAATTTTTGCCTACTACAGTTCATTGATCGTATTTTACACTATCTACAAATAAGTATTGAATTTAATAAATCAATCAAAAATTCTTGTAGTTATCTAAGTAATCGAAACAAAATCAGTATCTAAATAATTGAAAAGTCGATCAGTTTGTGTCGTAAAATATTTAAATACGAGTATTTTATTTGCAAGACCTCAATGTTACTCATCATAATAATGAAAATAAACGAGTTTGAATTAAATCAATAAATCATGCTAATGGACACACTTGTTTTCAAATGAAAATCTGCTTTTATGAAACGCACTTGTATACTGTCCAAATACATTCTCGGCAGGATCTCGTCAACGACACCCATGTCCTTTGAAAACCGATTCAGAATCCGACCAGAGGGGTTGGTGTCGAAGAACCGCATGGTGGCTGCAAGGATGTTGCTGAACATCTGGTTGTGTAGCCTGATCGAGCTGCGCATGCATACCCATAAAAATAGCACAGACCTGAAATAAAATAATAATAGCGTTACTGCCTAAAGTGCCTGTAGTGAAAAACAAAAACTTTATTTTACATCGTGCCAAAACATTTTGTATTCCGAGGATCGAACTAAGGGATCGAATAAATAAAACTAGAGTTTAGATTTACTGAGCGAGCGAGCTTTATCTTACCATACTACTTTCATCACCATAGACTAAACATCTAGACTACAAAAAAAGACTGATGACAACGAATTCAAACATACATAGTCGTTACCAACTTACCTCCAAGTAGTAAGAAGAATACAGCCGATAATTCCAATCGTCCAGATATAAATGTAGAACGCATGGTCTATGTCTGGAGAAACGATGCTTTGAATCGTAATTGCCGTCTTGACAAATGTATCGAGGACAGTACTGTTTTTCGAGCTTGTCACTGGGATATCTGTGGTAGTGATAGTATCAAATTCGGTATCATTAAAACTGAAAGTGTCTACGCTCGTCCTGTTCCCAAACGTATCTTTCTTCCTTGATGTAGTCATAACTTCGACATCATTCATCCTAAAAATGTAAGGTTAGATAGTTATTTTGCAGTATAGAGAACATAATTTAAAACTAAAATATGTAGATTAACTAGAGTTCAAAGAGGTACTAGAGTTTAAAAAACTTTACTGAAACCAAATTCAAAATTAACGATATTATATTGAGTTTTGAAATTGACGGTGACTGTGGAATGTCAGTTTAGTAGGTAAGTACCTAACTACATGTCGAAATAATTGTGTATCTAGATGGTTGATTCATCCAAGTTGTGTAGTCACGTAGTAAGGAAAACCTACCTAGATTATCTTTTGAACACAAAGGTTACCTACTATTATGTATTATCTACAGTTTTCGTTTTTAGGGAAGCAAGTCTACATACAATACAAGACATATCAATAGGATTCCTATAGTAGCTGTCTAGGCACAGGGCATGGTGATGAAGAAACCTGCACATTGGTGGTGTTGGGTGTTTACTAGTGTGTTTAAAGTCAGTAAACTACACCATCAAAAATTGCCCGGGCTCCGTCCGTTCGTATTGCATACTCATAATAATCAAGACTCTCAGTCGTACATGATGATTCACTTCTACAAGAAGAACATATTATGATGTTGTTTTTTAAATTTTAGATTACCGAGGATGAGGCGCCAGTATTATTTTTGCTTACTCACCAATGCGTGAGCCAAAGGTCACCGGCCGAGGTGACCACCTGCGCCACGATGATGGACAGAATCGTCAACAAGATGATACACCAGTTGCCACCGGCTTGGAAGTATTTCATATACACCCTCCCTGACACGCGACCTATACAAAAACAACAAAATGATGAGATGTTACGTAACTATTAACGAATCACTTAAATAACTAGACAATACAGTTTCTACTTGACCTTGGTTTGATTGTTACAGTAGCGGAATTGTTATCTTTCGACACAATGATTTAGCAGTTTTCGTTTCTGCTACTTACGAACGTGACAGGCGTCACTCCTACATGTAGGCACTCCGTACCATTTATTTATTAGATATACGGACGACAGCACATACGAGTACAGGTAAACTTTGGTTTGCAAAAAAAAGTTATAGTCTGATATGCTGACTGACTGATGAGTTATACATTTCAATTAGGTGCCAACATTTTAAAATTAGAGCTAGGGAACAATATAAAAAACAACTTTGTCTCAATTATATTTTTAATCATTGTATTTTTCGAACATCTACTAAGAACTACTTACCTACTTTTAAATATCCGAAAACAAGTTAATAATAGAGACAACGCATCTTTTCAGTTAATCGTTACGCAGTGCAAATTTTCTACGAATGAATTAAATCATCCACGCACACGATATTTTATAAGCGGATTTTTTTTCTTTGCATAGATCAAATAAGTTACCGATTCTGAGTCGCTTCTGGAAATTTGGCACTTAGCTAAAAAGTAGCTAAAGGGATTTAATATTATTGGCGCGTTCCGTTTAATTATGGGCTTTGTAAACTGAAATCTTGTAGCAATCATTTGCACTGTTGCACAACAGTGCCTAAGGGAAACGTCCCTGAAGCCAAAAATGATAAAAACGTGTAGGTACTTATGCAGGATTTGATAACTGTACCTGTCCCCGTTAGTTCAGAGTCTTCCTCTTGCTCCTCTTCTTCGGCATTCGCTATTTCATTCACTGTGCTGACGCTGGCATGTGACTGCAATCATACAGGTTCTTAAAATGCCTTAAAACGTTTTTAGTACCTAGGTATTTATTATGAGCATTATTTCTAAAATATTGCTAATTTTCCTGAAAAAATTATATGTCGTAAATAATCTTTTTGGAAGACACAGACTAAATCGGTTAGTCATCTGAAATAGCATTTGGGAAGGAATCCTAGCTAACTAAATAATATCTCATGTGACTTTGTTACTGAACTATAACGCTAGCTAAAACGACTAAATTCAAGCAGCTGGTATAACCGCTTGGTTGTAATACCTACAGTAATGATTACATATAAGATGTACGAGTAAGTATGTCATTCCTAAGTAATTTAACGACATATGTTGTGTTAAAACACTACAATTGTGATTTAAACCAATTATTTTGACATTGAACTTTATCTTGCAGTTTAACAAGTCGCTAGTCGTAACTCTCGTATCTTAATAAAAGTATGATGGCATTTATTGCTTAGGTATTAGACTTGTAGCCAGTCCACGGATTCCAAAAGCTCATTTTCATAATAAACTATAGCGGCCCGGTCTTGCAAACTTTACCTCTATATACCACTTCTATAATAAATTAATAATTGAGATTTTGTTGTGTATATATTGATAAGATTAGTTTAATGCTTAGTTAAATACTACTGTCAATAACTGCTGTTTGCAATATTATTACTCTAGTTAATATTGTCGTAAAGAGAATAACCCTTTAGAAATTTATGAGCGTCGAGTTGTTGTGATTGTGAATGATAAAGACGCTACGCACGCAGCGTGCGGGGCCCGTTTTGATCAATAATGATTGTCTTAATGAAACCGTATTAAGACAATAAAAGCGAGCGAACCATTGAAACATATAATATTTCATCCACGGGATTGTAACAGAACAATATTATGTGTCTAAAGGTTAGTTAAATGAGTTTTCGTAAGGTGCCAGTCAGTGCCAGCACCTAACATTATAAGGGCTTTAAATGTTTGAGAAGTAGAATAATTTTCTGTCTAGCTAGTGTGTGTGAGAATGATTTGTATCTATTAACTGAACAGTTTAATTATTACCTCAATATACTTACTATAATACTTAAATTAAGATATAGGGGAAGCCCGGGCAAGAAGCATAGTGTGGGTAAAAAGAATAACTGTTTTTTCCATAAATCTATTATAGATGGCGCTTTGACAAATTTTCTAGTCGTGTAATGTGCGGCCGGCGACGCCATGACAGTTCAACCAAAACAATAGGCGAGTGCATTCTTTGTTAAAATTGTTGTTTTGTTACGATTTTGGTCAAGGTTGTGCATTAACTTTTTGTATTAGTCATTAGCTATCTATGAAATGTTTTATTTATCTAATTGCACGTTTATTGAAGTATTATTTGAGATCTCAGACCAAATAAAAAAAACAAGACGGAACGCGCTCAAACAATAAAGTGAAGCTCTCTGTGCAAATCTGTGTGCGTGAACAAATGTGTAGTACAGTGATTGCGATTGTGTGTACAGTACTTAAGTTATACCATCACTCTGAAAATAATTAACCCACAAAGGAATGAAAATATTAAGTCTAGTATGAGACTCTTATTCTCACTCAGATTAAAAATTAATAACGGTAATTGAAATAAGTATTGCACAATTTTAATTTAGCAAATGTATTTTATTTATTTATAGAAACACCAGCACATAAATTACGTATATTAATCAAATGTTGTTTATACATTAGCCAAAACAGTTTCGTAAATTTTGTAAACTTGCAATAAATCAGTATGAAATTGATAATGGTTGGAAAAAAGGGAATCGAAAGTTCAAAATTTGGCACCCTTACGTTCTCAATATACATAATATATATTTTTTGATAATTCGTTTATTGAAACCATTATTTAAAACTAAGCCTATCATGTAATATTAATAACAAATATTTAAGTTGAAGGGGTCGTCGCTATTGGGCTACGACCGGTCCGTCAATTACAGATTGGGTTTAAACTAAAAAATAAAACTTACATATTTTGCGCTGTCACTCGCCGGTCGCGCGGAGCGAGCCAGCGCGCCACTAGCTGACCGAGCGGAGCGTGAGCGTGAGCGTAAAAATTACCCCACATTTGTGGGTAAACTTTTCGGACGGCATATTGGTAACACTGACTGCATTTGTTGAGGTCTTGTGTTTCAAAAACGTAATTGTAAACATTTAGGGATAACATTGCAATTATCAACGGTATCTATTACTTACTAATGAAAAGTAATTCCAGAGTGTTTCTTCTGATCAACTGAGTTGTTTTTGCACGATTTTATCACGCACGACGGCATTGTTAATTATTTTATGAACGGGTGGTAGCGCGACTAATACGTCAGAAGTTTGACAGGGCACTGACGCGCGGTCGGCTTCCTATTTCGAATCCGGCTTTCTATTGCCGGCTACACTTCTTTAGTACGTGACACTACGTCTTCCTTTTTTTATTTGGTCTGAGTTTGAGATAGTTACCTTTTTGTTTACATACTAAAATTATTTCAAGTCTTGATTTGTTTCTAATATGAGCATGTTGGGCAAAAAGGATATGGGCACTTTTGCCCATATCCACACACTTTGGATAGGTATCCGTTTTGCCCGTTTATTTATTCCATTATTTCCCTTATAAGTAATAAATATAATTTCAGTATTTTTTCACTTTTAATTACGGTTTGAGTACTATGGCTGCTCCTAAAATAGGCCACAAACACAAGAGGTGGAAATCAGAGATTTTGATGTCTACCTTCGTCAAAGTTTAGCAAGCATTAAATTTTTCAGAAGGCAAATAATGATAAGACCAAGATTTCAGAGTTAGCAGGCACTAGCAAGACTTAAACTAAAAGAACCTCAGTCAAACAACAGAACAAAAACCCGAAACCAGATTTTTACTGTTTAGTGTGCGCTGACAAATACACTGAACCACCAGCTAAAGATTGGATTCAGTGTAATCAACGCAGAAGTTGGGCGTATGAAGACTACACTTCTGATGTAGGAGTTGGCAGCTGCTTCTGTGATGAACGCGAAGACTAATCTTAACATTATTATTTTTGGCCTTGGGGCATATATTATTCTTTTTGCCCTTGGGGGATAATTGACACTTTTTGTTAATGCTCATAATTAATATATAAATCGGAAAAGTTTTTTAGTTAACATGATTATTTTTCAAAGAAGATTAAATATACTACAAATTAAAAGTACAAAAAGTTAAATTGATTATCAGATTGTGGTTTTATTTACATTATCCCTTAACATATTCGTGTTGCCCGGGCTTCCCCTACATTATATCTCATTTTTATAGACTCTCAGTTGAGCTAATTGTGTATTTATGCTTGAGTTGGTTGCTTTAGTTATGTTATTTATAAATATTATCATGGACGAAATTCATCCAATAATTGTAGGAACCAGCAGTGTTACTTATATTTTTACCTGGACGGACATAGTACGTTGTCGTGCTAGTGGTGACCGACTTGATTCGTCTGGCTCTTCTTCTTGAAGCAGTTCCTCGAATAGTGGCGAGCTGGATACTTCATCGAAAGTACCACTTGTTTCAATTTCTCCCTGTCAACAAATATTGCAGTTAAAAACTATTGGCATTAAATAGTAGGTACGGTACAAGAACTTACACGTGACGAAGATTCTAAGGCAATCAATAAATAATTTGCGTAAAAGTGGTTGCAACCCACCACCACCACACCAACCCCGCCCACCACGTTTACAGGCACTTTATGGATTTCTAATCAAGAAGCAATCAACTAACAGGTACAGGTTGCTAAGCAAACAATTTATAAAGATAGATGGACAGTTTCTTGTACGCCGATGGAACATTGATTGAGTAATGAGCTTGTCAGAGTACCTATCTGCTGTCAACTCTTGTGATCGATTGATGAGCAACCTACTTTACCCACCTCAATCATAGAACTCACCAGTTATTGGTTTAGTCTATGTGGGTAACCACTATCCAAGCAACTGGGGGATGATAATCCTTACGTTGTGTAGAATGATGACCCTGTCGGCGGCCTTGAGGTGGTGCAGCTGGTGCGTGACGAGCACGCGCGTGGCGTGCCGCAGCAGCCCCAGCACGCAGCGCGCCACCAGCTCCTTGCCCACGTGCGTGTCCACCGCCGACAGCGGGTCGTCCAGCAGGTATATGTCCGCCTGACAACATACAATCGTAAACGGACTGTTTGTCTGGCGGCGAAAGAAGACCGAGACGAAAAAGGATAATAGAAATCGGTACTCGTAAGTTGTTACACAGATTAGCTATTTGTACACTCGGCCGCACTTCAGACTACCCCACTTTGACCTTGAGACCACCTCTATTCCCTACGTAATAAAAGCTGTTTTCGTAGTTCACTTGGGTAACCTGACGTGCTGCCGACTGTACTAGTCTCATACTGCATTGATACCTCCTACCTACAGTTACTTAGCAGAATTAGTAGCTATTTATAAATTATTCAGTGGCAGGATACAAAAAAATGAATCACGCTTGTTTGTTCAGGACAATATTAAATTCGCATCATCAACTCAATATAAATACCTACTCGTACTTACCTACCCAAGTACCTAAGAATTGATTTGGAATGCATGCACGTGATAACTTTAAAAAGTTATCTAAATAGGTATTTGTCTTTTGCTTTGCAATGGAAAAAGTCGGCTATTTTGCTGAAGTCCAAAGAAAGAAGACCTAATTCTCATAATTTAGACAAATTATTTGACTTTTTTTTATATTACTTGACAGTGTTGAATGGGAATAACTCGAGGTCTAACTATGTTTGTTAGTTCGGAACCGCAGTTAGTTTTCTCTAACACTATAATAATTCGGAAATTCATGCAACTTACCTACCTAAATGATTACTTAAACGTAACGGGGGATATTTTATGATGTAGCTGTGTTTAAATTAAGAAGTTTTACAGATTTACACAAACTTTTAAGTTATATGAATTTAACGACGACCGTGTTGGTGTAGTTGTTCGCGCACCGGACCTCTAAACCAGGCGGTTGCGGGTTCGAATCCCGCAAGGGGCAAATGTTTGCGTGATTAGCACGAGCATTTGTACCTAAGTTATGGATGTTTATGTGTATTAAAGTATTTCTATCCGTTATCCTAGTCACCATAGCACAAGCTCACGCTTAGTTTGGGGCTAGGTAATTGGTGTGTTTGTTGAAACAATTTATTATTATTATTATTAAACTTAGACGGGTGTTTTTTTATCATTTCAAGTGACAAAGGACATCGAACCACAACGTCATAATCATAATGATATGATGCGTGCGTAGCGAGCGTGTTTCTTGAGATAAAACAGTATTTCGACTTGATTAATACCCCAGAGCCCCAGTCTAGTTAGATAAAGATATAAAATTCAGTAAATGTACATACTTGTACTGAGTCATTCACGTGGTCATGTCATGCATGAATGATTTTAGGTTGATTAATTCAGCGTTAACCTTATGTACCAACCCATCTAACTCTTCTCTCTTGGAAGTATTGAAAGTAAGGCTAATAAATCAGATATCTTATTGTACGTCGTGTATTCCCGTCTCATTTTTAAATATTAATTAATTTCCTCGCTAAATACCTAATTATTACTTCTTCACTTTTGTCAAAGTTCAATTAGGGTGTGTGTATTTTAGCTGCATTTTACCGCCTTAAAAAGAGGATGTTCTATGTCAATGTTAGTCACTTTTTTTTTCTTTTTACTCACCTCTCTGTAGCATGCTCTGGCGAGCCCGATGCGCGCCCTCTGTCCTCCGCTGAGGCTGGCACCTCGCTCTCCCACCAGGGTAGCGTCTCCGTTCGGAAGCTGTTCAAAGTCGCGGAGAAGAGCACATGCGGTCACCACCTAATACAAGGAATGTAAATTACAATACAAACTTAAGATGGAGATCCGGCCCGAGTGTGGACCGATCCATGACCAAGTGTAGAGTTCTGTAGTTGCCCGTCTCTAGTAAAATTACAAGGTATGGTGATGTTATTTTTCCATGCAGTCATAGCGGACAGACAGACAGACATTGCAAAACTATAACTACTATAAGGGTTCCTTGTGACTACGGAACCCTGTAAATACTGAAATATTTAGTCTATTTCAATGAACAAAGAAACACTGAATTGGTTATTGTTTCCAAGTAATGTAAGTAGGTACTGTGTTGTATACAAAAAGTATGCAATGCACTGTCTGTAGACGAAGCAAACTTGCCGTGGAAACAATGGATATTTAAAGATCTTCACGCTATTTTTAAGTTAGTAGAAGTTGTGTTCTCGGTAAAATCTGGACTAGGGTAGACACGATTCGGTATACGACAATAACCAGTTGTCACCTTTGTCTGTCGCTCGCTATTCATTGTTATTCAGCATAAGTAAGTATCTGAGTAAAAAATAAGACATTTAGGTACGTTAGTAGGTAATATGAAATAGTTGCCAGTACCTACCTAGATATTTATCTACCTAGCTTAAAAGCACAATTTCAGTTTGACTTTTTATGCTAGTCGTGTCAGTCAAGAAGACAGTGAACGCTGTGTCAAGGTAGTTCTAACAATTTGCGGTAAGAACTTTTTTTAATTGGTTTAGATAGGTAGGTACCTACACTATCGCGATTTAGTCATAGTCATCATGACTTTATGTGAATAAAGTTCAATGACCATGACGTGTACTGATAATATAGCGTAACTTTAAAACCGAAGTCATCTTTCAACGGTAGTCTGTTACAGTACCTACCTATCATAAATCTTCCATTCAAACTATAATAAATCAACTCTCAATGCCTATTATCTAGTTACGACATGACAACAAGTAGGTATTTTCTTTATCTACGTCAGCTCAATATTATTATTTATATACCTACTTCCCTACTTCTAATTCACAAATTTTTGTAATCATTTTAATATTATTGTTGTTAAAAAACTAATTATCTTTTTCTGAGAAAAGAAGGTAAGTAAATGAAATTAAATTTCTTTCAAAAAAACTTTTGTTATTACGGTAGGTACAAATACTTTGGGAAGATAACGCTTTCAGCTTACTTGATGATAAGCGATTCTTAGGAACAACTAATAGGTAGTAAGTAGTCATCAGTGTAATTAATTAGCGTACCCTTTTGTAGCGTGCGGGATCGTAGGGCAGACCGAAGAGGATGTTCTGGCGCACTGTGGCGACGAACAGCCAGGGCTCCTGGCTGGCGTAAGAGACGCGCGCGCCGCCTAGCGACACGGAGCCCTGCGACGCGGGCAGCTCGCCCAGCAGCAGTTGCAGTAACGACGACTTAAACAAAAACACCAAGTAGGTAACGCTTAATAGGTCTGTTAAAACACCCCATCGGTTAAACCGCTTATTTGAGTCGCCTGAAGGAGGGGTATAGTACAGAAGAGCAAGGGCGCGGACGTAGCATGAGAATGGTGACTGGGAGAAGTACGGGCGACAGCCGCATCCCTGTCAAAATTCAAACCACCTGTCAAGCCACATGCGCCCCGCAAGCGAGGACTCACTTAGGCAGTCTACTTATAGGTCTTAAGACATTATCATAGTCAATGCAATCTACTTGATTATAGATACTACTATTATTTTATAGATACGTATCGTACGATACTTATTCAGCGAATGACTTATCTCAATAATACAGGGAAATAACATAGAATCGAGTACTTATTAATTTCATAATAGAGGCTGGTTATGCACTAAAAAAGCCTCTGTCACGGCAGCAGTCAGATAGAGGTTGGTAGTGGGTAGACATGCCCCCTTACCGACCCTCCGGTAAGGGGGCATGTCTACCAAGGCTATTTTTCGCATGAGGCAAAAATATCCACCAGATGATACGCTACCACCACAAACTTACCTTTCCGGAGCCAACAAGACCAGCAATACCGATGAACTCTCCCGGCGGAACAGTCAGGGAGATGTTCCTCAGAGTGTCGACGATGGGGTCGGGCTGCCAACTCGCGCTCACCCCAGACAGCACCAGCGCGGTGGGTTTGGTTCGCTCCTTCTGATTTTCTTTTTCAATTTTCCCGTCTACGCCGTTCAGATTGTTCAAATTGGTCTTTTCTGCTTCCCTCTCCTTTGCCGTATTTATTTCGTCTAAGCTTAAGAACTCCTGCAATACAAATGGACAGTCAAAAGACGAAGTTAATTTTGGAGATATCCATACTAACATTAAAAATGCGAAAGTGTGTAATGTCTGTCTGCTGTCATCACGCTTAAATCGTTGAAAAGACTTAGATGAACGTATTATAGAGATAGTTAAACCCTGTGCAGGACATAGGCTCCTTTTTGTCGTGATATAAAAACTTTAAGGGGGTAAAATAGGGAAGGACAGTTTACATGGGGAACACGACATTTGCTCGGATGAAATAGCGGGGAACCGCGTTATATTATTTTTTGCGAGTTAACAATTTTTATTGGTTACCTCCAGACGTCTGATGGACACTTTTGTTTCAGCGAGAAAAGCTAGGGCCAATGGAAACAAAATGTTACAGGCCAGCTGCATCAGGTTGAAATACTGGACCAGGGAGAAGGTGATGCCTGATCTAATTTCGCCGCCCATTGCCACGAATGTGACTATCGTGGCGAACAATATAAACCTCTCAGTGAACACACTCAGTGCGGTGGAGAACCCTTTGATCATCGATGTACGCCGTATGTATTTGATTTCAAGCCTGTGCAACAAGGATGACGTGAGCTCATTAGCATATAGATGTCAAATATACGTATCCTAAAATATCAAATATCTACGTTGATGAACTACGCAACGATTAGCACACCATACAAAAACATGACATATTAAGTTGTCACTTCAAGGAACCGTTTGTTATTTACTTTTGAATTGAACAAGAACAAATGACAATAATTATAGAATTTAGCGACAATAAGGTGCAGTAATATAATTGGATGCAAAGTCCATAGTTTATCAAAGAGTGTCCACAACTTACTTGCGTAGAGTGTCGACTAGTTTCTCAAAGGGTTTCTCCCAGGCGTACATCTTGATGACTTGCACACCGCTGATTAGTTCAGTCATTACTCTAACCCTTTCGTCCGTGCGTTTTGCAATCTTTCCACGGAGAACTCCTTGCCGATTGCTGAGGTACGCTGAAATAACATACTCGTTTTACTATATGAATCTCAAATAAATAAAAACGTCACAAGTGCTAAGAAGTGGTATTCGTCTCAGTCACCTTCTACCTATCTGTCTTACATAAGTAGACATACGAAACTTTCCTTCACCTAGTACATACCTAAACTGTTATAATTTGGTCGATAACTTAGTTATAAGCCCTAATCCCTACTTTACTGTGATAGTTTTCATTTTAATTTTATTATTCTCGTATATGCTTCTCCCGTGTTTTTTTCACATTTCCACAAATTACCATGTAGCCGGCAGGGGTGGGGACATTGGACTCTAACAAGTCGGCAAATCAAAAAATGATGTTAACACTCATAATCATCGTAAAAGAGCTATCCAGCTCCTTACATTATGAGATAGAGAGAGAAAAAAGTGCCCCCACTTCACTTGAAGGAGGAAGGTACCCCGAAGAAATACAGCATGACTGGAATACATTTCCAGTACAATACATATTAGTGCCAAATTACAGTTTTTTAGTACAGTCGCCGTCAGATATATTGGAGCAGACAAAGTGAACAAATACTTCTGAACAGTTTAAAATGTCAATAAGTTCCATACACTACAAGTTACCATTAATATCAGAACATTCATTACTTCATTAATATCTGAGCAGATGCTAGTCAATAACTTCTATACACACAACTAACCAATAATATCTGAACACCCATAACGTCAAAAGTATGTTCAATTATAGTCCGTGCCATTTAACGGCGCATAAAAAGTCATTGACCCGTCACCCCTGCAGACCGTCACCCGTGTACCACTGCACGCCAGTATGCGGAGCGCAGCGACCCTAACTAAAGGTATAAGTTCGTAGCCGACCACATGTCGCAGCGCCGGACCTCGTATCGACGCGACATGTCGCAACCACACGTAGCGACGTCGTGTCGCTTCAGTCATGATTCCGAGCCCGACCGCAGCAAATGACAGACCGCAGCGCCACTCACTCCACAGAGTCGGCCACCTACGCAATGAGCTCTATATAAAAGTACTCGAATTATCAATAACTTTATCGACTACTTAAGTACTCGATACCATATAATAATGCCATATAATGATTGAGGTCGCTCACAGCGCCACCCTATCGGACATACTGGAAAAACCCTTTAAATGGGCCTCTTTTAGATTTAAATATTATATTAGAACTAGTGGTTTCCCGCGACTTCCTAGGTGAGACCCCTTCCTAGGTAAGATCCTAGGATATCTAACAGAAGTAAATTAATAGTTTATTCAATAAAAGAAAAGAAAAACAAAGACATGCATGAAATAAAAATAAATAAACTCAAAACCTACTTAATCAAAATTAAACCCGTGTCCTTGAGGCAAGGAGGCGAGGATACTGGCTGCGTTATCTAACTATCTCTATGTGTTGAACAGCAGTTTCTGAACCAGCCTTGTTTCAGTATTCGTACCATGATCCTTGAATTAGCAGGCCCGAAGTGGGGCAGATTGTGTTAACCAGTCACCAATCGAATAAAATGAAATAGATATATGTGGATGTATAGCCCCATCTCGTTCTCTTATCTTGTAAACCTATCATCTTGTGTACGCTCATAGTAAGAGTTCTAGCTATCTTAAAGTTAGGTAGTTTTCTGATTAATGGCAATTTATTTTGGATTTGGATTTAAATCTGGATATTTATTTTGTTGATAGTAGGGCCCAGATGTTAAATAGTCATAGACAACGGGCATAGAGAATTTAGGGCTGCATCATGCTGGCATGTGAGCTCATAGCTTATATTTTAGTCTTTGGTAAAAACCTAATATTATTAGAGGAAAAATATAACTGTCACCTATGACTTAGTCTGCGCAAAGGTCGAATTTACCATACAAGTTTTCACCCCCATAAAATATGATTTCTGGGATAAAAAGTCAATCTTACTTATGTCGTTTTTCGGGACTCAAACTATCTCAATACCAAATTTTGTCTGGATTGGTTTAGCGGTTTAAGCGTGACGTGAAAAGCTAACAGACAAACACACTTTCGTATTTAAAATATTAGTATGGATTTGGTGTGACAGATGTCGCCGACACATCAGATCCACAAATTAGAAAGAATATGAGTACTGATCTGCGGTCGAGCGCCAGTGTGGTCCACCGCTTGACGACGTGTCGCTAGCTTCATGTCGCGAGCTACGAATGGTATTTCATAGAAATACATAGAAACCAGTAGTGTCGCGTCGACACGTGGTTTGACGCCGCGACGTGTGGTCGGCTACGAACTTATACCTTAAGCCGTAGCGATACGAATCTGTCTAACAAATAAACCTCGGTACGGGTCGACCTTAAGCCCAAAAATCGAAAGTCGTAATAATCGCTATATAGTTAGAAAGACAAATGATACGTGTCACAAGGTTTTAGCTGTCAAGGTGAACGACCTTTTATGCACGTTTATCTGGCACGTACTATTATGTTCACCAGTGAACCCATATACGAGTTAGTATGGAAGCCGTCTCAATTCATATTAATTTGTAATGATAAGCGACACTTCTTTTCACAACAATATTAGGCGCACACGGACAAAAGAGTAATCGTATAGAGGTTCCATTATTTCTTTTTGTGGTATGCCCTATACCCTATAAACAGAAATACATACATATTTTCTTACAAGTAAACAATTGCATTATATAGATATTTAGCCTACGATTTATTATATTATAGACATACGCTGACTGGCAATCGAAATGCCTTCTTGCAAAAACAGTTCGAGTACAACATGATGGGGCGACAATATCCTTCCTACGTTTTTTTAGAATATTTTGGTCTAATGGTAATAATTTATAGCGTTTAAGGATTACCTAATGCCTATATCTAGAATATAGAGTTTTCTCGCGGACAAGAGGCCACATGTATTGTATAGTGAAACTGTAGGATATCTGAGGGCTTAGATAGCATCACCTTTATAAGCGACCGTTGTGCTCGCACAATCTCCAGAAAATTAGTCTTATCTGTACCTCCCCATACAGAGATACAAAAATTAATTAGTGATTGCGCCAAAGCATATAGACTTTATTTAAGAATATTGATAACATAAGTGTTTTGGAGGTTTAAAGATCCAGATCAGTTTTCTTATTCTGTTCATAACTGATTCAACCTGCTGATGCCAGTTAAGATTTTGATCCACAATTATGCCAAGATGTTTGGTACTAGTAACTTTTTATAAGGCCGGCAATCACAAGATATGAGGACATCTTGTCGACAAATGTGTATCCTGAGACTGAAGTCTACTAGGTTTTGGATGGAGTAAAGCAAACGTAATAAGTTTTGAGTAGATTATCCTCTAACCATGTAGATACTATTTTTAAACCCCTTTCAGGTCTTTCCTGCACATCAAACCATGTTTTTCCAGTGAATACGATGGCGGTGTCATCGGCAAAACAGAAAATCCTCCCAACACTCTGAAGATTACAAAGTTCGATGTACACCAAAAATAATGTTGGGCCTAGGACTTGTGGTATACCGAATGTCACTTTTTCCTCAGCACTCATAGTTATTTATTAAGCTCTCAGGTACAGTTTTGAAGACCTTCCCATTCAGGTACTTACAGTTTTCGTAGGGTCATTATTTGAGCGTAAGAAATGCTTCCATAGTTTTTAAACGTTAATTGATGTTTACCGATTTCTCCATCAATTATGGACTGATTTTCAAAATTATTTTTTGATTTGAAAAATCATAATCAATGAGGTGATCCCATTTATCCCCAAGTCAGGATCAGATCATAGTTAGAAGAGATCACATCAATAAAAAATTGCGACCACCTTAAAAAAATGGCACTAAAAAGTTATATAATAATGTAACTTTTTATAGTGAAGTGAAAGAAACGTGGAATTAAGTCGGTGCCAATTCAGAGTATTCATACGTGTAGTAAGTTTTATTAATTACTAGTGATTCCCCGTGACTTCGCCCGTAAGAGTTGGATTTTCCATATAAACTTTCATCCCCCATTTCACCCCCTTAATGTTTTTATATCGCGACAAAATGTAGCCTATGTCCTTTCCAGGGTCTCGAACTGTCTCCATCACACCAAATTTCATCTCAATCGGTTAGGTGGTTTGGTCTGGAGGTAACAGACAGACACACTTTCGCATTTATAATACTTATTAGTATGGATAATCTTTGCAGTGGAACCTGAAGATGTGTACATATCTACACATTGTATTTTGGGAACAGAACACATTTTGCACATTTTCAAGACACAATAAAATCCTGAGTTTCGGTGTTTGAGAGTTTAGGCAGTGGATTACACGTGGAGGGCGACAATGATAGGGGGAAAATAATTAAAGTCGAGCGCTTATAGCTAGGTACTTGCCACATCAGTTTCCCGGGGTTTTAGGTATCACTTCACAGGTCACAATCACTCGAAATGTCTGTAAGGAGCTTCACAGGATACACACGCGGCGAAAGCGCTCTGGTCGGTCTAGTACATGTGTCATAGGTAACGTCTCGATGGCGACTGGGGCTCCGGGGTTCTCACGGTACGTTTTTAAACAAATAAAAACAAGGCAGGTACGCGTGCGAGTGCGCGCGGCGTAGTATCAATAGGGTACACAAACAAATCAAAATATTGTAGTAAACATATCGCCCGCCCTAAACACGTCAAGTGTTTACGAGAAGGTTAGGAAGCTAAGGGAAAGAAGTTCACTGGACAGGAAGACGAACTAATTTCGTCAAAGATCTCTTTAGGCTGCCGGTAGGAGTTTTAACATCTACCACACGAACAACTTGGTCTTGGCCAGGGTATAAATTAATAATGCGTCCACGACGCCACTGCAAAGGGGGAAGGTTGTCATCTTTTATGAGTACTAGCTCACCCACTTTAGGAGGATCACAAGGAGAGGTCCATTTATTTCTAATTTGTAATGTATTTAAGTATTCTAAATGCCAGCGAGACCAAAAGTGCTGGGTAATTTGTTGGATTAGCTGAAACCGTGTAAGGCGATGCAATTTTACGTCTTTATAAGGGTACTCCGGAAGTGCAGCTAAGGGTTGTCCAATTAAGAAATGGCCGAGAGTTAACACTTCGACATCATTAGGGTCCGGAGAAAGTGGGCACAATGGGCGTGAATTTAAAACTGCTTCAATTTTAGCAAAAACAGTGGTCAGCTCTTCAAATGTAAGGGGGATATCGCCTACTACTCGTTTTAGGTGCGATTTCGCCGATTTAACCGCAGCTTCAAAAAGACCGCCCCAATGAGGGCAAACAGGAGGATCGAAAACCCAGGATATGTTCCGCTTTGAAAGCTCAGAACCAATAGCCGCCTGGTTTTGAGACAGGAAACACTCTAACTCTTTAAGGTAATTGTTGGCACCGATGTAATTTCGACCGCAATCGGATCGGATTAGGCGAGGTACACCACGACGCGACACGAATCGGGAAAAGGCTGCAATAAAGGCTTCAGTAGTTAGGTCCAACACAACCTCAAGGTGAACGGCTTTAGTAGAAAGGCAGACAAATACACACAGGTAACTTTTCACTAACCTTTTGTTCCTATAGGCCTGGACTTTGGTAAAAAAGAGTCCTGCAAAATCGGTACCTACACCGTCAAACGGTCTAGCAGCCGTGACGCGGTCTTTAGGTAGGTCACCCATGAAGGGTTGAGATACAGCCGCTTTGAGACGATAACAGGGAAGGCATTTAAAAATCACATGCTGAATAGCTCTGCGTGCCGACAAGATCCAAAACTCTCTATTTAACATGGCAAGAATTGCATTAACACCAGCATGAGCATTCTCGCGATGGTAATGTGAAATAAGGATGTTCACGAAATTACCATTCTTAGGCAGAAGAAGGGGATGGCGCGCATTAAAGGATAGATCGGAGTTTCGTAATCGACCTCCAACTCGAATCAGGCCTCTGTTATCTAGAAATAAATTCAACTTTCTAAGGGAGGTAGTGATAGGATCGCCACGCCGTAAGCGATCAAGTTCATCAGAAAAGGAGGTAAATTGAACAATTTTCACTAAAAACAAAAGGGAATCTCTCCGTTCCTTCAGGTAGGACAAGTAAGATTTAGGAAATAAAAACCGCCTTAGGTAACAAGTCACGTTTATTAGCTTGTTCAAAGAACTATACCGCTCTAATAAGAATGAGGGATCCGGGGTAGGAACATCGGCAGAGACTACTAAACAACGTAGTCCAGGAAGATCACTACTTGGGTTAGGTTCCGAAATACCGGGCCAGTTGTCAGGAGACTGCGTCAACCACAAAGGTGAAAACCAAAGGGAGCGGTCGATCAGTCGGGTGACCGACATACCCCTCGATGCACAGTCACTAGGGTTCATGTAGCCCGGGACGTACCTCCATTCACTAGATGTAGGACTATTATTAATCTGGGAGACACGATTAGCCTCAAAAGTCTGAAGGAGGTGAGGAGTGGTTTTTAACCAACACAACACGATTTTACTATCCGTCCAACTATGGATTGAAGTCAACACAGACGACCTTTGCAGACAAAGAGCGACGTGATGAAGTAATTTAGAGAGGAGGGTAGCTCCCAACAATTCCAACTTGGGAATTGTTAAACGGGTCCGAACAGGGGCAACTTTAGATTTAGCCATAACAAGATGGACGGAGCAAACACCAGACGGAAGTTCCGCACGTAAATAAACAGCGGCAGCATATTCCAATTCAGAAGCATCACAGAACCCATGTAGGGATAAGGAGGAGGAACCTCTGGGAAGAATATGTCGCGGAATGGCCACTTCACTAACCTTCGCTAGGTCCTGAACAAATGCAGTCCACTCTAAAGACAGGGGTTCATTTAAAGGATCATCCCAGGATAAGCCTGACATCCATAAGCGTTGGATAAATTCCTTAGCCTTAAATACGACGGGAGATATCCAGCCACAAGGGTCATACATACGGGCAATCAAAGATAAAACTTTGCGTTTTGTAATAACTGCATCACGGGTATCACAGGTATAATTGTAGGTAAATGAGTCACTCACAGGATTGTACTGCACACCTAAAATAGCGACAGTCTGAGGATTATCTGGGTCTGAGAATGAATGAGGAAGTTGCAAATGATCCGGGGGCATATCCTCCAGGAGCTCGGGCCTGTTACTAATCCACTTACGGAGTTCATAACCACAAGAGGCCATTATTCCTATAAGCTCAGTTTTCAAAGCCCGGGCAGACGCAATAGTATCAGCACCAGTAAGACAATCGTCGACAAAAATATCTCTCTCAAGGACTTCAGCAGCTCGAGGGAAGGTAAGTCTCTCTTGTTCAGCGAGCTCAAGAAGGGCACGAATTGCAATGAATGGACTGGAACGAAGACCATAGGTATTGGTATTAAGTTCATAGGCAAGAAGTGGCTGAGAGGGATCCTCACGCCAAAGCTCAAGTTGGTACCTTCTATCATCAGGATGTACCCAAGTCATACGAAACATCATACGAATATCTGTTACAAACACTACCTCGTGCCTGCGGAAATTTAGGAGGATGTGAGAAATATCTCGCTGAAGCTTAGGGCCTGTATGTAAACATTGATTCAGGGACACTTTAGAGGACGTAGGACTACTACCATCAAACACAACACGTATTTTGTCACTAACAGACTTAAAAATTCCATGATGAGGGATAAAATAATGTTGAAATGAGGGATAAAACAAGGTACTCACGCATAAAGGAAATATATTTCTCTCGAAAATAAGGATTGGCTTGCAAACGCTTCTCAAGATTATGGAATCGCCGTAAGGCATTGGTTTTAGAATCACCGAGAGGTGGACGATCATGAAGAAAAGGGAGTCTAACCATAAATCGACCATCGCTTTTACGAGTGGTAGTTGCTTTAAAAAAGGTTTCACACTATATATCCAAGGGGTTCGCAACTGGAGATTGGGGGGCCTCTTCGATTTTCCAGAATTTTTCAACTATTTGGGACAGCGAGACTCCAGTCATGGGGGGGTTCCAAATCAGTAAATCCTCCATAAACAGGACCACACAGGACATAACCAAATATCGTCGAGATAGCAGAAAGGCCATCAGGGGACACAAACAACTCGGACCTTAAAAGGCGACCAATGACGTCAGCTCCAAGAAGTACACTTATAGTACCAGGTTTGTAAAATAAAGGGTCAGCAAGAGGGAGGTGCTTAGTACAGGTAATTACACTTTTAGGTAAGTCTACCTCTGGAAGGGTACCAGCAATCACATCAACAACTATTGCACTGGTAGAGATTTCTGGAAAGGCAGAATTAACTGGCTTAAATGAAAAGGATACAATGCCCGGGGAATTAATCGCTTGAACATTACCTATTCCACGAACAGGAACTGGAGAAGGAATGATAGGTAAGTTCATGTGGTCAACAACAAGCTCATTAGTAAAAAGGCAGCCCTGAGCACCAGTGTCACGCGCTTCCACATAATATCCAGACGAGGTTTTAACATGAATCAAGGCCGTAGGTAAAAGAACGAGAGAATTGCGAGGTAAAGATGTAAAAGCGGGTATGGAAGGGGGGCTGCTATCTAGTCAGAATTGTGGGGCCTCATTGTACTTATGATGAAATGCACGTTCAGCCTGGGTTCTTTGACCTAGAGAGGCATTATAAGTACGGTTACCGTTGGGTGCAGGTGGGGATCGCCCGCCCGAACGGGGAGGTGATGCTCTACGGGAATCACGAGGGGGCGGGGTACGAACACGGTGCCATTCAGTACGTGGGGGTGACACACGGTCCGTTAAGTGACTTTGTGCGGATGCCGCGGTTGGTTGGAAGCTAAGGCCGGGACGTCTCGGTATGAGCGCTCGCGATCGTAATTCACAGGAGAGGAGTCATTATAACACAGTAACGTGTGATGACTGGAACGACGGCACGTGCGACAGCGATAATCTCGCGTGCATTGGGATATGGAGTGTCTATCCAGGCATCGATAGCACAGTCGGGCTACTTTTACAAAGGTAACACGTTGACGTGTAGGAAGGCGAATAAAATCGGGACACTCGCGTAAGTAATGCGAAGTACTATTACAAAGGTGACATTTAGATGTCGTCGCAAAGGTAACAAAGGCTCTCGCAGGAGGTGGGGAACGCGCGTTAGGTTTAGGCAAACGAGGGGAGCTCACAGTAGGGGGGGTAGTAGTGTCAACAACAGAAGCACTACCTACATTGTCGTGGTGCCTACATTCATCCTCAAGAAAGGTAATAAGATGATCAAAAGTAGGGAGGGAGGTGATTAGGATTATCGCCATAACGACGTTCAAATCTCGATTTTAACTCTGAAGGCAGTTTAGCAAGGCATAAGTGAACTAATAGGTACGACCAATGTTTAACAGGAAGTTCCAATCTTTCTAAGCATCGATAAGTCGAAAGCAGCGGGTTCAGGAACGACACACGTAACCCGGAAAGTTTAGGCGTTATAATAGGGAGCATCATTATTTGAGCTATGTGGGTATCCGCTAAAACACGAAGGTTATGGTACCTACGTTTTAGGAGGTCACGGGCCACGGTGGAATTGCCCGCCTCAATCTTGAGGTGTTGTATTAATCGACGAGGTTCATCCGATAAGGCTCCCACTAAATAGTGTAGCTTCAAAGTCGGGGTAAGGGTAGGCTGGTTGTCCACCACGCTATCAAACTGGTCTATAAAACTGATCCAACTAGGTATAGGTAGGTCAGGTAATTTACTAGCCGGGTTATCAATAGCCAGGGATTTATTCTCCTTGAAAGGGGTGCTAGTACGGGACGTCTCAAATTGGTAAGGTCGTATTTCGTCTAACTTAATTTTTAAGTCGTCTCTACGCGTATCTCGTTCTTAACTTGCACATATTCTTGTTCATAAATCGCAGGATCGAGATTACCTAACAGCTTGGAACAAGCGGCAGAAAACTTATCGCACATAAGTAGCAGGTCGGAAAGACGCGCTCGCATACGATTGGAGGAAAAGGTCTCAAGAACTCGGTGGGAATCATCAACCCAGTCACTAATATAACGGAGTTCACCTATAGCTTCACGGTATTCAGCTGTATCCGTGTAAAGTACGGCCCTTACGGTCTCGTTGCCGGTTTCGGTATCCGACATTTTATTTACTTTAAATCGCAAGAAACAAGGTAGGTAAATTAAACTCACAAAAGATTTCAATACGATGCGTAAAGGAACAAATAGTAAGGGACGGCACAGATGCACCGGGTATAGCAAACGTAACTCGTAAACAACTTGCACGCGGTCACGCGGTAATGGCGTGATCAATAGGGAAACAAAGCGCTCGCGCAGCTCACTTGCACTCAAAGGGTAGGTAATTAACGCGCTAATCGATTTAATCGACACTTATGTAAAAGGGGTTGTACTCGAATGGTATTAAGGAATTTACTGTAAATAGGTTAGGTATATGACGAGACGTTTTGTTCAAATTACAAAGGAAAGTAGCAAATAAATAACTCTCAATTAAACAAATTACGTACTAATAAGGGGTCCTAATAAGAAACTACGCTCTGCTACCAAAATGTTTGAGAGTTTAGGCAGTGGATTACACGTGGAGGGCGACAATGATAGGGGGAAAATAATTAAAGTCGAGCGCTTATAGCTAGGTACTTGCCACATCAGTTTCCCGGGGTTTTAGGTATCACTTCACAGGTCACAATCACTCGAAATGTCTGTAAGGAGCTTCACAGGATACACACGCGGCGAAAGCGCTCTGGTCGGTCTAGTACATGTGTCATAGGTAACGTCTCGATGGCGACTGGGGCTCCGGGGTTCTCACGGTATGTTTTTAAACAAATAAAAACAAGGCAGGTACGCGTGCGAGTGCGCGCGGCGTAGTATCAATAGGGTACACAAACAAATCAAAATATTGTAGTAAACATTCGGTTTTTGGTTACTATATCACAGCACTTACTAAGAGTTTGCTGTTTATCTTTCTGCGAGTACTGATATCTCTGATGGTATCAGGGAAAGATAAAATTACAAATGTTTACTATACGATTCCATGAGGAGAATAAGTAGGTACCTACTTCAGTAAGATTTTATCATCCTTAAGCCTACATTCAATTTCACAAAAGCTGTCTGTCTGAATAGCATGCTACATTACTACTATACAACATTAACGAACAGATAAAAATACATTTTGCTTGATGTTCTTACGCGCAGGATTTGTAAGAAAACACCAAGGTACGTCAAAATGAATTAACCAACATGGTACGAAAGTGGCAGTATTATAATAGATTCTGTAAAAATGTATGTCTATAAGTACCTACTAATAATAAGGGGTATTATTTGTATATTTTTGATGTGTGTAGAATTGTAGAGGTAGTCTCTGCAACTTTTATACCAGTTTTAAATCTTATTTTACCAGTAGATATCTACATTGTTCATAAGTGACAATTTTAAACGTACACCCGTGAAAACTAGCCGATCGCTGTCAGGAAGCTTTAAATACTATAACTAAAATTGAAACAAAAGAGCACCGTGTCTGTCTGTGTAAGAAGTCCACGAAAGAATTCAGTTTGTTATTTAAATTACCTTATACAAGAATTTTTAAACAGAAAAAAGTTTTTAGACTTCGCGACGTCAACCAAGTTAGGTTTTAAAGTAGGTATTTGCAACTTAATTACAATTGGATAATTTGGCAGCTACCTCTTCACAGCGCTACGATAAAACATTCTCCAAACCCACTAACAAAGATACGAGTACCTACCAAAACGGAAATCAATAGACGGCAGTCTTAGATCATTAGGGTTTCTTACCTAAAGGGACCATGAACTGTACGTAGGGATAGAGGCGGGATCAAGGCCGAAGTCTGACGTGCGAACGTGTGTACCTCATTACAGTGACATGTCTCTGAGATACAGATATACTGTCTAATCTTGTACAGATAATGGTACGGACGGAACCCTTTGTGCGTGAGCCCGAATTTTATTTACGCCACTTATTTACGCCAGTGTACCAAGGCCACAAATTATACATGAATTAAAAATATTGTTTCGGGCGGGCGTCATTTCAGCGCTTCTCAGCCCTCATTACATACATAGTAAGTAAGGTACTTACTTACAAGACGAGTGGTTAATTAGCTAAGTACGTGCTTATATCACTTAACTGTCCCTATACTATTAGAAAATTGTAAAAGTAGCCCTGGATGTCATAGTAAGTAGTAGTAGTCGTATTAACAGTTCCTAATACAAAGGAATGTTATCCCTTTCCTATATTCAATATAAGTACTCTATGTTTGTTTATCCCAATTACCTAACTATGCTTACTTACCTTGAACCATAACTGTTTGTAGGAAAATAACTAGGAGCGCAGCAAAGGTGGCGTAAGAGACATGTTGCCAAATCAGATACGACACGACCGGCACCACGACTGGCATCACCCACAGGTAGTTCAGGAACTGGGACACCAAGTCGAACCTGTTAACGTCATTCGACATCAAGTTTATGACTTGCCCCGGTTCTGTTTTGCTCATACCAATACGATCGAGCTTTAGTATCTACAACAAACAATTTTTATATCAGTACCAACATACGTCGGAAATATTACCTACTTGCCGACTGGATGCAAACATGATTACTTACCTACAATTATATCTACATACCTACATGACGTTTACTGAGCATTTTCACAGAATAAGCAGCAATTTCCTCTTAATTCATTCATCATGACTTGCATTTACATACTCGTAACTCTATTATTTTTCTCCAAAATGAACTATGAATAGGTGGTATTACCTCATCACTCCTCATCATCATCTTTATAAATCATTATCTTATAGCCAGTACTACTATCTATTGACAAACATAGGCCTCCCCCATTTATAGCGAATCAAATGCATCGATACAGTGACCTACTTACTGTCTAAATTATTGTTTTCATGCACTCCAGTGATGTCATAGTCGCTAAAGAGATACGACTAATTAATTACTGACACACATAACATATCAGCACATGTGCTCCATTAACATGCATAAGAACTACGAGTACTTAACGCTACTTTAATTACGAATTAATATCACTTTTGTTGCTTGAAAATTAAACAAAGAAAAATACAAAGCACAAAATATCGGTATTGATTGGTAGGTGCTAAGCAGAACTACGAAATATTTTCGACTACAGACTTCTCCACAAAACCTGACCATCCTTGGGCCTGACAGTAGCTCTTCTAATGTACAAAAATATTAAGTTCCTTACCTTTCGGTACATGAGTGAACAGCTAGCTATTCTCACTCTCATTCCTATACAGCCCTGGGTTAGTGTTGTGTGGTTCATCAATAGGCCAATTACAATACTCAGAAAATTCATAGAAAAATTAAAGATATGAGCTGATCTATAAGTATCTGGATTCTTTTCCCCAGCAAAGTATGCTATAAATAAGCCTAGCGTGTACGGAACCAACGGCCTGAAACAAATAAGAGACTATTATTTTTTAAACTGCAAATAAAACTTAAGTCTCCCTCCAGAACTTAACTATTTTCGTTTTATAAACTATTTGTAACTAGCTGTTCCATAGTTCTGAAAATATAATAAAGTATACAGTGACGATTTCAAAATGTCGTTTAATATGACAGTTGTTGACCACAAAAGTAGTAATGACAATTTTTCGCTTTAAAAGCCAAAGCGTCTTCATTTCATTCCTCTATCTATAGCCTAGGAATTGATTGATTACACACGGGCACGCTAAATTGTGAGCTAGAGCCGCCCCTGCTGTCTAGTACTATTATTTTGTGCCCCTGATTGGACGTTACACTCACCATAGGACTATAAATAATATGCCAACCCCAATGCCGCAAATCATGTACTCCAGCCAGAAGGACCTGATGATGGCCCGGGACAAGGAGGGCTTGCCGCCCTTGCGCCGCGCGGCCTCCAGCTCTTCCTCCCACGCCTCCTCGAGTCTGTCGCCCAGGGCGCCGGAGTGGTCGCCCTCGCGAGCCTGCCATAGGTCCTCAAGCTTAATAGCTCGCTTATAGCCCCTTTTGAACAAGCTGAAGCTCCAACTAAAATAAAATATAAACTGTAATAGGGGCTGGAATTTAAAAAATGTAAGACGCACCGACTTGGTCATACGTGAATTAGGTACCCATCCGAAGTCTTAGTAAAGTCGTAGATTTTTTATTAGTAGATAAAATATTAAGATCTACAAGCATATTGTACACTGCATCATATGTAATTGAATACCTACCTACCTAAGTAATAAGCTTCGTTAGGTACGTACGTATCTAATTTACACTTAAAGTTCAGGCAGGAAATCGAATTCCAAGAACTCTTGTCATAGTTTCAGATATGTTTAAATCAAAAATATAATCTCGGAAATATTTTAGAAGTTAGGTAAGTACCTACACGTAACCAACGTGAAACCTTGAACCAACATAAAATACCTACTTGTGCACGTCTACACACGTCTATAACGTATTTCCAAGGACGATCCAAAAAAAATGATAATCGATTCAAAACAAAATAAAACACAATCTCTGTCCCGATGAAGACATCCCAAAGGAAAAACATCAATAAAAAGTTTGGGATGTCCCACTAGCTAAAGAGATTTTCCATTCTCTTCTTTTAAATTCTATCAGTGATTTTCATCGTGCAAGGCTTTTCGCCGTTTCCTGTAAAGAATCAGGCCACTGGCTTCATGCTCTCCCTACCAGAAATGTCTTAGGCACCCTTTTCGACAATTAGACATTCCGGGTGTGAGTGGGATTGCGAATCGGGGCTAAGGTTTGTTAATCTTTTTCGTGTACCTGTGGCAAGGAGGTCGACAAGTCGGTCTCCATAGTTGTTGTTGCCAGCGCAGAGCAAGTGCGGGCGTCTCACCCGTCATGCAGCTCTCAATGATGCCACCAGAAGAGCTCTTGCTATCCTTAATGTTCCACGCTAGAACCTCGTGGATTGGTGCGTGATGATGGCAAGAAGAGACCAGCACCCTTATTCACAAACGTCGGAAAAGTTTCCGTTTTGGATCCTTTCCGAATTCAAATGTCATTTCGTCGTCAAAGTTTTCGATTCCGACGAGAATCGAATTTTTTTGACGTCTTCGGAAACCTGCCTATCGGATTCGAAATCTGTAGTTTCCGACGTTTATGAAGAAGGGAGCAGATGGCCTCACGCTCATTCCCTGGGTTTGGGGACGGGCCTTCGTATGGGACCCAACTTGTGTCGATACTTTGCCCCGTTCTTAACTCAGGGAATCAGCTCTTAAAGCTGGTTCTGCCGCTGAGTAGTCAGAAAACGCTAAGCGGCGTCAATACGGTTTCAGTGGGTAGATGCAGTGGACGCAGATCTTCACGAGCTTAAAGCCGGCGACTGGCGTGAAATTGCACAAAACCGGGGAACATGGCGACGTCTCACATCGGATGCCAAGACACACATTGGGTCGCTGAGCCATCGAAGTAAGAAATAGTTTAGTGTTTCATATATTTAGTTTAATTGTTTATGCTTATTTAAGTACTAGCTGTTCCCCGCGACTTCTCTGCGTGGACTCGATGATGCAAAATATTTTATACTTACTTTGCCATCCAGCTATCACGATCTCTTAGTCTATAATGTCGTAAGGAGAAGAGAGGAATGAAAAATCGAAGTCAATAGGAACTCTTTTTAGGTTACTATTACCTCGCCATCCTCGTCTGGTAAGAAAATTTCGCATGCCAGTGCAAAAGACTCAAAAAATAAATTTTGCCCTATATCTTTCTTAGTAAAAGTGTAAAGGTAAATTTGTACTTTTTAGTACTTTATTGAAGGCAGTTTTATTCATTTGTAAAAAAATAGGTCACTAGGTTTAAGAGTTCAGAAAAAAGTCAGACTCAAAACTCCCTACCGCAATAGATGGATGTGGTTTAGTATCTATTTATTATCTCCCTACCCTACTTAAGGATCGCTTTGTAAGTTACTACTATCGTAAAGTAAGTAAGACTATTGTAAATATTATGAATTGAAATGAATATAGTAAATATTGTAAACATTTCCGTTAATAAGTGTATAAGTAGTAAAAAAATAGTGCCAATTGACTTTGATCGTAACTTGGAGACAGTTGGATTACCTTGGGAGTTTACTCTTTTAGACAAAAAACTATTTTGAAAATCAGTATAAAGTGATTTAGCTGAGCTGCTGAAATGGCTGATATGGAACCATACCATATCAGTTACTCCAAACCTTCAATTTGTGTAAATAACAAATGCTCGTCACGCTGAACAATGTTCCCTAAGGCGCTCTATTCATATCTCTTATAGTTTAGCTGAGCTGCTAGGGTGCCATATCAGTTGCTCCAGGCGTTCAATTTCTGTAAGTCAATAAAAAATGCTCATCGCGTTGAACAATGTTCCCTAACGCTCTCTATTCATATCTCTTATAGTAGAGCTGAGGTGCTAGGGTTCCATATCAGTTGCTTCAGACCTTCAATTTGTGTATGTCAATAGAAAATGCTCATCACGCTGAACAATATTCCCTAAGGCGCTCTATTCATATCTCTTATAGTTGAGCTGAGCTGCTAGTGTTTCATATCAGTTGCTCCAGACCTTTAATTTGTGTACTTCAATAGAAAATGCTTATCACGCTGAATAACTTATCAAGGCGCTGCTTTCATATCTCTCTTAGTTTAAGTGTACCTACTGCTAAGGTTCCACGTCAGGTACTCCGATCTTCATATATATATATATATAGATAATAAGTTATAGCCTAGTATTTGCCCAGACTCAATAGCTATTACTATGTTAACATCACCATCAATTCGTTTTTGGTAAAAATACGCAATGTACAGTACATTAGTTTTAATGTTTTATTATACCTATGCATAAATAAAAGATTTAAATATATGTATACATAGATTGCTTTGATGAGTCTATGACAATTTATAATTCTTAGTTACATGGAAATGTATGAACAATATCTTTTTGGCTCTTGCTTGACGCTAGCTAGACTAAGCCAGACGTGGCATGCCAATTACTTGCGCCAGAGCTGTTTTAAGTCGAGAAAGAGAATGCAAGTCGCTGGAAGCTAGATTTAGATAATAGGATAGGTTTTCAAGCAAACCGTATCCAGCTTCTCAACGGAAAGCCATCAAAACTTAGACTTTCTGTGACCTGGTGGAACAGCAGCCCAAATTACTCCTCGTCCTGCCCTTTTTCAGTGAATACTTCTCGCAATAATTCAATTCGGTCAGCGCGGTAAACTGGGTAAAAGCCTGTAATTCCTTCCTTTTCCAATTAATTTACTTTAGCATCCCAAAATAAGATATTAATATTACTAAGCCTCCGCTGTCTGTCTGTCTGTCACCAGCACAGAATAAGTACTAGTCCTACGTACAGAAGTATGACTTTGCAAGGAAATTCAAAGAAATATCTACTCAATGTTGTCAACGATATGGTGTAATTCAGTTCGCCTCAGACTCAAGCACATTTTCGTGTAGACACCTACAAAAATACATTGCAAGATAATTTAACTCTTATAACTTTGGAATATGATTCATAATACACTAAACCTATTCAGTGACGTACTATCACGCAACGCGATAGGGTTGACTGCCACAAGAAGCTACTTACGCCATCTAGCGCATCTTTCTAGGATTTTATTCACGCTCGTCCAACCAGCAACCTAGTGTCGCGCACCGCCGGTGAATAAAACTCGGGAGCGTGTCGCTGCCGGCTAGCGACACCCAACTTGTTTAGGCCCTTACCTAGGGGTCGCCGCGCGTAGGTACGTTTTTGCTACCTACGCGGGAAGATACACAGGCCTGTCACCAGGCTGTATCTCATAAACCGAGATAGCTAGACAGTGAAATTTTCACAGAAGATGTATTTCTGTTGCCGCTTTAACGACAAATACTAAAAACAGAATAAAATAACCGCTATTAATAACCACAACAGGTAGACGCTTGAAATATTCACAGAATATTAGGTTTATTTACTTTAAAAATCTATACATATAATAAAACAGTAAAACCAATGCGTCTGTATATTGAGTATTTTTACCAAAAACTATTGAGGGTGATGTTAAAATAGTACCAGAATAGGAATCTACAATTTTAACTTTTTTTTGTCCGTTTGTCTGTTTATCTGTTTGTACACGCTAATTTCCGGAACTACTGAACGGATTTGAATGAAACTTTTTTTATTGTGTAGCTATTGAGTTTGGGCAAATACTAGGCTATAAATTATTTTGAAGATCGGAGTACCTGACGTGGAACCTTAGCAGTACACTTAAACTAAGAGAGATATGAAAGCAGCGCATTAAGAAAAGTTATTTAGCGTGATGAGCATCTTCTATTGACGTTCACAAATTGAAGGTCTGAAGCAACTGATATGGAACCCTAGCAGCTCAGCTCAACTATAAGAGATATGAATAGAGTGCCTCAAGGTACATTGTTCAGCGTGATGAACACTTTCTATTGATGTACACAAATTGAAGGTCTGGAGCAACTGATATATAACCTTAGCAGCTCAGCACAACTATAAGAGATATGAATAGAGCGCCTTAGGGATCATTGTTCAGAGTGATGAGCATTTTCTATTGACTAACACAAATTGAAGGTCTGGAGCAATTGATATGCTAAATTACTTTAGACTGATTTTCAAACTCCCAAGGTAGTCCTACTGTCTCCAAGTTACAACCTGGTGACGGAAACCTGGAGAAAGCGAGAGAATCCTTCAAATAATTTTATGGTGCTGACCTTAACGCTAAGTAGTTCCTGGATAATTTCACCACAGACAGTTTGTCGTAATTTTGTTAAATTAATGTATTTGTTAATTTCATTAATCAAACCTACCACCTACTAAAGGAAATTGAACTATAAGAATAGTCTTACTTACTTTACGATGTAGGGGAAAGGGTAGGTAGGCCTTTGCCTTGCAGTGGACACGACAGGCTCCTAATAATAATAACTTTACGATAGTAGTTACTTAGAAACCGACCTTTGAATAGGCTAGGGACACAATAAATAGATGCTAAACCACATTTTTCTATTGCATAGAGAGGTTTGTTGTACATAATAATATTACAACAATAATAATATTTAAGGGGGCTCCCATACAACAAACGTGATTTTATTGCCATTTTTTGCTCGATATTTATAATGGCAACAGGCAGACGTTTAAAACATTCACCGAATATTATGTTGTATTTCACTTTAAAATAAAATAATTAAATTTAAATTAAAAAAATATTTTTAAAGGGGGGCATTCCCATACAAGCGTGTTTTTTTTGCCTATATTGTCTAATGTTGTAAGTTATTGGTACGGAACCCTTCGTGCGCGAGTCTGACTCGCACTTGGCCGGTATTTTAGTATTTACACATAAGTGTCAGTTAACATTTCTAAAACTGTTTTTTCGTCTCGGGATAAAAGTGATACATAGGTAGATCTAGTATAATCCATTGTACTAAATTAAGTCAAAATCAGTTTGGAACAGATTGGTAATGTCTACCTAAGTTTTCCCCTAAAATATCTAAGTAGGTACTCGTCGTTTTCTTTTGTTCGGTGTTTGACATTCTTGGCCCCCAACACGCTACACCTTATTCAGATGCAGCAGTTACCTAGTTTCTGAGCATCCTTTTAGCATTGCCGTACCTCAGCCAAATGTATAAAAGTAATAACAGAGACTTTTGGTATTTGGTTTTTTGTAACAAAATCTTTGATTTTTTACTATTTCGCCCATGTGGGATGTGAATGGTCAATGTGGTCATCCTTCGCGATGTTCGTCTTCTGTGGATGTTTTACCTAGCTTAAATTCCTTACACAACTGTATAGGAAAAATAGGGAATAGTCGCCCACTATTTGCACCGTGTCCTTAACTATTACCTTTCTTAGATATGTTTGCCTTAAGTATTATAATGGTCCTAAATTGGTTTTTAACGTGTCGTTACTTAATTTTTAGATTTTTGTTATGTCTAGGAATATAAGATTATCAATACTTTAGTATCACTCCTATTATAGTACCTACACGGATCACAGACTGACTGTTGTACTGTCAGTTTTGAATCTGCCGCCACAATACGACTGGCACAGATTTGTGTCACTCTGTTATGGGCAAAGTAGAGTCTAACTAAGAAAAACAAATTAATTTTATTCAGTCTACTTAAAAATCACCCTATCAAGGTTAGCTTTACCCAAACAAACCGTACATAGGTACCTGATAAGATCCATCATCTCACCATTAAAATGTAAAACATAGGTATCCTAAATCCTAAGCAGTATACCTTGGACTTACTTAAGTAGTCGTTTTATTCTAAGTCAAACTTTCTTAGTAGTATTAGTCTTAGTAACACTTATTTAGTCGTTTTGTTACATTACATACTTACGTTAAAAACAGTTTCGACAAGATGTTGGCCTTGTCATTGGGATTCTTTTCGCTCAGAATAATTTTTGAATCCATTTTCAGCTAGGTATGTCCACACATAAACAAGGCACTATTCACCACTGTGTTGTCAAGTTGCTTTCTTTATTGGATCTATGTTGTTTGACAGTCGACTACTAAGTTCACGTGTACTCGCGGGTTCGGTAGGTATTAATATTTTGTTTCAACATGAATCGGGTCATAACGCAAAAAACATACTGTAAAGATTTATCCAAGTCCGAGTAGAGTATAGGATTGCATAATAGTTTAACTACTTAAAATATCGGCGTATATATTGGTAATTCAGACTTTTGGTTATACTTTGCGTATTCTAAAAAGGTGATCCCTGTTATTTCACAATTATATTATTTAACTTAGTGTTTTGAGTTTTTTAAGTATTTTTTATCACAATGGCGCGGGCGGAGAACGCGAGTGTCAAGCGGTTAATTTCGGAGCCGACGACACGACAGACTGGCAGCAGTGTTTTGTTGCCGGCCAGACCGAGACCCCGACGTGCCACACACACCCATCAGTGCCATCACATTGCGTACCTACATACATACAATACAGACGTGCGCCTCTCTTCACAACTAGCTCGTTCCCTTTTCTGCAAATGGCAAATGCTGTTTCATGGTAAAAACAGCCCAATAAGCGTAGTTCGTTCAATCACAAATTACAAATTGTCTGAAATGAAATTCAATGAAATGCCCGGCTTGGATGTCATCACGGTGCACTGTGTTCGGTTAGCGGAAATAATTCAAAGATTAGTAAGTTCTAGTTCCAGATTATTTTTAATACAATTAAATTTTAGAACAGGTCTGAAACCGAAATCAAAAAAAAGATACTGCAAAGTGGCGTTGTTTTATTGAAGAAAAAGCCTCATAAAGTTCATAAAACTCGAAATAAATACCTACATTATTTGGGCGTAGTTATTATCGTACATCTACACTTGTATTTATGAAAATAGGTATAAAGATACTTATTTTTTATAGGTATTTGCTTCTATTTACATGCATTAAATCTATCGAAGAACTGCTTATATTATGCCGTACTTTACCTTTAAAAAAAGCTACGCGCTTATTTTTAAAAATGTGTATTTCTTGGATCGTAACTTTTTTGCCATATTGATCCTAATCCTCGTTTATGAGTCAAAAGATTCCTCAGTCCTTCTTGTAATTAGCCTACTAAATATCAGCTGGTAATATCTGCTAGCCTTGATTAACGAATCATTTATCTAATGAGAGTAATCCCAAAAATATTGTCGCTGGTATATACAAATATAATAAAGACTTTGTGAACGTGCTTCTGACTTCATCTGATCTATACAAATTATAAAACTGTAAAACCGATGCGTCTGTACATTGAGTATTTTTACCAAAAACTAATTGAGGGTGATGCTAAAATAGTAACAGAATCGTAATCTGCAACTTTTTTTTTTGTCTGTTTGTACACGCTAATTTCCGGAACTACTGAACGGATTTGAATGAAACTTTTTTTATTGTGTAGCTATTGATACTGGGCAAATACTAGGCTAAACTTATTTTGAAGATCAGAGCACCTGACGTGGAATCTTAGCAGCTGCTAAGGTTCCACGTCAGGTACTAGTACACTTAAACTAAGAGAGATATGAAAGCAGCGCCTTAAGAAAAGTTATTCAGCGTGAAGAGCATTTTCTATTGTAAAGTCAGCCTATTAGATCCCACTGCTGGGAAAAGGCCTCACCTCAACTATGAGGAGGAACGAGCTATACTTCACCACGCGGGCTCAGTGCGGATTGGTGGAGGGGTGTCTGTAAGGCAAGTGACAAACCTTACTGTCAGATGTTATCAAGCCGCCCTAGGGCCTCTGACTAGGCTTAACGACTAATACCAACAGATATTAGCCGGGACCAACTGCTTAACGTGCCTTCCGAAGCACGGAGATGCTTGTCATGGTCGTCACTTTAATGGTTGGAATGGTCACCCATCCAATCACAACCGCGCCGTGGGTTGTTTAACTTTTGGTATCACTACTAAACCGCTGCCGCCACTGCGCCACAAGCGCCTCTAGAACCCTAGAACCCTAGCAGCTCGGCTCAACTATAAGAGATATTAATAGAGCGCCTTAGGGAACATTGTCCAGCGTGATAAGCATTTTCTATTGACGTACCCAAATTCAAGGTCTGGAGCAACTGATAAAGAACCCTAGCAGCTCAGCTCAACTATAAGAGTTATGAATAGAGCGCCGTAGAAAACATTGTTCAGCGTGATGAGCATTTTCTATTGACTTACACGAATTGAAGGTCTGGAGCATTGATATGCTAAATTACTTTAGACTGATTTTCAAACTCCCAAGGCAATCCTACTGTCTCCAAGTTACGATCTGGTGGCGGAAACCTGATGAAATCGAGAGAATCCTTCAGATTTTATAGGCATGTATACTATATCTGCTACAGCATTAATTAAGGTATTTAAGCGTTAACATTCAGGAGCCATAATTTGATGGTGCTGACCTTAACGCTAAGAAGTTCGTCGATACTTTCACCATAAACAGTTTGTCGAAATTTTGTTTTATTTATACAGTAATTACTGTATTAATAATGAAAGATCAAAGTCAATTGGCACTATTTTATAAAATACTTATCACTAACTAACAGGAATTGAACTACGAGTAGAATAGAATAGAATAGAATAGAAAAGAAACCGACCTGTGAGTAGGCTAGGGACACAATTAATAAATGCTAAACTACATTCTCTATTGTGGTAGGGAGGTTTGAGTCTGACTTTTTTCTGAACACTAAAACTAAAGTTGCCTATATTTTTTTTACAAACGAATAAAACTGCCTTTAATAAAGTAAACTAAAAGGTAAAAAATTACCTTTACACTTTTACTAAGAAAGATATAATACAAAAAATAATAATTTTGGAGTCGGTGTCACTGCCATGCGAAATTTTCTTACCAGAGAAGGATGGCGAGGTGATAGTAACCTATCTAAAAAAGAGTGCCTATTGACCTTGATTTTGCATTCTTATCTTCTCCTTAGAACATGGAAGACTAAGAGATGATGATAGCTGGATGGCGATAAGAGTATAAAATATTTTGTATTATCGAGTCCATGCGTACGAAGTCGCGGGCAACAGCTAGTTCATCGATAAATTTAGAATTCAATTGAGCAAAAAACTTTTAGATAATAAGAATGAAAGAAGAAATATTCTTTGATCGAAACCCGGAAGTCATAGATACCTAATATAAAATACAAATTACATGTAGAAGTATGTACTAACTACTTGACGGAATCCTTGTAAACCCCAATTTTTTACCCTGCAGCATAACATATCTTAGGTATTATTATCTTATTCTTCTTTTCCTTAATGTCCTCTTTACGTTTATATTGTTATCCATATTTAAGATGGCGTGATACGTTTTTTTGTGTGTAGGAAAAGCAACAACCAGACGAGAAAGAAACAGTGAGATAAAATTGTCACTAGTTATAATAGAATTGGTTATTAAAACAAAACCTAGAATTGTATCAAAATGAGATCGATAGTTTGAACTAGTTTACTTCCTAATGGTTCTATCTATCTATTAGATCAGACATTTTTAATTAAGTTAGTTTCTGAATAAAATAATTTATTGTTTGCCCTTTGCCTTCATCACATACCTTTATTATACTCTCCTTCCATTAACCCTCGTAGACCATCGTAGCACGATTATGGTAAAAGTGATTTCTTCGTAGCAGTGTAGCACATTCGTTCGTAGCTTACTACGACCGAATAATTACACCTAAGTAACCTACATAGGTACTGCTTATTAACAGATGTATGCACAGTCAGCAGCACGTCAGGTTAACCATTTGAACTACGAAAATGTGTAGGTAAAAGTGGGGTAGTCTCACGTGCGGCCATGTGACCAATTATTCTGTGCAGATACAGAAAAATGTCTGGCTGATAAAGATAAGACACGGTACAATCGGCAGCACGTGTTGCCCATGTAAACTACGAGAACAGCTTTTAGTACGTAGGTAATAGAGGCGGTCTCAAGGTCAAAGTGGGGTTATCTGACGTGCGGCCGGGTGTACTATCTATCATTTGAATCAGTCTTTTGAGTCAGACAGAACACATCGCTGTTTACTTGTTGTAGGTAGTTAACATTGATTTATATCAAACCAATGCTAGTTAATAATAAAAGAAAGGACGAGATAAAAAAGGAACAAATATAATCTGCGATTGCGGGTTCGAATCCCGCAAGGGGCAAATGTTTGTGTGATGAGCACGAGCGTTTGTACCTAAGTCATGGATGTTTATATGTATTTAAGTATTTCTATCTGTTATCCTAGTCACCGTAGCACCAGCTCACGCTTAATTTGGGGCTAGGTAATTGGTGTGTTTGTTGAAACAATTTATTTATTTATTATTATAATAGTGTAAACTTACAAAAACCGCGACGGAACGCAAACTCGATTCTTTTCTTTACCCGACTTCATAAGAAGGAGGATAATGTTTTTCGAGCGTATGTATGTATGTCTTGGACGAATTATCTATGTAGTATTATGTCCATTTCCACCATATAAGTGACGTCCATGACAAGCATCTCCGTGCTTCGGAAGGCACGTTAAGCAGTTGGTCCCGGGTAATATCTGTTGATATTAGTCGTTAAGCTTAGTCAGAGGCCCTAGGGCGGCTTGATAACATCTGACAGTAAGGTGGTCACTTAAATATTAGATATTGGCACTTGACAAAATGACCACCAGAGGCGGGAATCGAACTTGCCTTACAGACACCCCTTCACCAATCCGCACTGAGCCCGTGGTGGAGTATGGCTCGTACCTCCTCATAGTTGAAGTGAGACCTCGTTTTTTCTGTCCTGTAAGTGAGACCTTTGCCCAGCAGTAAGATCTATACACGGTGTTACTTTGCATCCTTGCCATATTCACAGAGATAAAAGAAGGGAACAGTACCTATTACTATAGATAAACAAGACTCCCATAAATAAAGCTCAATAAGTTTTAAGAAAATTTGGTTTTGCAGTACACATAGGAATAAATCATTTTTTTCTCGCACGTGCAAAAGTCGCAATAGGAATCAAACCAAGTGGGCGTGGCCAAGCCGCCCGCGCCCGTTGCGTGTATATGAATTGATTTTCCTTCCTACTTTACGGGCTTAGGACCGTCAAAAATACCTTATAATAATAATGGTTTCAATTCATAACATTCTTGCACATTTTTCAAATTAATAAATTAGTAATTTTTGGCGTAGTTAAAAAGCTGAAATCATCTTATTTACAATTAATTAGTTATTTACAAGTTGCTACATACAAAGTTTACGTACTGCGAAGCAAGTGTTCAAAGTGTCCTCCGTTCTGATGCAGGCACAGCCTAGCACGGTGAAGCGAATTTTGCTTTTTACTTTCGCAACACATAAACACTGTTTTTTGTCTCACTGTTTCGAAAGCTGAAACAATCCTTTCGCGTAACACGTTTACACACTCAATCTCCTCTGCGTACACCAGTCGTTTCACGTCACTCCAAAAATCACCAATTACTGGGCTAAAATGTTGCACTTTAAAGTTGAATACTTATTTCGTAAATGGAACATTAAATTAAACAATTTGTCCCCTAAGAAACTCCTAAGTCGTTTTAAAAGACCTACTTAACGATACCCCACACGATACGACGAAAAAATAATCATCCCCACTTCACGTGTTCGGGAGCTACATATTTTCCAAAATTGTATTCTACCACTTTGTAGGCATAGTTGGTATACATACACTAGCAAAATACTAACGGCACAGATTACAACTAACGGCCTAGAAGCAAAACCTCGGAAAGACAGACAGAGTGAAAATCTGCAGCGGGATTTTCACACTTCATCAGTCCAGACTCCAGCGCTTATGTGATCTGCCGCGCGATCTAGTTCACCCAACTTTTCCCTGTACGACTAGCCGTTCTATAGAGCTGTTATCACGTCTAGAGTAGAGATGTGGCCAAAATACTGCAGTACCTATGTGCGTCTGTACTATGATTAATAGACACTTAGTGATGCCGACCGAGATTCTGGAGTATGGACACGTTGGTGCGGAACTCTGTCCACGATACCCCGAGCATCTTCTTCCTCCAGCACAATATCTCTAGAGCATCTATCTTCCTCTTTTCCAACTCGCGCACTGTCCACGTCTCAGCCGCGTCAAGGAAGATATCATCGATGTATTTAAATAAATATTAGACATTATACTGCTCTTTTTTTTTTCATTTATTAATTTGGACCACAAACAGATTCACAATACAGCGTTTACATTATGCATTATTTAACACTAGTGCTCATTATGAATCCAACAACGTTGGCCACATCTTATTATTTAAATATCATAACTAAGTGGCGCCTGTCGAGGCATACAATGGGATTAATTACCTAAAGTACAAAAAAGAAAACTTGGTATGGAACCTTGGGCAAGAAAAAACATAAATATCTTTAAATCATGTATGTGTGTATGTTATGTGCGGCCTCCTATAGATTGTATATGTGTGTGTGTCTGTGTGTGTGTGCTGTGTTTGCGTGTGTCTGTGTGTGTGTGCTGTGTTTGCGTGTGTGTCTGTGTGTGTGTGCTGTGTTTGCGTGTGTGTGTGTTTGCGAGAGTTGTTTGTTTTTTCATCAGAAGTGTAAGCTTGGACTGTGTTTTTGTGTCTTACATTGGATATTATATATGTATATGTATTTATATAAAATAGTAAGTAGTACTTCTACAACATTTTTCTTATAATTTTTCGCATCTAAAGCAAAGATATCCAATCCTTTAAACAGTTTGTTATATGAGAGTTGGATTCTATTCATTGGACATCTCTTACCAGCATTAGTTCGACATGTTGCTGTTAGAAAAGTTTCGTGTTGACGAGCTGATCGCATATGCACCTTGATTGGCACTCTATAACAAATTTCATTGCTCACTTCAATACAATCATACCTATTATGACATATATCGTATTATAGCATTGCTTCCAATTGTAAGCGTCTTGATTTTAAGTCTGATAGCTTGTATATATTCAACAATTCGGTATATTGTACTCTTTTTCTGGCAAATTTGTAATGTACACATATCGTAAGAATTTCCTCTGCACTGTTTCAATTTTTTTATTGTATTTGTCATATTGAGGGTTCCAAACACTAACTGCATACTGTCTGTGGCCTGACAAGTGATTTGAAAAGATGGACGTATGTTGATGGCTGCTTAAACATAGTACCCGAGCGAACAACAAAGGAGTATAATCTATAGGCTTTGTTCAGTACGTTTTCAATATGTACATCAAGATGTAACTTACGTAACGTAACGAGTCTAAGGTTATTCCTAAGTCTTTTACAATGCTATCCCTTTTCAATATTTCACCACAGAGCAAGTATGGATAAGAGCTAACTGTACGTTTTTTCGTAAAAGTAATAGACTTACAATTTTTAAGGCTAAGTTTAAGTTTATTGTTATGGCAATATTCCGATAAGCGATGTAAGTCTTCTTGGAATCTATCGTGGCTGTCCACAGTCTATGTAATGATATACCTTTAGATCATCCGCATATAGAAATTAAGTAGCTTAAAGCACTTATCATAAGTTATGTTATGGAAATCTAAAAGAAAATGTGGTAGCACAACTCCCAGACCCGAGACAATACAGAAAATATGATTTTTTATATCGACCCGCACAGAATAAGTACTAGTACCCGGGACACAAAATACTAAGAGCCGGGACTAGCGTCGCCGCTCGATAGTCCACTATCGAGTTTTTCCATTGAGTAGATACCTATAATATACATAGTCAGATCATAAGTTCTGTCACACAATAAAAACTTGAATTTAGAATGCTGGCCACAAAAAAGTTTATTGAATTCGAATTTTTCATGAAAAGAAAAATGTGTACTTTTTAGAATTTTCCTCATTTTTGGGTTCCGTAGTCCGACAAGGAACCCTTATAAGATCGTTCAGTCCTAGTCTGTCACAGCAGAATATCTTCTACGTTTATTGACTGATTTGCATGTAACTTGGTTCGTAGATACTTTACATATAGATCTTATTTTTAAAAATACAAAAAATTAAAATTACCCCTTTTTAAGGGTACCTCCCCATGCATGTAAAGGGGGGGTGAATTTTTTTTTTGAGTGCAACCCCTCGTGTAGGGTATTGTTGAAAAGGACTATGAAAATAAGGTAGGGTTTCCATACAACACTTTTTTATCAGCTTTACCATTTGCGAGATATAGCCCGCCAAAGTCGTTTAAACGGTTATTATTATTATTAGGTAATCTGTGCCTTTAGTTGGTTGTAGTATGACAACCAAAGATTACCTTAGTATTATTTTACGGAGTTCTAAAAGAAGGCCCGCCAAAGAGGCACCCTTGGCCGGGATTAGAAACAAGCTTATTGATTTTGTATTTTTTATTTTGCATAAAATTACATTTACGCCTCCTTCTTTGTGTCGGTCTTGCCACCACGAATTCTTCCGGTCCTGCGCGCAGCGATGAGACCAACCTTGCGACCAGCGGAGGTACCTCGCTTGACAGTCGATGCCTTACCTAAAAAAATGAGTCATCATTTAAAATTGCACCAACAGCAGTTAACACAAACTTGTTGCTTAGAGTACCTACCGCATGCAGAGTACCTACTGTGTTTGATTTTTTATAAGTATTGGTTTTTGGATGTCTCTTATAACAACTGGAATGCTATCTAAGAAGCAGACATGTACATAACAGAAGAAAACTCATTTTCCATTTAAAAAATCAATTAAAGTAGTAAAGATAAAAGTGTGGTTGCACAAAATGTTCTTAATTGTCTTCTGCCTCATTCACATACCATACTTCATATAATTAGGTATTACATATTATGTGAAACAGATACTTACCAATATGTTGATGGTTACCACCTCCGTGAGGATGCTCTACCGGGTTCATAGTAACACCACGCACATATGGCCAGCAGTTACGCTTAACCTTGTATTTGTGGTATGCACGCCCAGCCTTCAGGATAGGTTTGTCAATACGTCCACCACCAGCAACAATGCCTGGAATGTTAAATATTGGTTTCAAACACAAAAAGCATATAATTGATATGATTACATAAGATTGCTTGCTTCAGAAAGAGCCTCTGTGTAATCATAAATCTTCAGAGTAGGTAAGTTGAAAGTCATCATGAAAATTTTTTAGAGGACCACCAATGATCATAAAAATAATTGAATTCACCTGTAATAAATTAAGGTTTGTCTTTACGATTTTTTGATAAAATAATACTAACCAACCATTCCTCTGTTGCTTGACGGAAGCACTTTCTTGGCTCCAGATGGAAGTTTCACTCTAGTACGTTTAGCATCTGGGTTGTGACCAATAACAGTAGCAAAGTTACCAGATGCACGAGCAAGCCGACCTCGGTCACCCATCTTCTCTTCCAAGTTGCACACAATAGTACCTTCAGGCATAGCTCCCACAGGCATCACATTGCCTGCAAAAATTTATACATGTTATCTCAATGTTCACTTCAACTATTGCTTAAGGGTACAGTATCAATTTGAAAGAGAAAAACATAACTTACCAACTTCAAGCGTGGCTTTCTTTCCACAGTATACAAACTGACCAGTGTATAGACCCTCAGGGGCAATGAACAATTCCTTGCGGGTCTTAAACTTGTAGGGGTCGCGGAAGTGGACCACAGCCAAAGGAGCGCCTCTACCAGGATCGTGGATTATATCCTAATCAACAATATTATTCAAATCAAATATTATTCTTAAACTATAGGTAAAAAAACTAATAGCAATAGGAGTAAGTATCGTCTTAGAAACCTGTTTTCAACAGAGAAAAGGGAAACCTAGGTTTGAGGTTATGTTTACAAATTTTTACCTTCACTACACCCTTGATGTAACCATGACGTTCAGCATAATCTAATGAGCGAAGTTTGGGGGCTCCTTTTCTTTTCTTCGTGTGCGAAACGAAGACTGAACCGGCTCCTTTACGCTGTGCACGAATCACACGGCCCATGATTACGTTCCCTCACTGAAAATCCAACACAATATTTAATCTCGAAATCTGAACACCATCTTGTGAATCAGCTAATACTGAAAAAAAACTGAGATTATTTTCACAAAATATTTTATTTCTATATTAGATTAAATCGGATTTACAAACATGTAAAAATTTCACGTACATATGACAGAGGGCCAGTTTTTGAAAGAACTTGTGTAGTGATGTGACTGTTTTGCCTAGTTTAGCGTCTCTACTCTAGAGGTGATGATGTGACGGACGTTGAGTGGCCGATGTATTATCGATATCAAATATTTGAAAAATTTAGGGGCCGGCAACTGTCAAAGTGGCGCTAGTAGCGCAAAGACGAATAACAAAGTTGTTTTTGGATGAAATTAGTGCCTGTAGCCTAGATATTGTGTACCAAATTGTAAAGAAACTAAAGGTCACCAGTTTCCTAGGTCACCAGTTTCCTCGAGATGGGAAACTTAAAAAATAGTACGTAAACTATACCTACCTGCATAACATAACCTAAAATATTAGTAAGTTTACTTTTTGCATTTTATAGGAGAACTGATCGCCTAAATTCTTAAGTTTTTGTCATAAGGCTCTAATGTGTAATATAAAAAGGATATCATTAATTATTTGTACTTAAAATAAAACTTTTTAGCACGACATGAAGACGTAAGTTCCATACTTAAAACTATTAAGAGAACGATCTGTTTTTTATCATAATAGACTGTTTTAAGTAAGCGTGCATTATTATACCATGTAGGTAGCAAGTTCTATGACCTTGTTGATGTTTAACCTCCAAAGACCCTGCGTACCTACAAAATTAAAGACAAAATAAAATACCTTGATCAGACCCAGCTTCGTAATAAAGTTTGTAGTACTTACCGCCCACGGTACAATTTTTTGTACATATTCTTTAAACTCTTTTACTCTTTTTCAAATCTTTCCGCGACTAGTTTCAAATGTCAAAATGACTTTAGTAGTCTATATTGCCTATGTTGTCAATGCCGCCAACCAAAAAATAAGTTGAACTCTCAAAACCAGCTGCAACGAACGAGGAGACATGCCGCGGCCTTGTGGTAGAAGTAAGGTAATTCTGAAAATACTAGTATAATCACTTCTTTTCTCACTTTACTGTTAATGTTATTATAAATTTAAAGGTATAAATAGTACACTCTATTAATAATTTTCGTGAAAGTATTAAACGTAGCTAATTTGCAAAGTCCTCAATTATTATGTGCAATTTTTTGTACATTGGTTTGCAGTATCAAACATTCGTTCTCTGTTTATAAATGTTTTTTTTGTTTTTACTTTAAGATCTTACTGAAAATGACATTATTCAGAGTCTCAATGACTCAGAATACAAGTGAAACTCGGAAGAGGACCCTTTTTAAGATAATGGAACGGATGATGAGTGCAGGTCTAATAATGAACGAGAGGAATCCTCCAGTTCTTTAAGTTCTTTCTGTGAAGATGAAGTCCCGGTTGATGAAGATGACGATGTTGTAACACCATAAAAGATATCACTAATGTTAAGATAATATTTTTTAGTTATAAGTAAATATTTTCGTAATAAGGGCCATTTAAACTCTAAGTCTAAACTTTTTAGACTCCAGGATTTCGTCCTGTTTCTGTAATTTTTTTAATAATTTCATTAAAAAATCATAAAATATATACTATATTTTTTTATTTTCTCCGCAATGTTAATACCTTATGTATTACAATGTAATACACTTGACATATCACTTGACAATAAACTTGTCATGTTTCCAAAGCTGAAAATTGACATGAAAACATCACAAATTAAGAAATTCCAAGAGGAATCCCAGGCAACGAAACCGCTGACTCCTGTGCTAAGAGTGCTACCACCACTGGATCCATGGACCATTTTAAATGCTATGCACATGATTTGGCTTCCCTCCCTCGCTTCCATTTAAATCAATCGTGGAACACCCATTGGCAAAACACTAAAAGAACTGCAGGTAAATACTATTCCAACATACAAGAAGAGATCCCTAACAAACCGTGGTTTTTCAAACCGGAAAAACTCCCAAAGGACATCATCTCTATCATTTGTAGACTCCGCATAGGGCATGCGTGTACACCGGTTCATCTGGCCAAGCTTCACATCAAAGACTCCTCTTTGTGCGAATGTGGTATTGATGAGGGCACAACAGATCATATATTTTTTAATTGCAGCAAAATAGGCAAATCACTTCACGATTTTATTCCTAAAGATATTCCCCGCCCAACTAACATTAAATGTTTTCTTAAATTAATTAACACTGCAGTTTTAGGCATCCTATCAAAATTCATTAAAATTAATAACATTAGACTATAAACTAACTCTTGTGACAAATAAAAATCTAGCTTCAGTTTAATTTGTCACCCTCAAATGACCCGCCTCTCCCCCCTAGAATAGTTTCTAACCGGTTGTTGTTGTGATGTTTGTTTTTGTTTTGTTTTCAGCGTGTTGCAAATGTGTCGTCCTATGTGTGCTGTTTGTCACACAGATAAAGCTTGTTATTATACTTTTATTTAAATCATTCCGAATTATTTTTATAATAAACAACGTGCCTAAACAACTGACGTGTAATTGGCGGAATTCAATGGCGAGGTGTTCAACCGATGACCTCTGATCTGTCGGCCATAAACAAAAGAAAAAAGAAGAAAGTAAGAAATTTCAAGTTTATCTCGGCTTTGACATGGTTTCTTACGGTGGTGGCGCCATCTGAGATCAGCTTTCACTTACGAACCCCATTAAACCAACAAAACTAAATCATATAAACTAAACTACTTACACTACCTATCTATTCATATAGGTATATTTCCAAAATACTTAAGAAAACGACCCACCAATAATCCGTTTTCAAATCATACTACAATACAATACAGCTTGAGTTTGTAGCGTTGGCAGGTGGAACTAAACAATCGACTATAATGGCAGCACTATTCGGCTGTTAGGTAGAAGTAGGTATTGTCTGTTGTATAATATTAACCCATTCGCTGCCAATTACGAGACTCAATAAAAAATCTATTGTTATCTCGCACCGGTGCGTCGTACTGTGGCATGGAACCAGTTAAAACTATTTTTCCTTTTTTTAAGTTCAATTTTAATTAAATGAATCGTACTATTGACTATCACCTCTACTTTTTCACATCACTAGAGATAGTTTATGGATCTCAAGCTGTCATGATTGATAGATACCGTTTAGGACAACGAAGAAAAAACTGACGTTACGATAATAGCTTTTAATACATTGAGAATAGGGGGTGGTCTCGAGGACTCGTAAAACAGGCTTGCGCGTGCGCGCGTCTTTGCCGGCAACCTAACTGAATTTGTTTGTACCGTGGACAGTACCGCGGCATGTAGGTGAATAGCGCGCGCAAGTACATGGAGTGCAAGAGGCTCAGGCTATACGTCACTGAATTGGTTTAGTGTATTATGAATCATATTCCAGAGTTATAAGAATGAAATTATCTTGCAATGTATTTCTGTAGGTGTCTATACGAAAATGTGCTTGAGTCTGAGGCGAACTGAATTACACCATATCGTTGACAACATTGAGTACATATTTCTTTGAATTTCATTGCGAAGTCAAACTTCTGTACGGAGTACTACATAACATAGTACCTACTTATTCTGTGTCCATCCATCAATCAAACATGATCAGCTGCCTGTAGTAAATAGACGTAATAATTTAGTAAATACTGCCACATTCTATTTCACTTATAATTACTCAATGCTTATAATACATCACACAGATGGATACAAACAAACAATGTGGTTTGTGTGATCGCAGCCTTAAGTCACGTTGTAGTCACGACGTTCAGTGGTCACGTTGCAAGCGGCGTGTACTTTTCTGACAACTTGTGGTTTTGTACGATACGCTCGAGTTTGTATGCTTCTCGTTTACTATATATTCTAGAGGAATTTGTTTTAGAATTTCGTGCGAAAGTTACTGTGACCGTATAAGAAACCTCACATTGAATAAGTTTATCAATAGCTTCAGTGTTAAGTGCTAAAACAAACCGGCCAAGGAAAAAAATTTTGTTGTGCTGCAAAGATTTCTATAGATTGTGTCGCCCTTTTACAACATTTGGATCAAACAAACATATTTTGGTTATATATTTGTGCATTTGGATTGTCATTGGATTATTTTCAGCGTATCATCAAGAAAATTAAAGGTATTTGCTTCTGAATATTTCGTGAAAAAACAATACTAGGTACCAATAAATCCCAAGCTTTCAGACACAACCTTTTACATAACCTTTCAGTATATTAGAGCAAGATAGCATGAAATTGTTGTACTATACAGGAATGTTATACAGAAAGAAGTGGTGCTGCTACGCAAACATGAATCTTTTTCACTCCCATTGTGCTCAAAACTTTGTTCTATTTTAGGAAACTGATGGGGAAACTGAAACCTTGTAAACAAAATTTCATTCTCATTTTCGCAATGTACAAATATTCTGTACTTAGCTATTTAGGATAATAATTTGGAACGGCAGTTGGAGTGAAGCTTTTGGCAAAATTTTTAAGTCAAGTTAGATTTTTCTGTGTTATTAGATTCTTAAAGAGTACATTGTATTTTGCTCATCTTATACGGAAGAGTATTGATATTGCTTTATATTGTGCAGTCTTGAAAAAAATTAGTGTTAGGTGTGTAATTTTCGCCTCCATAAATGGGTTCAGATATTCAAAGAAGAATAATGTAAGTGTAGGACTTGAAACACTATTAGGAGATCGCAAATTACAGTAACTGGCATTCTCCTATGAAGTAACCTCCTGCTAAAGAACTTAATAATTGACAATTGACAATTGAAAATTATGTTATTTTATTTCCAGTCAGTGCCATGTGGGTGACAACTTAGGTATGTCGACTGCAACAAAGACACTACCGGCAGTGTCCAGTGCACGTACGCACGGCCACTCAGCCTCTTCGGCCCTCTGCCATTCTGGAAAACATATTGTCCATTGGTTTCGCAAGGGCCTCCGTCTACATGACAATCCATCCTTGAGAGAAGGTCTTAATAATGCAGTCACATTTCGCTGTGTTTTCATAATAGATCCCTGGTTTGCTAGCTCATCTAATGTTGGAATAAACAAATGGAGGTATGTTTTTTTTTTTTATTGTTTCTGTAAAGCTTTACTGCCATAAATATTTTTTAAATAAGTTTGTCCAGAATCGCGTCAATCACACCATTTATAAATTCAAAATTTGGTAAACCTATTTTTATGGTTTCTGGTTTTGATGTCTCTCGTGGATTAGCATAATAAATATTATTACATTTGTAATAGAATTTGCAAATCAGACATATTACATTATAACATTCAATTCACCAGGTTCTTGCTGCAATGTCTGGAGGATTTGGACAACAGTTTGCGGAAGCTGAATTCCCGACTTTTCGTGGTTCGTGGACAGCCTGCGGATGCTCTGCCGAAACTCTTTCGCGAGTGGGGCACTACAGAACTCTCGTTCGAAGAAGACCCCGAGCCCTATGGACGCGTCCGGGACCACAATATTATGTCAAAATGTCGCGAAGTCGGTATCACAGTCGTAACTCGTGTTTCACACACGCTCTACAAATTAGATAAGTGAGTAAATATATGTCGTACCTATTAGTCCATTAAACTATGATTTTATTGAATCTATGCTAAGAAAATTTACTTAAATATCATTTTGTCTGCTAAAATCTACAAGTCATGGTCTTAACTTTATAAAATAAGAAATAAATACTTCATAAGATTTTTTCATGATTACCAAGATTGTAGGTAAATGCACCTGAATATGTGACCCTTTCATGCCTGCTGATACAACTCGTTTTCTTTCAGAATTATAGAACGTAATGGGGGTAAAGCGCCCTTGACGTATCACCAGTTCCAAGCGCTGATAGCCAGCATGCCACCGCCGCCGCCACCTGAACCTGCCATTTCATCTCAAACGATAAATGGTGCCATCACGCCCATCTCGAGAGACCATGATGATCGCTTTGGAGTCCCCACTCTTGAAGAGCTGGGTATGTCTTTATTGTGGTTTATGTATTTAATCATAGGTTTTACCGTAAAGCTTAGGATTTGGTAAAAGGGTTGGTAAATGTAGAAAATAAGAGAATACAATATTACTTTTATTGATTTGGTAAAGGTTAGGTTGTTACAGTGAAGGTTAGTAAATGTCGGTTTGCCATAGTTTGGGCTCATAAAATACCATAGAATGTTATTATAACTAACTTGGTACATCTCAATAACTTGGCAAATTATGCCAAGTATCTAATACCTATTCACCTATCTACCAAAAAATTCCACAACTTTCTCACTCACGAACTTTCAAAAATCCTGAAAATACTTTTTCTCAATTTCTATTTTCTACTCAATAGCTAAATACCAATTTTCAACAATTTGGCTTAATTAAGTGTCCCCAATGTTTTTTCCCCATTAAGGGGCGAATTTTCAAAAATCTCACCAACACTATAAAAGGATGGTGCATCAAGTTTATAATCCTAGTAGTTAGTGCTGTGTGTTGATATGTCAGTCAGTCAGCCAATAAGTCAGGGACATCAGCTGCCATTGCTATTTTACTTGAACATTTTTAAATTCCAGGTTTTGACACTGAAGGACTGAGGTCTCCTGTATGGATTGGTGGAGAAAGTGAAGCTTTAACTAGGCTAGAGAGACATCTCGAACGAAAGGCTTGGGTTGCTTCATTTGGACGTCCCAAAATGACTCCACAGTCACTCCTGGCTAGCCAAACCGGACTATCACCTTACCTTAGGTAACATCCTGACTGGTTTTCTTTTGGAATTTTTTGCTTATTTCGCAGTGTTTATCGATTAACGTTTACGTGTATTAACACAGGTTTGGCTGCTTATCAACAAGGTTATTTTATTACCAATTAACTGAATTATACAAAAGAGTAAAAGGAGTTCGACCACCTTTGTCGCTACATGGACAAATACTTTGGCGAGAATTTTTCTATTGTGCTGCAACGCGCAATCCGAATTTCGATCGCATGGAAGGCAATCCTATATGTGTCCAGATACCATGGGAGAAAAACCAGGAAGCTCTAGCCAAATGGGCTAATGTATGTATTAATATATCTTTAACAAGCGACCAGCCCCTGCTTCTGTTTGGTGCAATTAAAAAGATATAGCACATGAATAAAGTAGCATTCTAATCCTGAATAATTATTTGAAATCAGTCTAGTAGCTTTAAGTTTATTCATCATAACGTTAGTATAGATTAGCGACCATCCCCGGTTCACGCGGTTAAATGTTAGGTAGTAACTATCCATAGAAGATAAACATAGGGCCATCACAGACTTTTTTAGACCCATAATAAAAAAACTGTTACACCATATATTGTTTTGTTATATCTCAAACGTATTAATGACGCATTTTCATGCGTGGGTATTATATGAGAAGAATTCCAAAATAGTCAATTTTGATAGTTTAGGCAACAAGCAGCTGCCAGTAGTTTTATTTCGTAAAAAACAATTCATTTCAAAGTTTTCCTATTTCAATTGATTTTTAAAAAACGGAACAGAAGCTACTATGATATTACATACAGTGACGTTCATATGGCTATATAAACTAAAGTTTCAACTGTCAACTGATTAATATCTTAAAGTCGCTTTTGCGTTTTATTTATTATAGTCCGACAAGTTCATGCGTGACCTTCGTGCGGAACGTGAGACGTGCGGGGGGCGAGGCGTGCTAGATTACAAAGGCGGCGACGTTGGTGTTGAGGAAGGGGATTTCCTATGACAGTCGCATGTGATTAGGGCTTCCTCGCCCCCGCACGACTTTTGCGCCAGAGGAGGATCGCGCACGAACTTATCGGCCTATAACCGACTGACGTCATGTTCATGAAACAACATGGGGCGTCCAGGGGTTTGTTTAAGGAACACGCCATAAAAATAAAGCAAGCTGCTGGCAACCCTAAAAAATATACATTTGAAAGAGAAATTTTGAGTGTTAATGTTGCAGGGACAAACTGGTTTTCCCTGGATCGATGCCATCATGATACAACTAAGAGAGGAAGGATGGATCCACCATCTCGCCCGTCATGCCGTTGCATGCTTTCTTACTAGAGGTGACCTTTGGATTTCTTGGGAGGAAGGGATGAAGGCAAGGCATTTTGAAATGATAATAACTAGACTAGTAGTAATAGAATTATGAAACTTCATTTGGAAAGTTCATCTGCGACAGAAATGGTAAGGATTCATTATAATATTGTCATGGGTTAACTGGTTAATTGGAATAGCAATAACTCTTAAACTTAAATAAAATAATTCTTTCTCTCTTACCACTTTACCACAGAAAACTAAAACCGTGTTCAAACCTCGTCTAAATATAAGACGGCAAATTCAACAGGTAACATAAGATAACGGGATACATATATCAAATTTGCTGTCTTATAATTAGACGTTTGTTTTCTTCTGTAAATGCTAGTCCGTCAAGTTGTTGCGCGACCTTCCTGCGGTCGCGAGAGGTGCGGAGGGCGAGCCACGCTAGACGTCAGCGGGTGAAGGGTTGGATGTTTGCGGGGAAGATTTCCTTTGACAATCGCGTGTGATTGGGCTCTTCCTCGCTGTGCAAGGAGGGTCGCGCACAAACTTAATCAACTATAATTATAAGATTCTCGAGAGTATTTAACTGAGCGGGAACCTTTTTGGCACAATGTAAAGCCGGGACCAGACGAGTGTAACACGTAATGTAATATAACGAGTAAGGTAACGCGAATTTTGTGTCAGGGCGCACTACGAGCATTACATGTAACGCTCGTCACTGATCCGTCGGCTGTCGGTTTTTAGCCCAAACACAAAGGCGCTCGCAGTGCCGTCCACACGGTTGATGCTGAATTACACGTAACCATACATTACACGTTACACTCGTCTGGATCCGGCTTACAGTGCTTAATAATATAATTTAATTATGCTGAATTTGTACCAATTTTATTTCGTTTTTCTATACATGTACAGTCGACCAAATTGAATCATGATACCTTATGGTAATTTTTCTACTGTCATTCTATACAAGTAAGTTGAAATTCGCTTGAACATACATTTCCTAGAAACGAACGTGTCATCATTTTATTAGACACTGACAGTCACTGACAAGGCAATGGTCGCTATCTGTACGAATAAGTTTGTATGAAAATCGGCGAGAACTTCATTTCATGTGGGTAAGGGTTGCAATGCAACACACAAGTAGGTAGGTAGATATTCGGGATTCGGCACGGCCGGGCGCCAAGTCTGTATTGGGAACCAGTTTCTTTTATAAAAGTTTTACTGGAACTTGTGTTTGCCATGATGAAATAAAACAGTATACTTAGTTAAAGAAAATAATATTTATTTTAAGTATATATTTAACAAGTGGCATTAAATTGGTAAAGTGAAAAGTAACCCGATTAGACGACAAATGTCACTTCCCCAATCCAAACACCACAAATTTTCATCTGGGGACCTAGACGGCCATGGAATAAGAGTGAATGCATCTTCATGCTAGGTAAACCAATTCGAGACAATTCTGGCAGTATGCACTGGACAGTTATCATGAACAAAGGAGACTACTGGCACTTCTTCACGCAAGTAAACTGTTCGCAAAGTCGGTAACATTGATTCTTCCATTAAATTGACATAGTTTATAGCGTTATGACGAGGAGAAATTGGAACAAGTTTTTCGACACTTCCGGCATCCATCCAGGCACACATGTTAGCTGAAATTCAGCTGGATAATTGGTTGGGCACAACGTGATCCTCTGTGTATCCCGTGTTATCGTAACGCCACGAAGTTAAGCGACCATGTTGAGACGAGCGAAATGATTTCTCGTCTGTAAATATGTTATCCGTAATAGTGTTGCATTTCCGTTCTCTTCCGTTCCGTTCTTGATTCGACGAACGCCATGATTATGTCGTCGTCTGTCTTCGAGGGTACCCTCTTTAGCATGCCGGCTGATCCAGGTTCGGACTGTGTTCCGACTTATTCTTAGCTGTTTGTTCTGCCAAATTGGCCATTATAAGATTTGTTTGTAGATATTGACTTAGGTTTTTATAAAATTTCTGACTTACTAGTAGGTATACTTGACATTTGACACACGACGTTTTTTATTTTTTAAATTATAATACATTTTTCTTCGTACTGAAAAGAGTTTGGATTATGGACTTATTTTAAATTCAATTAAGACTGGTTTATCTAAAACATGTCTAGTGCAGTTATAATAAAGGTTAAACTTGCATAAATCCCTGACCCGTTATGACGCATTTTTATTCATATTTAAAACGTACTATGTGCAACATGCATGACAGCGAAGAAAACCTTACTACATTTATAAATGCAAAGGAATAATCGGCAAAGTGGGTCATGATTCAATTTGCTCGACTGTACCTACTAACTTCGTTTCGTGATTGCAAATATACGAGGGTCAAACTGAAAGTTCTTAGAAAATCAAAAACTGATTACATTAGCCAGTTATTAGTTTTATTATATCTTTTCAAAATATTGTCCATTGACGTCAATACACCGCTGCATGCGATGGAACCACTGGGAAAAGCACTTTGCCCACTCGTCCTTAGGGGTCTCTTTAATGGCATCGCGATACGCAGCCACCGCTTCTTCAGCATTCATAAACCGCTTTCCTTTAAGTTTTTCTTTAATTTTTGGAAATAAATAAAAATCACAAGGCGCGAGGTCGGGGCTATACGGCGGGTGACCCAGTAATTCAACGTTTGATGTTGCCAAATAGTCGATCGTTCGCTTGGCGGTGTGCGACGAGGCGTTGTCGTGGTGAAGGAGGATCCTACTGCGAGGTCGTTTCTCTCGAACTTTTTCCAAGACAAGTGGCAAACAATTGGTAGTGTGCCATTCTGCAGAAACTGTTTTTTGATCCTCTAACACAATTGTTGCGAAATGACCTATCCTTCCAAAGAACGAGGCCACCATTTTTTTTCCCGCACTTCGATCTCTCTTCACTTTAGTTGGCAACTCCTCGAAAGGAAACACCCACTGAGCAGATTGTCTTTTGGTTTCAGGATCATAACAGTAAATCCAGCTTTCGTCACCTGTTAGTATGTCGAACACAGCATTTGAGTCACCTCCGTTAAATCTTTCAATCATTTTACGGCACCAATCCACACGATGGAGTTTTTGAGCCTTAGTCAAATTATGAGGTATCCACCGGGCGCAAAGCTTCCTGACCGCTAAATGTTCGTGGAGGATTTTGTGCACTTGACTCATACCGATGCCTAAGCTTGTCCGAATCTGCTGATAGGTCACTCTTTTGTCAGTCTCTATCATACGCCGCACAACACAGATGTTATTTTCAGTCGTCGCCGTAGAAGGCCGTCCCTCACGTACATCATCAGTGAGATTAGTGCGACCACGTTTAAACTCATTAAACCAGTTGTAAACAGTCGCACGAGATGGGGCTTCATCGTGAAAGGCCAATCGTAGTCTATCATAACTTTCTTGTTGACTTAAATGACATCGAAAGTCATAAAAAATCATTGCACGAAAATTTTCTCGTGTTAAATTCATTTTGACGTGACACAGACAATTTTCAATTTGCCGCCAAGTCGTAAAACAAATGACAAATGAATGAAATATATACTCAGTAATATTGGCAAAGAGTTCTATTTTCAAATTTTAGAATATTTTTTTTATTATATTGTTTATAAGTGGCCAGTTCTAAGAACTTTCAGTTTGACCCTCGTATGTGTGTGTGTTTTGTTTGTCTAAGCTATGCCCAAAGGTTTCCGCTGAAAATGAAAATAAACTTAATTGAGCCTTTTTGGCACATAGTTTTTTGTTGTGTTTTTGGTTCTGTTTTCTGTTTAAATTTTTCGTTTGTCTTTATTGTACCTTTTTACTGTCTTGTCTGTTGTGCCAAATAAAAGAATTCTATTCTATTAATTTTTCAGGTTTTTGACGAGTTACTGCTCGACGCAGACTGGTCGGTAAACGCTGGAATGTGGATGTGGCTATCCTGCTCGTCATTCTTTCAACAATTCTTTCACTGCTACTGCCCTGTCCGCTTCGGAAGGAAAACAGACCCTAATGGAGATTTTATAAGGTAATCAAAAAACTAAATATGTATAGTAGCAATTTAGAAATGGCCAAGTGCGTTTCGGGCCACGACCACGGCCAAGTGTAGGGTTTCGTAGTAGCCCGTCTCTTATAAGTTAGGTATAAAAATAAAAAATAGTTTTTTATGGAGCTATTAAAAAAATCCCCTAAATTTTTATTTCGCTTTAACTGCTAAAGCTTAGTTAGATAGATTTCCTTTTGAATTAATTATATGTTACTCTTACAAAAATCTGTCTATGATATCCTATGCATAAAAGTATTTTTACTAACACTAGGTTTGATAAGTCCATTTTTGTACTAACACCAATATGAATGTGATGGCCGGGGTAGGAGATTTTCTAAGACAGTCGTATGCGATTAGCGCTTCCTCGCCTCCCGCACGTTGTGCACGAATTTGCCGGTTACCAGGGATGTTACGAATATTCGCATACGCATGTGCGAATGGTTTGCATAATTTTAAACATTCGTGAATGCAAATGCGTGTCCAATTCGCTGTCCGCTATTAAAGAGTGGGGTAACACGTGATGTGTTCAATTAATAATACCCAGATAGAAAACGCCTCATAGGCGAAAAGGCTGCTAAATTGCGCTATATCAATTTTTTACAACAATAATTATTCAATTTTTTACAACAATAATTGGTATTACTGGACTAAACATTCTCTAAGAAATGACATAATTTTTGTGCCGAATCAAAGCGCGCTAACCGAGTGTCTAGGGAACTAATATAGAGTAACTTGCATATGTTTATGTCAACTCTCATTAGTTCCGTGGACGGTCACCACACGCTCACTACAGCAGTCAATGCCAAAATGGCGATAATCTAATGGCGTCATATTTAGGTTGACAGTATGCAGTCCAGCATACTTGTATTATAGAGGTCAGTGTCCCTAGTCTAAACTAATGAAGACGATCATTCCCAGGAGGTACATCCCGGCGCTAAAGAACATGCCGACACGGTACATCCACGAGCCGTGGGTGGCGCCCGAGGCGGTGCAGCAAGCGGCGCGTTGCGTCGTCGGCCGCGACTACCCGATGCCCATGCTCGACCACGCGAAGGCCTCGCGAGTCAACATCGAGCGCATCAAGCAGGTCTACGCACAACTCGCTAAATTCAAACCGCAAGGTAAATTAGCAGTTTACTTCGTTAGAGGCCTCGAGCGACCGCTGCCGGAACGATTCGAGCGGATCGTTAAAAAGATGCGCGACAGTGCTGTTTCTCTATCGTATGCTTGACGCTCGCGTACGATTATTTTGTATAAATCCTGAACTTATCCGCGATTTTGGATAAGAGTTATGTTTTTTTTTTTAATATTATTTGTTAACGCGGCCTCTGATTCAGAACTGTTCGTTGCCAAATTAAAGACCGATTGCAGTGGTAACACTAATGTTTCGAAAAAGCTTGACATCAAGTTTTTTTATAATATCTTTTTTATTTTCATTTGGGGCTTCAACCAGAGGTAACATCAGCCCCAACGTACCCTAAAATAAGCTTCCTTATGATATCTATACTAATATTATAAAGAGGAAAGATTTGTTTGTTTGTTTATTTATTTACATCAAATAGGCTCCGAAACTACTAGACCGAATCAAATGAAATTTGGCACAGAGATAGTTTAAGACACTGGGAAGGACATAGGATACTTTTTGTCGCGATATAAAATCATCAGGGGGTAAAATGGGGGATGAAAATTTGTATGGAAAATCCGACTTTTGGCGCGGGCGAAGTCGCGGGGAACTGCTAGTCATATATAAAGGTATAAAATACCCTAAAAACTTAAAAAAATACATAATATACGGAATTTTACATAGAACGGTTTTTAATCGAGGGGCTAAGATTACTTTTACTTTGCGTTATTTTATATAATTATCATGTTACTTATTTTTAGTTATTTATAGTGCTTTTTACTATTAATGAATAAAATATTGGTACTTTTTATTAGTTTTTTTTTAATCGTTTTTATGGATTCAGCCATAGTACACACGGCCGCACGTCAGTCTACCCGACTATAACCTTGAGACCGCTTCTATTTCCTTAATAAAAGCTATTTCAAATAAAAGCTAGTTCAAATGGCTAACCTGACATGCTGCCGATCGTACGTAATGTATAGCATTTAAATAAGGAACTGTCTGACGATAACATTAGATAGAATGTGAAACTAGTATTTCGCCTAGTTATTTTTTATGTATTCTAACATGGCAATGACGGTACTTTTTGTCATTTCAGCGATATTGAACCCACATAATCTCCAGAGACCGAATGCAATGCAATCTTCGCCTAGTCCGACTTCTATTATCAGGAGTATAAATCAATCGAACTACTTGTGTAGTCAGACAACAGATCATCTACCTACCACCACACCACAAGCAGTTACTTTCAGAAATTTGAGCGTGTTCCAACATCCGGGTAAGAACTTGCGACGAGACGGCAAGCAGCCACAGTTCAAACAAGTCGTTATTGTGCAAACGCAAAGCCCTGATGTGGCAACGGATAGTAGTCCTGAGGGCTCTCGCCGTGAGTCGCCGCAGCATTTTATCATCAACGAACAGTTAGATGGGCCGTACACTCAGAGCCGTGAGATTCATTCTAAACAGGAACGAAGCAAACAAGACAACTACAACTTCAAGAATCTAGCGATTTATAATTGTATACAGGATTATTCTAATACTTCTAAAGTATATCAGAATCAGCAATTGAATAAAGACAAAGCATTTCAACACGATTTGAAAACAAATAATTTTGGATTTGTTAAACCGAAATTCGCGTGGCGTAGCGGCGTCGTGCAAAATGATTCTCGTAGTGATACAACTCAAAACGAGTTTAAAGAAGATAAAGACAAAGCGGCTAAAGAAAAGTCAGAAAGCAGTCGAAACTGTGTGGATGATTCTTCTAATACTGTCTACGATTCTAATAAGAAAAATATATAATAATTAGATGACATGGGACATTTCAGTTACACTTTGCTAAACGAAGCAGAAACGGCAAGGTTACAATACTTATGATGCATGTGTCAAGACAAAGACGATATAAAGTGCGACAAGAAGAGTTGTCTATATTGGAGAAAATTATAAACGTTTTCGCACTTCAAAAGCGCATTAGAAGAGACCCACCGTGTTTGTATGTCGATTATTTTTTAATTTATTCTTGTAGTTACTTATTAAATGGTCGATATTATATTAATTACCTTTGTAAAAATTTATTGATAGAAAATCACTCTTAAAATAGTACCTTTCAAACAATGAGGAGTTTTCCAGTAAGTAATTAGTTATAGCATTCCTAAATAGCGGTAGCAGTAGTAGAAATTAGTGTCATGTTACTATGCCAAATTATGCTTTTTTGGTCACTAAGTAAACATCAATAATTCAGCCTGTATAGATGCAAAACTATGGATGCAAAAAAATGTAGGTATTTAAATACTAAACTTAATTTAGAGAGAAAAAGCTACATAAGTACTTAAATATTTTGATGATTCTGAAGTCTAATCTATGACAATGGGACTTTTTTCGATGACTCAGTTTTTTTAAAGTTTAAAGTGTGAATGCAGCTCAAATCTTTGTCTTTATTGTTCGAGGTTCATAGCCCAGAATAAATAATAGTATATGTACAGAAGGATCACTCCGAAATGCCATTTTAATGAATAGCGACTCTTTTTGCGACACAATAAATTGCAATTCAGCTCGCGGCAGCCCGCCCCTAGACGCTGCATCTCTTTCCATCGCGTAACCTTTGCTCTTCTATTTGCGTTAGGGCACAGATTATATAATAGTTACTACGTAACAGAGATACATCACTCCATACGATAAAGTACAAACCAACTTTTATAATAGCCTACAGTTTTCTGTCTCAAACCGCTACACGCGAAATAATTGTTCCTTAAGTTTGGAACATTACGTTATTATTCCTCTGCGACCACGCGACCTTGGAGTAAAACTAATAAACTCAGGGTTGCCTCTTTAAATACAAGGTTTTATATTGGTAGCCCTCGGTTTGAAGGACAAGAGTACCAGCCGAAATTAGTAGTTATTAACACTTTCTTAGTCTTTATTTTGGCTACAGTTATTTTCATAGGGGTGGTGTAATGTTTTGAAAATACTTAGTTTTATTGCGAAGATATCTAGTAGGTTAATCAGGTAACCTTGTCATGTACAGTCGGAAGTATGTCATGGTATAGCTACATTTGAACAACAAAAACAGCTTTTTTTGTGAAAGAAATAGAAGCGGTCTCAAGGTTAACACGTGTAGTCTGACTTGCGGTGTGTAAGTATGTACATAGGGCCACACGTCAGACTACCCCACTTTGACCTTGAGACCGCCTCTATTTCTACGTAATAAAAGCTGTTGTTGTAGTTCACAAGGGTAACTTGACGTGCTTCCGACTGTACAGCAACTAAAAAACATTTTTTAGCGTAATTTGTTTTACATAACTATTACGATGGATTTTACTGAATGCCAAGATATAACAATTAAACACCTAAAAAGTGAACTAAAACATACAAATTTAATATTTACATACCTATTTCATAAACTTAAATCAAACAGCTACAGTACAGGCACAGACCACACAACCTAAAGACCACGCTTTTATCAACTCTAATACGAAAACAAAATCGCCAAAAGTTGGTGGGGTGCGGGGAGAGGTCTGCTCGTTCCTATTGGCTAGTACAAGGAGACGTCAAAATTGACAATGGCAGTGATAGCTCACTAGTGATGGGCAAGACATATCTTGATATCGATACCTGAGTTAAAAAAAAAGTAAGAAAATATTTAGGAGCATTAAAATTTTTCATTTAAAAAACACACGCACAACCGACTTCCGATTAATAGCAATTTAAAAAAAACTGGAGTGGGCAAAGGTCAATCGCCGGAGATCTCACGTTATTTAGCTACTTTTCATAATTTAGCGGTTTTAGTAAAACAAGTTACCTATCTCACTCAACATCATTTTGTTAAGTGTACGAAAACTAAGTTTGAAAAAAAAATGGCAATCGTACGCAATGTGAGTTTGATATATTTATTTTAAAAAGTTTAGTTAAGTTTTTTTATTAGTTAAAGTTTGTTTGTTTAAGCACTTTACACTTATTTCAATTCATCGTAAGTGCTCTTTTGTAAAGTCACTTTATTAAAATATATATGAAATAACTGAAATTTAGATACCCACTTATCACTCGTTCTATTTAGGATTTGTCGATATTTTGAATTTTAGGTTTACTAGTATGTGTCTCGACACTATTGTACTCCTTGCTTATTGACAAATTGAGACAACATCATTTGAACTAAACTTGCGAGAAAGGGATAGCAAAAAAAAGACATCAACGCGTGCTCTTCGAAATAAAACATTTTATTTCATTTGTGATATTGGAGTATTTCAATTAATTTGATTGGAATAATTACTTACCGGTGAAATGTAATGCCATCTTTCGTGAGACTAGATGTTGTACTACACTTTCCACACCATTTCACTGAACAATACGGCATTATTACCGCTTATTTTTATTTTTTTTCGGGAGCAAGGTCATTGTTGTTACTTTGAGTCTCGGTAGCGGAATGAGGAACGAAAGGGGGCGGGGCCGGCTGTTATGCAGTGATACTGCATAACCTAGGCGAATGTAAGTCCCCCGCAATGCGTGGTCTTTAAGTTGTGTGGTCTGTGAGTACAGGTAATATCCTTCTCACCTTTCTTCATTGACAGGTGGGTAGGTCTGAATAATTTAATAGGTTCATTTTGACAGTTGACATATAGGGTCGGGTGTTTACGATTCAGTAGGTAGAATTAACGATTCAAACATCAAATCGATTTACGATCAATTCAAAACATTGTTAATCATTACAAAATATTTTACGTTTTAGTGACTATTTATTTCATAAGTATATTTAAGAATTACGTTCTATGAACCACAAATAAAATTAAGTCTTCAAAGTACTTCAAACTCAAAATTGCATACTGCAAATATTATTTGTTCAATACCAACCGATAAATCTGTACTTCCGTAACGAGTAAAAAGGTGACAACACTAAAATTAAGAAAAAAACGGAATAAAACATGGGCGTTTTAAGACGTCTGTCAGCATTATATAATTTCGATTCATTTTACACTTGGTGTAGAAAACATGAACTAAAATGTATCGCATTACATACTTTTAAGTCAGTGCTATCTATCTTTTCTAATTTTAAAATCAATAGCATTTTATTGTCATCGTTTTATGTGTTGTCTATGGAATCCCTCCGCATACAATGCTACGTTCTGTGCTAACTCTGAGCTGTTAAATTTAACCTATTAGATTATTCACACTGTAGTGAGAAAAAAAGTAGATTTCTTGTGGCGTACTAGATTTTGGTGATTTACAACCATTAACACATAAATTACTAGGTATCTTTCTTGACTCGTAAAATAGGCTCTTGCGTGCGCGCGACTTTGCCGGCAACCTAATTGAATTTCTACCATGGACGGTACCGCGGCGTTTAGGTTTAGGTATCTACACGCCTCTACGCGCTATTTATAGCGCGCGCAAGTACATGGAGTAAAAGAGGCCTGGGGCCTAATCCTCACGCCTTCGATATTATGTCACATACGATATTTATCGAAAATCATGGCGGATATCACAAAATTTAGCTGTATTCTCGAAGTATGAAAATGTCGGATATTATTAATCACATTATGTGATATCCGCCATGTTCTTTCAATAAATATCGTATGCGATATTAATATCGAAGGCGCGAGAATTGGGTACGGATAGGGTTGACATCGTTTTAAGGTTAGTTAATCAGAATATCGGATTACTAGTAATATCTACCTATGGCGATAGGCCAAACGCTTTCGCTATAACGTGCCCCTGAACAAACTCTTTTTTTTGTCACATGGACAAAGGTGAGCGAGTGAAGCTGTCAATTAAAAACTCTCACTATATCCTCTGCTTCCGCGGCGAACGTCCAATGGAAATCGCGCCGCCATGAGTTCATGTGCCACACCCTAGCTAGAATAACTATTATATTAAAATCTGTGGCCCTAGTCCCCGCGCATTCAGTGTGGCCGCACACTTAGTCTTAATTTAAATTTGTATAGCCTGACTAGGATGTTTATATTCATGTTAATTCTTTAAGCCTGCTGCCTAATGATAACAGATTCTACGATAAAATAACACGACAGAACATTTCTAAGTTTTTATTAAAGTCAGTAGCTCTTTGTAATATTGGCCTTGAATTTTGGACCAAAACGTAATATTTTTTGCAAAACCACTATCGGGTAAAATAAACATCAATCCATTGTTTTTCTAAATAATATTATTTAAAATGTTATCATAATTTAAAATAATATGTTTATATATGTTATGTATATGTTTTAATATGTTTGAGAGTTTAGGCAGTGGATTACACGTGGAGGGCGACAATGATAGGTGGAAAATCAGTCAGGTCTGAGCACTTATAGCTAGGTACTTGCCACATCAGCTTTCTGGGTTCAGGTATCACTTCACAGGCCACAATCACTCGAAATGTCTGTAAGGAGCTTCACAGGATACACACGCGGCGAAAGCACTCTGGTCAGTCTAGTATATGTGTCATAGGGAACGTCTCGATGTCGACTCGATCTTCGGGGTTCTCACGGTACGTTTTAAACAAATAAAAATAAGGCAGGTATGCGTGTGAGTGTGCGCGGCGTAGTATCAATAGGGTACACAAACAAATCAAAATATTCATATCGCCCGCCCTAAACACGTCAAGTGTTTACGAGAAGGTTAGGAAGCCAAGGGAAAGGAAGTTCACTGGACAGGAAGACGAACTAATTTCGTCAAAGATCTCTTTAGGCTACCGGTAGGAATTTTTACATCTACCACACGAACAACTTGGTCTTGGCCAGGGTATAAATTAATAATGCGTCCACGACGCCACTGCGAAGGGGGAAGGTTGTCATCTTTTATGAGTACTAGCTCATCCACTTTAGGAGGATCACAAGGAGATGTCCATTTATTTCTAATTTGTAATGTATTTAAGTATTCTAAATGCCAGCGAGACCAAAAGTGCTGGGTAATTTGTTGGATTAGCTGAAACCGTGTAAGGCGATGCAATTTTACGTCTTTATAAGGGTACTCCGGAAGTGCAGTTAAGGGTTGTCCAAAGAAATGGCCGGGAGTTAACACTTCGACATCATTAGGGTCCGGAGAAAGTGGGCACAATGGGCGTGAATTTAAAACTGCTTCAAGTTTAGCAAAAACAGTGGTCAGCTCCTTAAACGTAAGGGGGGTATCGCCTGCTACTCGTTTTAGGTGCGATTTCGCCGATTTAACCGCAGCTTCAAAAAGACCTCCCCAATGAGGGCAAACAGGAGGATCGAAAACCCAGGTATGTTCCGCTTTGAAAGCTCAGAACCAATAGCCGCCTGGTTTTGAGACAGGAAACACTCTAACTCTTTCAGGTAATTGTTGGCACCGATGTAATTTCGACCGCAATCGCATCGGATTAGGCGAGGTACATCACGACGCGACACGAATCGGGAAAAGGCCGCAATGAAGGCTTCAGTAGTTAGGTCTGACACAACCTCAAGGTGAACGGCTTTAGTCGAAAGGCAGACAAATACACACAGGTAACTTTTCACTAACCTTTTGTTCCTATAGGCCTGGACTTTGGTAAAAAAGGGTCCTGCAAAATCGGTACCTACACCGTCAAACGGGCTAGCAGCCGTGACGCGGTCTTTAGGTAGGTCACCCATGAAGGGTTGAGATACAGCCGCCTTGAGACGATAACAGGGAAGACATTTAAAAATCACATGCTGAATAGCTCTGCGTGCAGACAAGATCCAAAACTCTCTATTTAACATGGCAAGAATTGCATTAACACCTGCATGAGCATTCTCACGATGGTAATGTGAAATAAGGATGGTCACGAAATTACCATTCTTAGGCAGAAGAAGGGGATGACGCGCATCAAAGGATAGATCGGAGTTTCGTAATCGGCCTCCAACTCGAATTAGGTCTCCGTCATCCAAAAATAAATTTAATTTTCTCAGGAAGTTAGTGATAGGATCGCCACGCCGTAAGCGATCAAGTTCATCAGAAAAGGAGGTAAATTGAACAATTTTCACTAAAAACAAAAGGGAATCTCTTCGATCCTCAGGGCTCAGGTAGGACGAGTAAGATTTAGGAAATAAAAACCGCCTTAGGTAACAAGTCACGTTTATTAGCTTGTTGAAAGAACTATACCGCTCTAATAAGAATGAGGGATCCGGGGTAGGAACATCGGCAGAGACTACTAAACAACGTAGTCCAGGGAGATCACTACTTGGGTTAGGTTCCGAAATACCGGGCCAGTTGTCAGGAGACTGCGTCAACCACAAAGGTAAAAACCAAAGGGAGTGGTCGATCAGTCTGGTGACTGACATACCTCTCGATGCACAGTCACTAGGGTTCATGTAGCCTGGGACGTGCCTCCATTCACTAGATGTAGGACTATTATTAATCTGGGAGACACGATTAGCCTCAAAAGTCTGAAGGAGGTGAGGAGTGGTTTTTAACCAACACAACACGATTTTTTTCACTAACAGACTTAAAAATTCCATGATGAGGAATAAAATAATGTTCCCGGGTCGAGTCATATGAAGAAAGGGACATATGGCTTAGGTCAAGGCACTCACGCATAAAGGAAATATATCTCTCTCGAAAACCAGGATTGGCTTGCAAACGCTTCTCAAGATTATGGAATCGCCGTAAGGCATTGGTTTTAGAATCACCGAGAGGTGGACGATCATGAAGAAAAGGTAGTCTAACCATAAATCGACCATCGCTTTCACGAGTGGTACTTGCTTTAAAAAAGGTTTACACGCTATATCCAAGGGGTTCGCAACTGGAGATTGGGGGGCCTCTTCGATTTTCCAGAATTTTTCATCTATTTGGGACAGCGAGACTCCAGTCATGGGGGGTTCCAAATCAGTAAATCCTCCATAAACAGGACCACACAGGACATAACCAAATATCGTCGAGATAGCAGTAAGGCCATTAGGGGACACAAACAACTCGGACCTTAAAAGGCGACCAATGACGTCAGCTCCAAGAAGTACACTTATAGTACCAGGTTTGTAAAATAAAGGGTCAGCAAGAGGGAGGTGCTTAGTACAGGTAATTACACTTTTAGGTAGGTCTACCTCTGGGAGGGTACCAGCAATCACATCAACAACTATTGCACTGGTAGAGATTTCTGGACAGACAGAATTAACTGGCTTTAATAAAAAGGATACAATGCCCGGGGAATTAATCGCTTGAACATTACCTATTTCACGAACAGGAACTGGAGAAGGAATGATAGGTAAGTTCATGTGGTCAACAACAAGCTCAGTAGTAAGAAGGCAGCCCTGAGCACCAGTGTCACATAAGGCACGCGCTTCCACATAATATCCAGACGAGGCCTTAACATGAATCAAGGCCGTAGGTAAAAGAACGAGAGAATTGCGAGGTAAAGATGTAAAAGCGGGTATGGAAGGGGGGCTATCTAGTCAGAATTGTGGGGCCTCATTGTACCTATGATGAAATGCACGTTCTGCCCTGGTTCTTTGACCTAGAGGGGCATCATAAGCACTGTTACCGCTTGGCACAAGGGGAGATCGCCCGCCCGAACGGAGAGGTGATGCTCTACGGGAATCACGAGGTGGTGGGGTACGAACACGGTGCCATTCAGTACGTGGGGGCGGCACACGGTCTGCTAAGTGACTTTGTGGAGATTGCCGCGGTTGGTTAGTAGCTAAGGCCGCGACGTCTCGGTATGAGCGCTCGCGATCGTAATTCACAGGAGAGGAGTCATCATAGCACAGTAACGTGTGATGACTTGAACGGCGGCACGTGCGACAGCGATAATCTCGCGTGCATTGGGATATGGAGTGTTTATCCAGGCATCGATAGCACAGTCGGGCTTCTTTTACAAAAGTAACACGTTGACGTGTAGGAAGGCGAATAAAATCGGGACACTCGCGTAATTAATGCGAAGTACTATTACAAAGGTGACATTAAGATGTCGTCGCAAAAGTAACAAAGGCTCTCGCAGGAGGTGGGGAACGCGCGTTAGGCTTAGGCAAACGAGGGGAGCTCACAGTAGGGGGGGTAGTAGTGTCAACGACAGAAGCACTACCTACATTGTCGTGGTGCCTACATTCATCCTCAAGAAAGGTAATAAGATGATCAAAAGTAGGGAGGTGATTAGGATTATCGCCATAACGACATTCAAATCTCGATTTTAACTCTGAAGGCAGTTTAGCAAGGCATAAGTGAACTAATAGGTATGACCAATGTTTAACAGGAAGTTCCAATCTCTCTAAGCATCGATAAGTCGAAAGCAGGGGGTTCAGGAACGACACACGTAATCCGGAAAGTTTAGGCGTTATAATAGGGAGCATCATTATTTGAGCTATGTGGGTATCCGCTAAAACACGAAGGTTATGGTACCTACGTTTTAGGAGGTCACGGGCCACGGTGTAACTGCCCGCCTCAATCTTGAGGTGTTGTATCAATCGACGAGGTTCATCCGATAAGGCTCCCACTAAATAGTGTAGCTTCAAAGTCGGGGTAAGGCTAGGCTGGTTGTCCACCACGCTATCAAACTGGTCTATAAAACTGATCCAACTATCGGGACGGCCATCAAACTTAGGTATAGGTAGGTCAGGCAATTTACTAGCCGGGTTATCAATAGCCAGGGATTTATTTTCCTTGAAGGGGGTGCTAGTACGGGACGTCTCAAATTGGTGAGGTCGTATTTCGTCTAACTTAATTTTTAAGACTTCTACTTTCCCCTCGTCTACGTCCCTTACTACGCGCATCTCGTTCTTAACTTGTACATATTCTTGTTCATAAATCGCAGGATCGAGATTACCTAACAGCTTGGAACAAACGGCAGAAAACTTATCGCACATTAGCGGCAGGTCGGAAAGACGCGCTCGCATACGATTGGAGGAAAAGGTCTCAAGAACTCGGTGGGAATCATCAACCCAGTCACTAATATAACGGAGTTCACCTATAGCTTACACGGTATTCAGCTGTATCCGTGTAAAGTACGGACCTTACGGTCTCGTTGCCGGTTTCGGTATCCGACATTTTATTTACTTTAAATCGCAAGAAACAAAGTAGGTAAATTAAACTCACAAAAGATTCCAATAGGATGCGTAAAGGAACAAATAGTAAGGAAGGCACAGATGCACCGGGTATAGCAAACGTAACTCGTAAACAACTCGCACGCGGTCACGCGGTAATGGCGTGATCAATAGGGAAACAAAGCGCTCGCGCACCTCACTTGCACTCAAAGGGTAGGTAATTAACGCGCTAATCGATTTAATCGACACTTATGTAAAAGGGGTTGTAATAGAATGTTATTAAGGAATTTACTGTAAATAGGTTAGGTATATGACGAGACGTTTTGTTCAAATTACAAAGGAAAGTAGCAAATAAATAACTCTCAATTAAACAAATTACGTTACTAACAAGGAGTCCTAATAAAAAACTACGCTCTGCTACCAAAATGTTTGAGAGTTTAGGCAGTGGATTACACGTGGAGGGCGACAATGATAGGTGGAAAATTGGTCAGGTCGGCGCTTATAGCTAGGTACTTGCCACATCAGGGGTTCACTTCACACACTTCACAGGCCACAATCACTCGAAATGTCTGTAAGGAGCTTCACAGGATACACACGCGGCGAAAACGCTCTGGTCGGTCTAGGTGTGTCATAGGTGACGTCTCGGTGACAACTAGGGGCTCCGGGGTTCTCACTGTACGTTTTAAACAAATAAAAATAAGGCAGGTATGCGTGTGAGTGTGCGCGGCGTAGTATCAATAGGGTACACAAACAAATCAAAATATTGTAGTAAACAGTACCTATAGGAAATCGTGGAAAACTCTACGAACAATTTTAGTTAAAATATCCAAGTAGGGTTAAAATAAAGAAATAAAACTCCAAACAATTATTTATTAATCAAATGTATTATATAGTTAATTCAATATAATAACTAACTATATATACAACTTATTAATAAAAATTAAATAAATTACTTAATACAACACAAAAACAAAAAATACAAAAAGGGACCTTGTGGTAAGGTTCCTAGGATGCTGGTAGCATTACCGCGCTGGATAGCGATGCTTATACGCTGAGCAAGGTAGCTGCCAGCTCTTAGGTCACCACTGGGCGCGTCTACTCTTGTTGCTCGTAACTCATACTTTCGAACTTAGTTACGGGCGTTTCGTACTCTCTTACACTTACGAATACGAGGTACGAATGCGAACTCGATCGAAGAATGAATGATGACGTAATTTGACAGTTTAGGGCTACTCTCTAAGCGTTTTCTTCCGATCGAAACTACCTTGATTCGATCGAAATAACTGTCATTTCATACGACAGCTAACTAGATCTCGTGTTGGTTTACGAATGCAACAAATCAACGTTAAATGTAATTATATAATGGTGTTTTCATATTGTAAAGCCCTGAAATGCGATTGCGGATGTCTCTGTGTCAATACTTTATTGTTTTATAATACACTTGTTAGGCAGTTTGTGAAGATAAACAAGCATTTGTAGAGACTTCCAACGACTTCATACTACTCCTCTCAAGATTTATTTTTGTGACAAAAGAAGGCCTTTGAACTTTTTTAAGGTCCGTTCTATAACTATACAAAAGTTGATTAAATTTGGTTCCCTTATTTGTGCTGCAATAAGAGTGAACATGTCACAATCATTTAGGGCATTTCGGGTTCTTTTCTGTGTGTGGCATGAAGGGGAGAAAGAGGAAGAGGGATTGCAAGGTTGACCTTCCCTTGCAACCCAAATAACTCATTTGGGTTGGGTTATAACGGTAACCTAACTTTCCATGTAGGGCAGGGACTGGAGAGAGGCAACGGTAGGGGAATTTCTAGCTACCTAGCTACTTAAAGATAATGATTATGGATAAAATACAGTACTTTAATTCCTCGGTGACTCCTATTACATGACCCAACTGGGGAATTAAACCTGGAATTTTTGTGTAGGTACAAAGTCAGAAAATTAAAATAAAAACTTAAGCAATATTTTTTTATTATTTAAAGATATATGTTTAACATAACACTTGTAATAAGAATAACCTAGGCCTAACTTTCATTTTACAACTTAAATTTTCTTGAAAAATTCTGAGGAGCAAACATTTTAAACAATTTTTACAGAAAACTATGCATAAAAATCACAATGAAATCAGCTGATCCAACATCAAAAGAAAGTTACAAATACCGAAACATCACACTACACAGAGGATTTACAAAGTATGAAGAGCACAATAAATAGTAATTAATAACTTACAACAACCTTCGCACTTGAGTTTTATCATTACATGTGGTTGGTCAAAATATACATAATAGAATTCACCGTAACTTTCATATTCAATAGATACAATAGGTTAACTAAACCACATAACTAGTGGTACTATTATAATGTTTAATCACAAACAGCTTATTGATTGTAACCTATATTCCATTTGCTGTGAGGTTTAGATATCTGACATTTCATTTGCGTTTTCTAAAATCCGTTGTTCTTCCACCACAATGATTGAGATCTCTATTGAATCTTCAGAGCGAGCTGATAGCCATTTAAATGGCATGATTTGATTACTGTAAATAAAATAAAACATCATTAGTATGATATAAAAATATACCTACTTCTGGTCTCAAATTCAATTTCTGTAAATGCCGTACATGGCTGCGGCAACATAAGTGATTTATTTATTACGTAGCATGGATTAGCACTGTCATTTTCTGAAATATTCCATTGAAAATGTTTTATTAACATGATACTTACTTGGTTGTGTTTGGATAATATGTTTACAATCTCCATGGTTTCCCAACTTCGGCACGAGTCGCAGCCGGTAGGTATATCAGGCTAACGATACTTATTTTAAGGCTTTTTTAAAATTAAAATAGGTCTAATTACGTAAAATAAACAATCTTGTAAAACATCTTTTGACATTGTGAAATGTCAATGTCAGTTAAATTGACAATGACAATGTCTGTGGATGGACAAGGAGATAAAAAGTAGCAAAGGAATCGCATGTAATGCCATTCACGAATTAAATTTAAAGCAAAACTTACAAATAATACTTATTTCGCACTTTATTAATATAAATTGTGATAAATTTGATCATTTCGTAATAATTTATTGTAAATAAGTGCATGAATTTATGTAAAAACAAATAATTATGTCTCAAATTAGGAAAACCGGTAAATGTCGATAGAGTATCACAACCCTAGTTGTACCGTAGTAACTATTATATAATCTGTGGTAGTAGACATCATTCGTTCCCGATGAAGTCTATGATTTGTCTATGAACTCGTTGAAAACATTCCTATTCGAAAGTGTTAGAGAGTAGCCTAAACTTTTTTGATACGAATACACTTTGAACGAAACTTAGAATTATCGTTCGAACAACAAGAGTAGACAACCTGATGTCAACTAGCCTCTTAGAAATCTCTTTGAAAAAAGAGATAGCGTTGGGACCCCACGAACCCAGTGTTTCGACTCCAAACGGTACAAAGTGGTACCGGGAGTCGATCTGCCTGTACTTGTTCTTTTTAAAGTTTTCGGCACTTGTCGCAGCTAAACCAGCATCACGGCTTGTCCCGGGCAAATGAGAGGCTGCAAGTGTGTCGACACAGGTAGCGTCCCACACAAGAGCCCGACCCATCTGCCAAGGAACAAGTGACATCCCGTCTGGTCTCTTGCCATCATCACGCGCGATACCGTTCGGCTCGAGTAAAGCCGGCACGTTGATAGAGGCAAGAGACCGACGGATGATGTCGTTGATGCTGGCATGACGCGAAAAGCGGCCTGCACTTTTAATACAGGAGAGTCCGTGATGTCCCAACGAGCCGACATCAGAACCACAAGGACATCTGTGTGGAAGGCAAACCTCAGCACCAACACGCAGACCTATCGCGACTCGTAAGTCCAAAAGGGTTCCCACGTTGGCCGAAGGATAGGCCTGAAGCCAGTATCCTGCTTCCTTGGTGGAAACTGCTTTAAGTCTGGCTAGATCCGCGTTGTCAGTGCTACTGTCAATAAGACTTTTCAAAATAGACTCACAAGAAATTTGGTCCCAACTCCTTTGAATTTTAAAATCTGAAGGGAATTTATTCGCAAATGCTATATCCCAAGCATTTCTAGCCTCGTCCAGGCACGCCACTTCGAAGTTTGCAGTAGAAGGCTGCAGGATACTTGCAACGAGAGTGTACGTGCTGTAAGATGAGGATAGAAAGGCAGGTAAGGAGACAGTGGAAATTTTGCGTGTCCCAATCCCACCAAAACGGATAGGAAGGGACGCTTGATCCCAAGACCGTTCCAAAAGACGAATGTTCAGAATCTTTTCCAAATGTGTTTTCACAAGATTGTCTAAATTATTAGTCAAATTTTGGAATTTCCAAATAGGAATAGGAATAGGAATTTATTATATTCATTTTTCTAAATCTTTAAATACCAATTTTAAAAAATTTCTTTAATAAATAATTGTTCTCCATAGCCATCAGTAGCCAAATTTCACTGTTCGCACTATGTGACATACCAAAAATTCATGATGTCAACTATAAATCAGTAATTAATTTAAAGAAACCGTGGTGATCACATACACTTTCTTGTCGAAAAATACTACAACACATGTTGAACCACTTTTCTTTAATGAAAACTAAATAGTTCTAGGATTTTTTATCACATAAAAATTGCCCTTGGTCGAAAATTAGATTACGCGTCCACTTTGACACTAATCATTATGACAATTGGTGACATGTCAATGACGATTTGAGGTTTCTGTTGCCAGTAAAAGAAATTAGTTCCAGTTGTTTTCCGCAATATGGCGAGATCTCATATAAAACAGCAATATGGCGAAGTCTCATATATTCCAGGTCAGGCTATAGTTTAACTTACTATCTAAGTACTGTTAGATGATCTGAGGAGGGAGTTAGTAGTTACTTATCAAAAAGCTTTAGAATAAGTCCAAAAAAATAAACAGTTTACGCGAAAGAAAAAGTTTAGTTTAACAATTTCCGAAGCGCAGTTTAAATATAATATGGCGTTATAAAAATAAACACGTGTTTAACAATAAAATGGCCAATTTAAAATGACACATTGTTGACAAATTAAGTAATGTCAACCATTTGTAATTTATTTTAAACTAGCTGTTGCCCGCGACTTCGTACGCGTGAACTCGATGATACAAAATATTTTATACTCCCGTCACAGATTATATAATAAATACTAATTTACAGATAAATCACTCCAAGGAAAATCGTCCATACCTACTCTTATAATAGCCAACAATTTTTTTGTCGCAGACCGCTGCGCCCGAAAATGTGCCTTAAGTTTCGAACATTACGTTATTATTCCTCTGCAGCTATGCGACCTTGGAGTAAAACTATTAAAGTAAGGGTTGCCTCTTTCGATACAAGGGCTATTTTATTTGTAGCTTGGTTTGAAATTTTTACAATGATAAAGTGTTTTACAAAATGTTTACCTGTGCAAGATTTTCGGTTGTCCCGAAAAACAAATCGGAATCGTACAAACAGTTTTAATAAGTAGTAATGTGGAAAACAAGATATAAGATGTTGTTCTGTGCTAAATTATTTTCAAAAATGTTTTCATACATAGTTATAAAAAGCATATGTGGGAACTTTCGGTCTGCCGTAAAATTATTATGACTTATTAGAAGATTTAATAAGTTCGAACATTCGAGACTCTGATAAGTCCAGAATTTTAAGAAATAAAGAAAATACATTTATTAATGAATGGACATCACATAACACACGAAAACAAACAACGTAACGGGCACGGTTATTAAACAAGGAACACAACAAAATTACAATTTATGTGGGTAAGCCAGTCGGACTGTGCAGTTTTATTTAAATCTGAGACTCTTTCAGGATATATTATGCTTCGGGTTGCATTTTTGCAGAAATACCAGATGTATAAAACATATTACTTAATTAGTTTGCATAAAAACGAATCGACCGTAACACAAATAATTCAACAGTGCGTACGCGCGCGCCCGTCGGTTGTTGGCAGCCTACTGATTTACGCACCGCCGTCGGTGCGCTCGAGAGTAGGCTATTATCGCGCGCAAGGACATTGAGTGAGAGATGCCTGGATGTCTACTCTTATTGTTCGAACGAAAATTCTAAGTTTCGTTCAAAGTGTATTCGTATCAAAAAAGTTTAGGCTACTCTCTAACACTTTCGAATAGGAATGTTTCCAACTGCTCCCGTCGCCATCCAGCTATCATGATCTCTTAGTCTACCATGTCGTAAGGAGAAAAGAGGAATGAAAAATCGGCACTCTTTTTAGATATATTACTATCACGTTGCCATCCTTCTCTGGCATAGACTTATTTTATACTAGACACGCTGTTGAGAACACATTTTGCATCACATTATTTAAAATGACAGAATTATGAAGTGTTGCCATTATTATTTTTTATTTCTCTTATTTGATGCAAATTATTGCCGTGTTTCTTAGAACAATCAATATTAAGCTGCTATAGCAAATACATTTAATCCATCATTATTTGTTTAATCATTTTCAAGCATTAGAGAAAACTAATGACTCGAAAAACAAACACTTCCCAAAAAGAAAACTCATCTGTAATTTTTTTCCATTCCTACCAAACAAGACAATCGCCATTAAACGGTAGCACTGAGCTGTCAAAGGTAGCAAAGAGTAATCGAACAGATATGACACGTTGCTGGTTTTTAGTTTTTGCATATACTTCGATATTACTTAAGTCTATTTTTTTAATTTCGAGTTATGATGTGTTATATGCTTACCAATATTATAACAACATATTTAGATAGTAACATAACCTATCTTACAATATTATTCAGTAACGTATTTTTTGAACCTCATTTTGCCTACTTCATGATAAAGTCCATTTAAATAAAACACATGATTCGTAATAACAATATAATAAAACTAATACTTTTATAAATATACCGAGGCCCGTTAGAACTGAAAGAAAAAATACAATTCCTTTCTACCTATAAGACTTTTGGCATGTCTGTTTTGAATTTTCACATTAATCTTTGGTTTTCTATGCAAGTTGTGAGAAAACTAAAATTAATACTTTTACGCCTCAAATTAAACTTCGTATCACTAAGATTTAGCAATTAAACAAAAATATCACTTAAAAACTAAGTAATGTGAAAATATGGGCTCAATAACGCATATTAAAGTAGTTAATTAATTTCGTCTCTTGACGTAGGTAGGCGACGTTTTGACATGGTAGTTTCTGGCAACAGACTAAACGCGGATGCTCCATCTGGCCTCAACTCGCTGTACCACAAAGTTTGTTCTGAACAGCCTGTCTAGTGTAACATAGAGGTCGTTGTTCTCTGGTAAGAAAATTTCGCATTACAGTGACACCGACTCCAAAACTAAATTTTGTCATATACCTTTCTTAGTAAAAGTGAAAAGGTTTTTTTTTACTTTTTAGTTTACTTTATTTAAGGCAATTTTATTTGTTTGCAAAAAAAATTTGGTAACTTTAATTTTAGTGTTCAGAAAAAAGTCAGATTCAAATAACCTCCCTACCGCAATAGGTGAATGCGGTTTAGCATTTATTTATTGTGTCCCTAGCCTACTCAAAGGTAGGTTTGTAAGTTACTACTATCGTAAAGTTATTATTATTATTAGGAGCCTGTCGTGTCCTATTGCAGGGCAAAGGCCTCCCTACTCTTTCTCCTATAACGTAAAGTAAGTAAGACTATTCTTATACTCGTAGTTCAATTTCCGTTAGTTTGTGATAAGAAGTATAAAAAATAGTGCCAATTGACTTTGATCTTTCATTCGTAATACAGTAATTCAACAAAACGAAAAAGTGTTTGTGGTGAAAGTATCCACGATATACTTAGCCTTAAGGTCAGCACCATCAATTTATGACTTCTGAGTGTAAACGCTTAAATACATAAATGATATACAAGCCTATAAAATCTGAAGGATTCTCTCGATTTCTCCAGGTTTCCGTCACCAGATCGTTACTTGGAGACTGTAGGATTTACCTAGGGAGTACTATTTGTAGTTTTCTGATTAAAACACCATCGAATTGAATCAAATCTTGCTTTTTATTGCACAAACGTATTTAGTACAAAAAAAGTCTATCGACACAAGCTCACATACAAATTAGCGGGATGTCAAATGTGACATTGACAGCTACGTTCATAAACATGAAACTCTACATCTCATTCTCCTTTTTTAAATGAAAAACAAATCAACTTTACATTGCTCCTACACAGAGCCATTTCAAACACAATTATCTCAAAACAAAACAGACATACAACATACCTTATTTCAAATTAGTATTAACATTCATTTTCTAGAAACAAATAGAAATGCAACATATAAATTACTTATTAAAACTTATACAATCTAAAATTAGTGTCATTACAAAGTCCTTGTACTTAGCTGGGGCTCTAATCTGCCTTTTAGTCTTTGTCTCAAGTTGTCTAGTCCGAGTTAAGTCTAAGTCAGTTTCAGGTATGTCCATGTCCGGCAAGGTAACATCCGCAGTTGGAGTTAAAGTCATATCTGTTGTTGTCTGTCTTCTTCTCTCTACTTCTTCTTGTTTTTCCCATGGCCTTTCCTTTCCTGGTATTAACTTCCTTGTATACCCATTTCCTTCTCCTCTCAATTTTTCTTCATTGTCCTCTGTAAATTGGTTATCTTTGTCTGTGCTAAATCTGCTTAAGTCTCTATCTTTAATGCGTTGAAAATAGGATGAATTTCTTCTTATAACTTTTCCATCTGGAGATTCTACTGCAACAGTGTTCCCTTTCTTCCACAATACTCTATGCTCTATTGGAGAAAATGGTGTAGATAGCTTATTCTCTCTTTGCTGTCTGATCAGCACTCTATCTCCTGGGTATAAATCAGATTCTGTAGCATGTCTTCTTTTATCTGCATATTCCTTCTTTTGTTGTTTTTGGTATCTATCCTTATCTCTTATTTCTTCATCTTCATACTGAATCTTTAGCTTCATTTCTGGTAACTTAGTTTTTATTACTCTTCCCCTAAACAGTTCTCCTGGAGGAACACCAGTGGTGGTATGTGGGGTAGTACGGTAAGCAGACAGATACGCTAAGAGTTCATCTCTCCAATTTAGTTTTAAAGCTTGTGCTATTCTAAGCCTTCGAAGTATGCTTCTGTTCTGCCTTTCTACCTCTCCATTAGCTTGAGGCCAAAGTGGTGTGGTATGCCTCAAATTGATTCCATATGACTCTAAGAACTTTCTGAATCCTTCGTCACGAAAAGCTGGTCCGTTGTCACACAGTAGGGTATCCATAACACCTTCTCGAGCAATTATAGGTTTTAAAATCTTAATTGTATGTTCGGCTGATGGCCCTTTTGTGACTTCTACTTCATAATATCTACTGTAATAATCAATTATTACGAGCAGGTAGTGACCCGAGGGTAGTGGTCCTAAGTAGTCAATTGCTACCAGCTCCCATACTCTTGATGGTAATTCAGTAGAAACGATTGGTTCTGGTGGTGTTGTTTTTCGAACAAGTCTGCATCCTGTACAAGTTTCTACCCAATGTTCTATATCCTTATCCATTGTTTGCCACCACACACTACGGCGTAATTTCGCTTTCACACTATTAGCAGATAAGTGTCCTTCATGTCCAATATCTAGTATTTTGACAATTAATGACTTTGGAATAATGAGTCTTGTTCCTCTTAGTAAAACATCATCAACTTCACACAATTCTGACTTCATTATTTCATACTTTTTCAACTCTTTTGGCCATACATCAATCCTTATAGCTTTTTTCAAGCTTTCTAAATGTTCATCTTTCAATGTTTCTTTTCTTACCTCCTCAACAGTGACAGCAGTAGGGCTGTTTTCACTAATTGTTGCTAACAGGTTACTGTCTTCAATGTCTTCCTTATCTGATGATTTATTGTTAACGTCCAATAGCCTTGACAAAGAATCAGCAATGTTATTCTTGCCTGGTTTGTAAATTACACTAAAGGTGTAAGGCTGTAAGCGTAGCACCCATCGCTGTATTCTTGCACTAGGCATAGTTGATCTTTTAGAATAAATAGTCTCAAGCGGTTTGTGATCAGAAATAATGTGGAACTTTTTACCAAGTAAGTACATGTATAGATTTTCACATGCCCATACAATAGCCAAAGCCTCTTTTTCGGTTTGTGAGTATCTCCTCTCAGTGTCAGTGAGTGCTCTGCTGGCATATTTTATAATGACAGGTTGCTTCTGATTATTAAGATTCTGTTTCTGTATTAATACTGCAGCTACACCAACTGGACTGGCATCTGTAATCAAATATGTTTCAGCATCCTTATCATAGAATCCTAATGCTGGTGCTTTAGATATAACATCTTTTAAATGCTGAAATGCCTCTTGTTGTTCTCGGTCCCAAACAAAATCTACATCCTTTTTAGTTAATTTTCTTAAAGGTTCCGTTATGGTACTGAAATTGGGAATAAATCTGGCTGAAAAGTTCACAAGTCCCAAGAAGCTTCTTACTTCTTCTTTGTTATGAGGAGCTCTGAATTCTTGGATAACCTCCTTACTGGCTCTTGTTGGTTTGATGCCGTCTGCTGATAATCTGTGTCCCAAGAAATTCATTTCTGTAACACCAAATACACATTTGTCTTTATTCAAAGTAATGCCATTTTCTTGAAGTCTGTCCAGTACTTGTTTTAGTCTTCTGTCATGTTCTTCTTTGGTCCTTCCTCCGATTCTGATATCATCTTGTGAGTTGGCAACACCTTCTATACCTTGCAGCAACTGTGACACTATACGTTGGAAAATTTCAGGAGCACATCTGATACCGAAGAATAATCTTTTGTATCTATAAAGTCCGAGGCTGCAATTGAACACTGTTATATTTCTTGACTCCTCATCAAGCTCTACTTGATGGAAGCCCCATCTGATGTCAATCGCAGAGAAGTATTTACATCCATTCAGGTCGGCTAACAATTCTTCAAAGGTTGGCAGTGGTACATGTTCCCTAAGAACTGCTCCATTCGCACGTCTCATGTCCACTACAAGCCTGTACTTTCCTGGTTCCTTTTTCCTTACAATATGTGTAGGAGACACACAAGGAGTTGGTCCTGAAACAGGTTCTATAATGTCATTGTCGAGTAGTTCAGTAATTAAGTCCTTTTCAATGTCCCTCATGTTAAATGGAAGTCGTCTGGCAGGTTGAGCTACTAATGGTACATTCGGATCTAAATGAATTTTTAATTTAAAATTTTTCAATTTACCTATACCCGAAAACAATTTTGGATATAATGTCAAAATTTTAGTTTTATCCAAATGTTTAATATGCATGACACATTCAGGTCCTACCCTTAACAAATTGAGTTGTTCAGAAGTATCTCTACTCAACAAACATGGACCAGTACCATCAAATACAGAAATTTTTACAAAAGCATTCAAATTAGTTTCTGGGCAAAATAAGTTTGTATGAAACATACCTAAAGTTGGCAGCTCTCTACCTCCATAAGTAAAATATTTTTCAGTACACTTGCTAAGCTTAATGTCTCTGCATAAATTGTCATAAGTATTTTTATCAATTATGTTCACTGACGCACCTGAGTCCACAATAAAATCACATGGTTTGCCATTTATAATAATTTTATATGAACTACCTTTCCTCACAACACTAAAGACTGAATTCACATTTTCACACTCCGGGAAAGCATCTTTTTCACTTCCTGAATTTTCTTCATATTCTGACTCGCTGCTAGAACCTTCTTCAACAACATATCTTACAATTTTCTTCTTCTTCTTTCTTTCTGTTTTCTTTTCTGACTCATAGTTTCTTTCTTTCCTCATCTGTGTTTTGCATACATTTTTGAAGTGCCCCTTAATTCCACATTTAGAGCATTTCTCATTCTGTGCTGGGCACCTACTACTTTTAGCTATGTGGCCAGACCTACCACATCTGTAACATTTCATTGACAGGTGATTTATCCCTTCACCAGTACTTTTATCACTACTTGTAGGCTCCTTGATGGCAAAATTTTCCAACTCATGCAATCTGCCAATTTCTAATAACACTTTCAATGTAAGATCTTTTCCTTTCTTTATGAACTTTCTCTTCAACTCTATATTTTCAACTTTTTCAACAATTTGGTCTCTTATAACCTCATCCATGTTGCTAAAATCGCAGTAACTAGCTTGCTTTCTTAATCTTATTGCAAACTGATCTAAACTCTCGCCATTTAAGATTGTTAAATTACGAAATTTCTGTCTCTCGTAAACAGTATTCTTTTCTGGTTCGAAGTAACCTCGAAGTCTGTTAAGACACTTTTCATACTCATTGGCACCTTCGGCCTCATCTTTTTCCAAAACTTCGTAAATCTCTTGCACATCGGACCCTGCTTGATGCAACAATCTACTTACTTTCTGTTTGTCGCTAAGCCCTATTTGTCCATCTATGTAATACTGGAAATTTCTCACCCAAACCTTCCAATTGTCGGCAAGCATTGATGGCTCACAAAACGGGTTGAAGTGCGGGCCGGCAGCGCCGAGGGAATACTCTCCCCTTTCCATTTTTTACATTTACACGCGTCGTACGCAATTCTCGTCGCCAAAATGTAGTTTTCTGATTAAAACACCATCGAATTGAATCAAATCTTGCTTTTTATTGCACAAACGTATTTAGTACAAAAAAAGTCTATCGACACAAGCTCACATACAAATTAGCGGGATGTCAAATGTGACATTGACAGCTACGTTCATAAACATGAAACTCTACACTATTCTTATACTCGTAGTTCAATTTCCGTTAGTTTGTGATAAGAAGTATAAAAAATAGTGCCAATTGACTTTGATCTTTCATTCATAATACAGTAATTCAATAAAACGAAAAACTGTTTGTGGTGAAAGTATCCACGAACTACTTGGCCTTAAGGTCAGCACCATCAAATTATGACTTCTGAGTGTAAACGCTTAAATACATAAATGGTATACAAGCCTATAAAATCTGAAGGATTCTCTCGATTTCTCCAGGTTTCCGTCACCAGATCGTTACTTGGAGACTGTAGGATTTACCAAGGGAGTTTGAAAATCAGTCTAAAGTAATTTACCATATCAATTGCTCCAGACCTTCAATTTGTGTAAATCAATAGAAAATGCTCATCACGCTGAACAATGTTTTCTACGGCGCTCTATTCATATCTCGTATAGTTAGCTGAGCTGCTAGGCTTCTTTATCAGTTGCTCAAGACCTTCAATTTGTGTACGTCAATAGAAAGTGCTCATCACGCGGAACAGTGTTCCCTACGGCGCTCTATTCATATCTCTTATAGTTGAGCTGAGCTGCTAGGGTTCCATATCAGTTGCTTACCAGGGTTCCATACCAGACCTTCAATTTGTGTACGTCAACAGAAAATGCTCATTACGCTAAATAACTTTTTTAAGGCGCTGCTTTCATATCTCTTTTAGTGTAAGTGTACTGCTAAAGTTCCACGTCAGGTACTTCGATCTTCAAAATAAGTTATAGCCTAGAATTTGCCCAGACTCAGTTTGCCCACAATTTTTAATTTTTTTGTCTGTTTGCATGTCTGTTTGTACACGCTAATCTCCGGAACTACTGAACGGATTTGAATGAAACTTTTTTTATTGTGTAGCTACAATAAAAATTGTAGATTCCTATTCTGTTACTATTTTGACATCACCCTCAATAAGTTTTTGTTAAAAGTACTCAATGTACAGACGAATCGATTTTACAGTTTTATTATATGTATAGATTTATACTGAAATGGCAATAGCTTGCACCGCTGCCTTTGCAGTATGAGGCAGAGATGTGCCGTTGCTGGAAATATTGGCAACATAGGAAATTAAGAAAGCAATATTGCCAAAAGTGGAAATTTAGGGGAACATTGCTAAAATAAATATAATAAAAAACAATGATTCTCAGTAAAATAATTGTTTTGTTTGTTTTTGAAGCCGAGGATATGAAATGATAAAAAGAATGACTTAAAACCGAAAATTGCCAAAACTTCCGGAAATATTGATAATGTTTCTGGAAATATTCCTGGTAATTTTGGCAATATTGCCGGATGCCAATGCCGATGAACTACTTTTTGTTTAAATATTCTACTGATTTTTGTTTATTGATATTCGAAAAAAACAATGTAATCTAAATGAAATAGTTTCATTTTTAAATGTGAACAAGCTTAAAATATTTAATGTAATTTAATCACATATATTTTTATGTAACACCTATGTTTTAAGAACTGATGATACACAAAAGGAAATGACTTGTTTAACTTTAAATCTTTTAGGGTTCCGTAGCCGAATGGCAAAAAACGGAACACTTGTAGTGTCGTCAAGTCTGTCTGTCCGTATGTCACAGCAACTTTCTTATGAAACTATTAGCATTACACTATTACACAGTTAAAACTTGGTAGGTAGATGTATCCTGTTAACCGCTTTACGATTCTCACACAAAAAATAATGGTATTAAAGGAGGACTCCCATACATGAAACTAAAACCAAATATATTTTTTTAGTCAAACCTATGCGTGTGTCTATGGATAGGTATTTTAAAATGACATCGAGGTTCCTAAAACCATTTTCTCTAAAAGTCTAACGTTTGAGAGTTAGACGCTTCCAAAGTGGTAAAATGAGCGTCTCTCCCCATCTAATTTTTGAACTAAGCAAGTGTAAATTTTGAAAAAAATACATGATGTAGATCGTAACAAATTCTTTCAGCGAAAATTGGTCTGAACGAGATCGAACAAGTTGTTTTTGAGATATAGCACATTTTCAACAACCGCAAACATAACTTTGCTCTTTATACAAACACTATGAAAAACAAAGTTATATTTGCTGTCAACAAAATATTGTGGTATTTTGGCTAAGTGGAAGTTGATCCTAATTTTATTTAGGTCTACCAACAGTTTGCTGTATTAACACAAACTAATTAAAACATCCTTATGAATGGTATAACTATCTAAATACAGAAACTATTTACTGGTAAACACCACATGACAAAACTAAACAGACTAATATTAAAACTAAACTTAACGTAAACACACCTCTTTATTCAACATCTTTGTTCAGATGTCTAACAATGCCCCTAATCGTATTATTGAACATATCTATTCGTTTGCTATGTTGATTAACTAATCTGCAAAGCCTAGGTATAGCAGAATTAGCACCAAGAACAGTACGGCGAAGAGGAGGGCATAGCGGTATAATGGGATGACGCCGGATTGTTAGTTAAAGTTGTCACGGAACCTTCCGGTTTTTTAATAAATACATAATATTGTTTCTGTAAACTTTAAAGGAAATATTGGCAATATTCCGAGAAATATAGAATATTGCCGGGAATGAAAGATTTGGCAATATTGCCATAAGTGGGATTTTTTCCAATCGGCACATCGCTAATTGAGCCTGAGACAAGGTCTTAAAGCTGGCGTCCACCTGCGTCCACGAGACGCACCACAACCCAAAATTACGCCTGCCTGTGTTTTGTTTTGTATTAAACATCGTGAAAATGCGCTGCAGCCCGCCCCGCCCCGATGAGTGTACGATGCTTCATCATACAAAACATAGGCAGGCGGATTTTGGCGTTGCGAAAGTGCAATCCCGAAAGTAGGTGACAGTACTTAGACCTAAAATTATCGACAATAAAATAAAAAAGATTATATAAAATACACAAAAAAATGTTCATCATATCAGCCTATTGCAGTCCACTGCTGGACATAGGCCTCTCCAAGACGGCGCCAACTTTCACGGTCCTCCGCTTCTCGCATCCAGCCACCACCGGCCACCTTCCTCAGGTCATCGGTCCACCTAGCAGGGGGGCGTCCAACACTACGTTTCCCGAGACGTGGTCTCCATTCGAGAACCTTCCTACTCCAACGCCCGTCGGTTCTGCGACAGACATGACCAGCCCACTGCCACTTCAGCTTACTGCACCTCTGAACGATATCTATGGCTTTCGTCTTTTGGCGGATGATCTCGTTCCGGATTCTATCCCTTAGCGAGATCCCCAGCATAGACCGTTCCATAGCTCGCTGAGCGACATGCAGTCGGTGGGCCAGCTTGACTGTCAAGTTCCACGTCTCGGCCCCGTAGGTCATGACAGGTAGGACGCACTGGTTATATACCCTGCTCTTCAGGCATTGCGGTAGAGGCGACGAGAAGATGTGACGCAACTTCCCAAATGCTGCCCAACCCAGTTGCATCCTTCTGGCGATTTCGCGGTCGAAGTTGTCTTTACCCAGTTGCAACGCTTGTCCGAGGTAAACGTATTCCTGGACAACTTCGAGCATCTCGCCGCTGACTGCTATCGGTTCCGGGACAATATGTTCGTTGAACATGACCTTAGTCTTGTCCAAGTTCATCCGGAGACCAACGCATCGCGAGGCAGAGTCTAGGCTGTGCAGCATTTTTTGCAGATCCCGCGGCGATTCTGCCATTAGAACTATGTCGTCAGCAAAGCGGAGGTGCGTGAGATATTCGCCGTTGACATTGATGCCCAATCCCTCCCAGTCAAGAGTCTTGAAGACATCCTCCAGTGCACTTGAGAACAGTTTCGGGGAAATAACGTCCCCCTGTCTCACACCTCTGAGCAGCTGGATGGGTCTTGTCTTGTGACCTTGAACTTGGACGGACATCGTTGCCATATCATACAGGCCTCTCAGCACCTCCACATATCGCCAGTCGACTTGGCATCGCTGCAAGGATTCCAAAACAGCCCAGGTTTCGACGGAGTCGAAGGCTTTTTCGTAGTCCACAAAAGCTAGACACAATGGCTGGTTATACTCTTCGGACTTCTGTATAACCTGCCTGACTGTGTGGATGTGGTCTACGGTACTGTAGCCTTTACGAAACCCGGCCTGTTCCGGTGGCTGGAAGGCGTCCAATCTTGCGGCGAGGCGATTTGCGAGGACTCTCGAGAACAGCTTGTAGACGTGACTCAGGAGCGCGATTGGCCTGTAGTTTTTCAAGAGCGACTTGTCGCCTTTCTTGAAAAACAGCGCTACAACGCTCCCACTCCACGCCTCCGGGGTAGTCCCATTTGCAATGACGGCATTAAATATCCTCACGAGCTCCTTGATAACTGGAGGTCCTCCTGCCTTCAGGAGCTCGGATGTAATGCCGTCTTCACCGGGAGCCTTCCCATTGCTAAGCTGTTTGAGAGCCCCCGCAACTTCGTCTTCGTCCACATTTGGGAGGTCTTCAGTGTAGTGGCGTGTCAGCGTGGCTCTTGGGTCAGTCGCACCGGGAGGAGGCTTCGAGACATGCGAGGCATATAGTCGGCCGTAGAAGCCTTCAACTTCGGCGAGAATCTCCGGAATTGAAGTGACTACGTCGCCGTTCGAGGTTTTGAGTTTCGTCAGATGGCTCTTGCCCAGTCTTTTAGTAAAGACTTTTGACCCCCGATTTTGCTCAATCGCTTCTCGTATGAGCTGCGTATTGTAGCATCGGAGGTCGCGTCTCACCGACTGTCGGATCTCTTTGCTGAGACGCTGGGTATCTGACGAAGCTCCCTCCGGCATTTCACGTCGAATTTTCATCAATTCCAGAGTTTCCCCCGATAACTTAGACTTCTGGCTACCTCGCTTCCTCCTAAAGTGACTATTTTCCACTTCGTAGATCACCCTAGTCACGCTTTCGAGGTCCCGGTCAACGCTCTCCGTGGTTGCTAGTTCTGCGAAGCGATTGTGAAGTTCCAGCTGGAACTTTTCGGTGCCAATTTCGGTTTGGAGCACAGTCGGACGAAGAACGGAATTGACCATCCGACTTCTTTCGACCTTAAAATTGATATTTAGGATGCCTCTTACCAGTCGGTGATCGCTACCGGTGTCAAACCTGCTGATCACAGAGACATCCCTAAATATACGTCTTTTGTCCGTCAAGATGAAGTCTATCTCGTTCTTCGTCTTACCATCCGGGCTCCGCCAGGTCCACTTCCTATGGGGCTTCTTTTGAAAGAACGTGTTCATGCAGAACAGCCCCTGCATGTCGAGGAAGTTGACCAGCATTTGGCCCCTAAGGTTTCTGTGTCCGATTCCGTGTGGCCCGATTCGCGTTTCGTCGCATTCTCGCACTCCCACTTTGGCATTAAAGTCCCCCATGACAACGGTGAAGTGGGTTTTGGTGGTGGTGTGTAGGGCCCTCGAGATATCCTCGTACATGGCCTCAACCTCATTATCCGGGTGTGACGATGTCGGCGCATATACCTGTATGACCTTGAGAGTGTATCTCTCGGTCAGTTTTAGTACGAGGTACGCTACCCGGGTCGACACACTGGATACCTCCAACACGTTGTCACGAAGAAGTTTGTTGACCAGAAAGCCTACGCCACCGTGACAGTTGGTCGCCTTCCCGAAAGTAGAACATGTGTCCTGATTCTAGGGTCATCGTGTCCTCCCCCTTTCTACGGACTTCAGACAACCCCAGAACATGCCACTTAATGTTTTTCAGTTCTACCTCGAGTTGGACAAGGCTTTCGTCCTGCCGTAGACTGCGTCCAAAAAAATGTTATGTCAAATTAATAACAATGAAAATAAAATAATAAATGACTCGCAAAAATATGCTATTAGGACTCATACCACCTAATGCTTTGCTTTTTGAAAAAAAAAAGAATAATTATTCATTCGTTTTTTTAAATATCTCAAAATTCCTAAAAAAAATTATGATTACTTATTATTCTTCTCTACCGATTTACCTATTACTTGGACGAATTTCGTCCATGGTTAGGATTATTATTACAGGTAGAGGACTATAAATAAAAACAATTATGTAATTGAAGTATATTTATTTAGGGATAACAACATAATCGCAGTAATAGTATGGACGACAGCAAATCAAAGTTAACAATATTTGATACTCTGCTGTCCTCGTTGTACCTATACAGGATGTAGAGTTCAATCTTAAAGTATGTACTTACAAAGGTACCTTAAACACTGACCACGAATCACGAAAGTTACTTCAAAAAAAATAATTTTCTTAGGGTAGTTCAATAAGGGGAAATTCTTAAATCGTGTATTTTTTTTTTAAATTTAATAATTAAAAAAAAACTATAAACACTTTTCAGTTTGAAATCTACAACCTGTATAGAATCAATTAGTAGTTTGTTAGCCTTACTAATAAAAAAAAACCTCTTATAACACGTGAATAAATTATATGAGTCTGCTAATTTGGAATAATGAATGATACACCTATAAAAGATATAGCTAGTGGAGACAAACATTTGAATATTAAATAATATCCGTCTCATGTTAAGGCGTTTTAGAGTCATCACATCTTGCGGATTTGGATTTGCTCACGCACTCGGTCGATATTATAACCTGCCAATCCAAAACCATTTGCAGATTTTACATTATTTAACACAATTTTGCTATTTAAATTACCTACTCATAAATAAAAGACGGGGTTTATTTTTACCAAAATACAAACAATTATATATATGACATACATACGACCTCGAAACATGCGGAAAGCACCCATTGTCACAACATTCGCCACTTTACATTACCGAATTTTATTTATGTAAGCTGGAACCTTCGCCTTTCTCAGACGATTCTAATAAAGCAACTGTTTGCATATGACGTTGTAGAGCCTTTTTTGCTTTTCTTGATTTTTCAACAAGTTTTTTATCAGGAGCCCTAATTTTACTCCTGCTAAGTTCATTTTTGATGGTCTGTATTATTGGCATCTAAACAAAAAAAACAAGTCAGCTAGCTACGCTTAGAATAATTATTCTAAGTAGCTATGTAGGAACATACTAAGTAGTATACTTTGGCCTTACTTCCTACAGTGCCATCATCTTCGCCATCTATGAATGAATCTAGGGTAGCTTAGGTATGCAAAATAAGTTACATAATGTACTTAAAAATATTAGGTAGTCGGAAAAGTTCGCAGTCTCTATGAACGCATGAATTTTGCGTGTTATATTTCAGGCAACACTGAACTTACGACGGGAATGTAGGTAATAATACTTATATTGTTTGACAGCTGATTTCCTGTGGTAATAGCGAGAAAATTGAAAAAAAAACGATACGTGCGTTATCAATATTTTTAATAATTTCGGAATGGAGAAAAAATTTTATGTTTAGCATTTTTTTTTCGATAAGGGCTTGAATGCTGCTAGTGTTTGTTCCAAACCCCAGCCTAACTCCGAACAAATACATTATGAGCTTTTGCCACATAACCAATCAATTAATACTGATATCTTCTTTGTCTGGAATTAGGAAATTGGTAACAAGCTCTTATAGAAAAAGGTAAAAGTCTTCCATCAGGACAATACTAGTACATCTTTGTCAACTAAACAAAAATTGATGAACCTTGGTTGGGATGTTTTATTGCATCCTCTACATAGTCCAGACATAGCACCTTTGGATTATTATTTAATCCGCTCTTTACAAAATTATTTAAATGAAGTAAAATAACATTTAAGGGAAGACTGTATAAATCAAATCACTTTTCTTTTCGCTCATAATTGCCAAAAATTTACTAGCAACGTGATAAGCCAAAAATGTGGCGAGAATGTCGAAATAAATTGATATTATTTCATTCAATAGACATTGCATGTACACTGAAAAAAATCCTGCTTACTTACTACAAAAAGGCTGTGAACTTTTCCGGCTACCTATTATTTACCAGCTCTTTGAAGTTTTAAATGCTTAGTGCTTTAAAAAAATATTTTCAATGAGAGGTAGGTACTTACTGTTTCTGGAATATGGACATATCTAATATTACGAGACTGCACAAAAGAATTCTCAAAAGCATATTCATTTCCTTGAGGATCACAGAATACAGCATTTGTTAGAGAAATATTCATGTAACTGCAAATTGAAATAAAGCAAGGAAATGATAAAAATTAAAAATCAATATTCATATAGTTGTATGGAAATAGTTCAATTTAAAATAAATAAAATAAAATACAAATAACTGAATGTAACATTTTAGAGGCTTACCCATCTACTGCTGTGACAAGGCCACAGATATATGAGTCATTTCTTAAATCCAATGTCACATTTTTCCCTTCTAATGCTTTCACTAAACACAACAAAGTGTTATGATAAAAAAACTTTTCTTTTGATGTGCCAGTAAACTTGTTAGAAAACATAATTCTGCAAATATACAGGGTGTCCGGGTTTCGACTAGCGATAATTAAAGGGGCCTTTTATTTACCAAATTTTAAAGACATTTTACTAATGAAATTTTTTTATAATTTTTTTTTTCAAATTTTCTGAATAATATCATTTTTAGGTTTAGTTTTGTAATAGATTTAAAAAACTATTTAACATTTAGCAATATTTATAAAAAAAATGTTGTTCCTCTTTGTCAGTTAATAATTTTGAATTGATCTTTATGCCACTTGATAGGCTATAGTTACCTACCAAAAGAATTATTTTCATAACTTTTAGGACCAACAGATGCATTAAAATAGCATTTAAAAAAAAAATTAAAATGGCTGCCATTTCAAGAGGGGATTAGGGGGGAGTTCGACCCCCAACATGGGGTTTTTTTGTCGATAACATTTGATTATCTAATAGCCCATAAATGTACACCAGTCAAAACCTGGACACACTGTATACAGATTGTTAAATTATTATTTTAGGCCCAGTCAGACTAAAAGCACAGCAGCAAGTGCAACCCAGGTACAGAAAACTGAAATAATAAAATCCCTACAACATTATGATGGGCAGCTATAATGATAAACTGCTGCACTGTGATGCTGTTAATATGCATTTAGTCCACTCTGCTGCTTTATTATTTATCTGCAGTATAGTTTCTCATCATCCTAATCCATAGACTTGTGTGATTCTATTTTTGCTTTACTATCAGCAGTCTTGCATCAGGTTTCGATTTGATTTCTAATTCTGCCTTAGTAATTATCCATTCATTATCATTCCTCTCGGCCCAAAAATGGTATGTTCCTCTATCATTAGGACCAGACACAGGAATTTGAAATTTAGCGGTGCTTCCATCACTAAAGTTATTTTCAGCATCTGATAGTTTAAACCGTTTGTCTTTAATTGGCTCTCCTAGGAAATGTATTGCACCTGGGTGAGTTCTCAACTTTTTCAAGGCATCTTTATAGTAATTATAACCTCTAACTCTATCCACCAATACATTTTGCATATAAAATCCGGTAGTGCTAACTATAATACCACCCCAAGCAGCAATTTGTAGCAATGTCTGAGTTGAGATCGTCATTACCAAAAAACTTCCACAAGGGTGTCTGGTCAAATTCTGGTAATTCAGGTTGACCCTTTTCCTTCACAATAAAAATTTATAAGTAGGTACCTAGTGCCCTTCAGAAAAACATTAACACAGATTGATTAGATAGTCACTGATCATGATAACAAAACTGTGATGTATCACAAATTATAAAGAGTATGCCTAAAGGTGATGTAGGTACCTATAGTATAATATGATTGTAGTCCACAGACTATATAGAGAACAAGTTTAGAGTCTAAACCAGGGTTTTTTCACTCAGTACAACGTTGCAGGCCAACAACAAATGTTGTACTTTGAACACTTAGCAATAGATGGCGTTATTTTCTTTTATATGGTATCACTGAATATTTTTTTGCACTGGCAATGACTTCAAATTAATTTTAAATGCGTTTCGTCATACGCAGCTAACATCCAACTAGAATTTTAATTATTTGAAATGCTACGTGGCGAAATAACGTAAAATACCTTTATTTATATATAATTTGTGTAGTATACATATATGATTGTTTATATTTCGTACTTAAATTATGCTATGCTAAATAATGGTTATTAAACCTATTTGACTTAGAATATCAGAACTGTGGAAAGGAACGTCAAATATGGTGTCAACTGTCAAATGTTTTCAAATTACTTTATCGTTGCTCTGCGTAACATAAAGTACTCCTGCGCTGCGCTATTTTCCATCTTTTCTGCTCATATTTACGACCTGGCTTTTTCCTTTACGATCAACTGTTCGCTGCCCTTGCGATAACCTGTGCTACGTTTCTTGGACTCGATCCCCTGCCCTAGTAATAACCTGTGCTACGATTTAATCGTGCTAATAAAAGAAATTATAACCAAATTACAAGAAATTTGATTTAAAGTCGTGTCAACCGTCTGTGACCAAGGTACCTCAAATGTAAGTGCTATAAAATATTTGATTTGATTAAGGATACAAAAAGACAATTAGCTCAACACGGCAAAGAAATCAAAAACAAAATATTTGTTATCAACAATGAAGAGATAGTACCACTGTATGATCCTCCTCATTTAATAAAAGGGATACAAAATAACCTATTGGGAAAAAAATTGAAATGTGAAATAGATGGAATTACAAAGACTGCGAAATGGGAACATTTTACCCAATTATTTAAAGAAGATCCAGCATTTCAGGGTCTACATTTACTGCCAAAGTTGACGGAATATCATGTAAACCCAAAAAAAATATCAAAAATGAAAGTAAAAATGGCAACACAATTACTAAGCCATTCTGTTGCAGTCACAATGGGATATTTAGCAGGTAGGCTATTGCAATTTTTTTTTATAATTAGTGGACCCGGCGAACTTCGTATCCCCCGGCCTGTCCCGCCCGGTCCCCGTAATTTTCGATATTTTTATTCTGATGACGGGACGAAGACGAATCCAACAACGTACAATTCATAACAATCAGTCTACCCGTTGTCAAGTTATTAGTTGCACTTCCTTTCATTTATATCAGACTCTTTCTCTATCTCTGCGATTCGACTTTGGAATTCTCTCTCCAATGAAAGCATAATGTTCATTTAAGAAGTGACCCCGCATTCACTATCTTCTTTGGCTCTTTTCGTTCAGTGGTGTCTTTTTAGATATTGTCAATACCTTCACTTTCCTCCTTTATGATTTCATTTATTTAGTACTAGAAGACCCCCCCCCCCCTTTGTCCTATTCGGGGCAAAGTCGAATCCAACAAAGTAAATCTAATGAAAATCAGTCCACCCGTTCTCGAGTTATACAGTATGTAACAGTAATGTATATTAATCTAGGTAGGTAATCCGCCATAGCAACGTAAAGAGGAGGTCATTTGCTACATAATGGACCTAACTTTCTCTAGAAAAAGTTTTATAGTTTGGGAGATATGCAAATGTTTAAACTTCATAGAGATTTTTGCAAAAATTTGAAGTTTATACATTCTTATTTTTTTTTTACATTATAAAATTAATCATATTATTGCCTAGTAGCCATAAACATTATTTAATAATTTTAAGTCATCGGGACTTTCCAAAAATAGGGTTACAAAATAAGATATTACACTTAATAAAGTTACTATGAACAAAATTTTGCAATCAACTTCAACTTGAGATCAAAAACAAACTAGGATATTTAAATAATTTCATCTACTCTCAATTAATTCTCTAGTCTATAAATTGATAACCTATGCAACTATAGTAGTATTCAAAAACTTTTATTTGCTAGACATAAGTAGGATTTTCAGATAAACCAAAGTCAAAGTTTGATCAAAAATAATGAATGTGCTATAATAATTTAGCAAACTGTTGGCATAATATGTCTGAGTAGGTATTAAGTAAAGAAGTACAAAAACTGGCATATCTGCCAAACTATAAAAATTTTGTTAGGAAAAATTAGGTCCATTATGTAGAAAATGACCTCCTCTATACGCTGGTTCGCTATAGTGGACTACCTACCAGTCACCCTTATTATTATTTATTTGTGTAATATTAGTATGTATGTTTATGTCAAGCCACAATTTTTGAGGTACCCACTTTTAGTTACTGTAAATATCTCGCCACTGATTAAACTTTCTTCATTCCCAAGCGATTGGCTGGTAGAAAATGCCCTTATACATTAAGTCCGCCACACATCAACTCACAGTGCAATAAAGATTAAGTAAATAAAACATTAATAATTAAAAAATAAATGACTCAAAATTTATAGCAAAATAAATTGTTTTATTTCCAGACAAGGGCATTCTTCTTGAAGAGTATAAGGAGACTGCGCGGATTACCCTATTTTTCGACGAGCTCTTTGATTCTGTGAACGGAAGTTATCAAGCCTATTTGAAAAAATCTGGGAAACACCTTTTAGGCCCTTTAACTTTTAATTCGCATCATAAAAGTGTATGGGGTAGGGCAAAAATAATTTTAAAAACAATGAGATTCATTGATAATGTAGGTAAAATACACATAGTTCCAACTTTAAAACATTGGATTCAAAATTTAGAAAATTTACAGTATTTACAAATAAAATTGGCGAAATGTAATGTGAAATCAATATGGCTTAGGCATTTTAACCAAGACCCTTTGGAAAATTTCTTTAGCACTGTAAGAAGCCATGGGCAACGCAATAATAACCCTACATGTGCTGGGTTTGAAGTCGCTTTTGCTTCTCTTTTAATAAAAACTGTTAGCTCAGTCCATTCACCAGGGGCAAACTGTGAAAAAGATTCATGTAGCACTTTTGCTACATTAAAAGATATTTTTTATGTAAGTAATGTTTCACAAAATGTTGTTACAGACGTAGATTTAAATGACGGTTTTGACTGTGATCACATCCTTATGGGTCTTGAAAGCAAGAAAAGGAATCCTAAAATGATGGCTCAGTTAGAATATGTGGCAGGATATGTCTTACGAAAAACACAAACAAGTATTTTTTAAAATTGTTTATACTGTTGTAAACAGTTATTTAGCACAAATGAGAGTAGTTTATCTGAATATTTAGAAAATAAAGAGTATAGAAAAGAAATACATCTGACATATCCTGCCGAAGATTTCCTAAAATTATTGAGTGACTTACAGGATGTGATTACACATACTATAAGAAATCGTATGACAAACCCTAATATAAGAAATTATACAAAAACTATTGTACATATTGTTTGCGATACAAATATAAATTGCTGCTTTAAACACAAAAATGCAATAATAGAGCATGTTTTAGAATTAACTTGCAGATTATTCTTGTATAGCTGGTGCAAGGACACCAATAATTACTAAGGGGAAGCAGAATCGACTTCGACTAAAATGATGAGGTACAAAAAATATGTTATGAATACTATATGAAAAGAAGGAAATAAATATAATATAATTGTTTGAGAGTTTAGGCAGTGGATTACACGTGGAGGGCGACAATGATAAGTGGAAAATAGGTAAAGTCAGAGTGCTTATCGCTAGGTACTTGCCACATCAGTTTTTAAACAAATAAAAACAAGGCAGGTACGTGTGCGAGTGCGCGCGGCGCAGTATCAATAGGGTACACAAACAAATCAAAATATTGTAGTAAACAATAATCCACACTTTATTGTTTTGTTTATGTAAAATAATTTTCTGAACTTTTTCATTTTATCCACTTATAAATTAACAGTAAAAGTGCATGGAAATCAAATTAGTATGCTTTTACTGTTAATTTGTAAGTGAATAAAATGAAAATAGAACCTGCTGTGTGGTACCCACCCCTACGCATGTGAATACATACACACTATAGTTATGTTTATTACAAAACTAGTTTGAACACTTATCAACAGATGTCGCATCATTTGCTGAGACTTGAGAGACATCTCTATTCGATATTCAACATACTCATGGTCTAAACTCTAATCTGTGAGTGAATCCAACAATAGTTTTTTTTCTTAATTTACCCATTCTGGGTAGGCAAAGGATGAAGTCGATAAAGCCACGTCTTCAGTATCTTTATTTTATATAAATGTTTTATCCTTTTCATTAGTATTCTTCTTTTACAACTACACTAAAACTAAACTACCAACTAACCTAACTCATTAAAATACGACGATGGTTCGCATTTCAATGCTCTCAACGAAATTTTGAGCGGGAACATCGAGCCGGATCATATAGGACCGCCTCACATTGTTTCTCACTTTTACGTCATTTTAGTTCTTCTCTGCAGCACAAAATTAAGATAATTCCACCAACAATCACAACAATGCATCCAATGAGCACGAAAAACTAATGGGGATCCACACGCAAAGCTTGATGCAGATGGCGCTAGCATAGATACGGCTATGTCAAACATTTTGCTATTGTTTATGTCGGGCTTTTTCGTATCTAATTTACAGTTTTTCGTGACTTTCTAATGTTATTTCATCATAATATATTATTCGTCAATGAAGTTATCTGAACTAAAAGATGAACTTCTGAAACGAGGATCAAAAATATCTGGTAAAAAAGCCGATCTTATGGTGAGGTAAACATTTGGCTGTTAATCCAGTTTTATTACTGTAAATGTTACATTTAATTGGTTGTTAAAATTGTTTTTGTTGTATTTGTGTTACAAATTAACTACATAATAAATATAACTTAAATAATAAAACACGTACATGTTTGGTTTCAATGTTAGAATTCTACGATCGGAACCGCGATGATACCGACAATTTTGGTGTCGTAGCTTCACAATCTAGTTATACGATGAATATTCCCGATCCAGAAGCTTATCATAATGTAAATAGTTCCAGTAAACGACCTAAAATTAATTAATTGTTCTTATAGCTGTTTCCCACTTCTTTTTTAAAACTGGGTCTTTTGGAAATAAATGAACACCATTATTGTAACAACCTGGCACAGCACATAACGGCATTATGCTTTCGTAGATTGAAAAAATTCTTTAAAAAAACACAACTTCTGTACTGGAATGACAGATAGCTATGACCGCATCAACAATGCGCCACCTACAGGGAGCATGTGGCAGTGTGGATCCCCATTGAGAAAATTAAGAAACGAAACCCATTTAGACCGGCTCATTTCCCGCTAAAAACCATCCCAACAATAGATAGCACAAAATCTAAGACCAAGAATAGGTACGAAGAAATCTAAGCACAAAATACATAATAAGATTTTTTTTTGTTCTATTTACCCTTTCTGGGTAGGCAAAGGATCAAGTCCATACAACCACGTCTTCAGTATTTTTATTTAAAGCATTTTTATTTTTTTTCTTCAGTACTTCTTCACAAACACTTACACAAATACATTAGAGCCTAGAAGATGGAGGGTTGAGTCTGTTAGAATCTTAATATTGGGAGCCAAACTATGAAATTTAGAAATTATCTCAGATCTTTTTGAAAAAGGAAGATGTTCTGAAATAAAAATTTCACATTTGTCAAAATTTAAAAAAAGGGGCCTATTGTATGAAATTTTTGAATTATTTTAGAAAAGTCTAAAAAAACAGTGTCAGCGTCACCTCCTAGTATCCCACCGTCTAAATACCATATATGAAATTTTGAGAATAAATTTTGAATGAAGGGGTTAATAGCCAAACTGAAAGTGGCAGGTCCAAGAGGGTCACCTTGTTGACAGCCTATAGCGGAATCAATTTCATTAAATTTGTATAATAATCTTGAAGGGTTGTATTAACATTGATTTACACTTATTCTTCGAAGGAGGGTTTTGCATTCGTGATTAACTTTTACGGTGCCTTCACGATGACTCCCGACAGTACTCATTTCAAAATTCATTGGGTTATTACGTATAAAAGTTGCAACCTCGCATATGTACATGCACGGCAGAGTCAAAATTTTATATTTACGAAAGTACGGTTCACATGAATCATCCTGCTTTAGGCTAAACATGGATCTAATACACTTTTTTGCGCTTTATAATGCTTTGTTTTTCAGTAGTATTAGCCTAAAACATTATCCCTTACCTTAAAGTGGATGCAACATATCCATGATAGGCTGTTAGGAACGTTTTAACATTGGCGACCTTCCTTAGATCATATAGGGCATAAGAAAATTGATTAATTTTTTTTATTAGATTACTAGTTGTTTCCCGCGACTTCATCCGCGTGGACTTGATGATACAAAATGTTATATACTTCCGTCGCCATCCAGCTATCATGAATTCTTAGTCTATTATGTCGTAAGGAAAAGAGAGGAATGAAAAATCAGTCTAAAGTAATTTAGCTGACCTGCTATTGTTCCATATCAGTTGCTTCAGACCTTCAATTTGTGTAAGTCAGTAAAAAATGCTCATTACGCTGAACAATGTTTTCTAAGGCGCTCTATTCATATCTCTTATAGTAGAGCTGAGCTGCTAGGGTTTCATATCAGTTGCTCCAGGCCTTCAATTTGTGTAAGTCAATAAAAAACGGTCATCACGCTGAACAATGTTCTCTAAGGCGTTTTATTCATATCTCTTATGGTTTAGCTGGACTGTTAGGATTCCATATCAGTTGCTCCAGATCTTCAATTTGTGTACGTCAATAGAAAATGCTCATCACGCTGAATAACCTTTCTAAAAGCGCTATTTTGATATCTCTCTTAGTTTAAGTGTACTGCTAAGGTTCCACGTCAGGTATTTCGATCTTCAAAATAAATTATAGCCTTGTATTTGCCCAGACTCAATAGCTACACAATAAACAAAAGTTCATTCAAATCCGTTCAGTAGTTCCGGAGATTAGCGTGTACAAACAGACAAACATATAAACAGACAAAAAATTTAAAAGTTGTAGATTCCTATTCTGTTATACTATAGCGGTGTCATTATACGCATTCAATGTATGGGAACCAATATTTTTCGGATCAAAGGATGAGCCTTGGCATACTTGTTCCTTAGGTAGACTAGTGTGGAAAACGCCCGGGAGTCAGCGGCTCACACCCCGCTGGGGGGCTGGGGGAGGGGGTGAAGTTCCCTTACTCCGCACGCACTGTGACTCGTCATAACTGCTAATTTATACCTACTAGGGCAAGTTTGGTATCGTTTTCAGCTAAATCAAAGATGGCGGATTGATTTTTGAAACAAAAACCGAGCATTTTCGTACAAAAAATGGATTTACGGCCAAAAATTAAAAAAATAAATTCTTCATTTTTTTTGGTAATGGCCATAAACTTTAAACGTGTGCCACTATCTGCTTTAAAAAAATGTAGGAAAATAGCCGCATTCATACAGATTCTAAAAATATAAGCTTTGTTGAAAATATTAATAATAAAAATGTTTGAAAAAATATTTACCTCCACGTGGCAGACACGAAAATTCTTAGAAAAATACAGGACAGCAAAAAACAACTTTTATATGTTGCTAAGCACCTGTATTCTCACTAGTTTAGAATAAAATATGGTGTTTATAGAATAGGACGAAATTTTAATGCTATTTTGATAAAAAGATATTGTATGAACCCTGTGTATAGGTTTACCGTCGTATTTAAAAACGTGTTGCTCAACTAGATTTTGTGACAATGTCGGGTGACTTGAAGGTCTTTAATTAATCGATCTACATAGATATGTGCTTAAAACACTCACATATATTTACATATGTACTGTCTCTTATGTACATTTGCCCTCGGAATCGCTCAACTACGTGCACTTGTGTTGCCGCGCTGCAAGCACCTGCATACAGATGCAGGTGCCGCCACACTTCATTTTCCAACTGCACCTGAGAATTTTAATACATACTCGTACATACAACACATGCTTCGGCTGCAACTGGCAAGTCTGTACATGTAGATTTCCAGGTGTCACTGACTTTAGTCCATCATTCCCAATTAGATGGATCTTTTTGTAAATAAATGCTTCTTCTTCTTCTTATAGTGTCGATGGTAAAGCGACTTAAATTTCTTGTGCCCAGTAATTGGCGACGCAGATTGCCTTGTCATTTGCACACATAAGGTCTTCTAGAGAGCAGGAATCAGGGTACGCAGGACAAGAAAAGAGATGGGACATGTCTTGTGGAGTGAACCCGCAGACACAGGACATATCGGAGAATCCCCACCTGAACATGGTATCCTTGCATCTACCGACTTGGGACCGGAGTCTGTTAAGGGACTTCCAAGTGGGCCATGGCAGTTTGTGTCCTGGAGGGGGATGTTCGGAAGGAGGAACGAAGGGAACAGGCGGCAAGGGTCCGTCCACCCACAGGACACGTCTAGCAGTAGAGGGGTCGCGGTCAAGAGGAGGAACGCACTTCATAAAGCTTCTGCGGCTTTTAAAGCTTTGGAGAACTGTACAGTAAGCGTGCATTGGATGAATTGCGCTCGTCTCCTGTTTTCGACGCTCCACTCCGCTTGCCACCAATCTGCGAATGTCCGGGGGTGCGATGCCAGCTAGTGGATACAGCATTTCCACAGGAGTGGGTTTGAGACAGCCTGTGACATTTGGGCAGGTCTCGTTCACTTGGTTACATCGTGTTAATACTCAATATCTACCTGTCATATAAAACAACCACAATCTTTTCGATTATGGAACATGCATCGCTGTTCCTGCTCACATAAGCTGTCATAACACCTTCTGTGGCATTGAGGAAAGCATTTAGTGTCCACCGCAATTTTTTACCTTTACAATTGAAGCTGGAAACAGTATCACACGGTCACACACGCCCATGATGGCATGGAACAGCGAAAGAACTTTTTTGCGTTGTGGTCCTGTAAAAAGCAAAAAATCCATATTGCCTACCGAGACGAGTTAATTAAGAGGAAAAGTAAATATCCAGGTAATCGTAATAATTTTTACCAAGATGATTTCTCATGACATGGTGGTGTTTTACAGTACCTATGTGCACCCATCAATACCCATAGCTCCTCTGGGAAATCGCTGCACAACAGTGAGAGCTAGCAAGCACCACGACTTCGATCGTCGGCGTCTACGGTTCGAAATCTGATTCGTGTACAGCCGTGGTTATTACTGCATCAAACATGTACCATCATTCTTGTCTCCACCACTTTATCGTTACATGGAGCTCATCTTTGCGTATTCGGAGTGCGGTTTTATAGTAGGTATATCGGATTAGCCTGTATCATACACGTCCTTATTTAGGCCAAACTTGTATGAATAGCAAAAAGTAGAGAGCAAATGAAATTTCTTCGTTCGAAGTAAGTACCTGGGTTAGATGAGCTATAGGTACGTACACGTAGATACTGGAAAACACCACCAGTACTAACCTTTATATGTGGTAACAAATACTTTTGAATTTACACGTCCAGTAGTCAACATAGATCTTTTCCTTTTTACAGAACAACAAAAAGTAAGTTCTTCTGCTGTTCCATGCCTTAATGGGGCAAATGTGATACTGTTACCATCTTCAATTGTAAAGGTAAAAAAGTGCGATGGTCACTAAATGCTTTCCCCAATGCCACAGAACGTGTTACGACAGCTTATATGAGCAGAAACAGCGATGCATTTTCCATAATCGAAAAGATTGTGGTCGGTTTATATGACAGGTATATATTGAGTATTAACACTATGAAATCACGTAATTAACCAATCACTCAATAGTGTATTCATATCTATCTATTACACCTATACAGTCATACATAGTCATACATACCTATTACAGTCCACTGCTGGACATAGGCCTCTGCATGACTGCGCCAACTTTCACGGTCCTCCACTTCTCGCATCCAGCCACCACCGGCCACCTTCCTCAGGTCATCGGCCTACCTAGCAGGGGGGCGTCCAACACTACACTACGTTTTTTCGAGACGTGGTCTCCATCCGAGAAAGTTCCTACTCCAACGCCCGTCGGTTTGCTACAGACATGACCAGCCCACTGCCACTTCAGCTTACTGCACATCTGAACGATATCTATGACTTTCGTCTTTTGGCGGATGATCTCGTTCCGGATTCTACCCCTTAGCGTGATCCCCAGCATAGACCGTTCCATAGCTCGCTGAGATACATGCAGTCGGTGGGCCAGCTTAACTGTCAAGTTCCACGTCTCGGCTTGTCTAGGAAAACGTATTCCTGGACAACTTCGAGCATCTCGCCGCTGACTGCTATCGGTTCCGGGAATAGTGTATTCGTAAAAACTTTTTCTTAGGTCTTGTTCATTTTCTACGGTGAGCGATGCATGAAAGCAATTATTTACAAAAAGATCCATCTAATTGGGAATGATGGACCAAAGTCAGTGACACCTGTGGGGCTATTACGTAAAAGATAGCCACCGAGTGTATAACTGAGGTTAGTTGGTAACCGAACTCAGTTGACAACTGATGAATTGATATATTTGGTATTACGTAAGCAGTGCCTATCATAGGATAGGACAGTGGCTATGCGGTGGAGGACAGTGGATATCGACCATAGATCGACACATCACTAGTGTTATTGACAGGTTATGTGGCTAAATTAAAGACCATTGCGTTTAATATGGAATGACACTAAATTTATCAACGTTTTTAATAAGTTGGGTTAAAGGTTAGCAACTTTCATTCACGCCACTTTTTTAAAGTTTTGACTTTGAAAAATCAGTACGCGAGAACGTGGTTTTTAGTGGTTATTTATAGTAAAATAGAAGTTGTGGTTGTGGTGATAAAGGTAACTCGTAACTCCTATGGTTCATTGTATCATTTAGCTAAGTTAGTAATTACAAAATTTCTAGATAATAAATAGAACATAGAATAATAGAACGAAAGATATTGCGGAAGATTCTGGGACTAACAACAAGAGGAGAAGATGGGGCATGGAGGCGTAGGTACAACCGAGAGATAGAAGAGCTAGTGTCTGAGCCGAACATCATCGGAGAAATAAAATCTTCCCGACTTCGCTGGCTAGGACATGTGGAGAGGATGGGAGAGGATCGAGCCGCAAAGAGAGCTTATCTTGGTCAACCTTCCGGCCGCCGGCCGGTGGGGCGTCCAAGATATCGCTGGAAGGATGAAGTCGCCAAAGACCTGAAAGAGCTAGAAGTGCCCGACTGGTCAGATTTGGCACAGAATAGGGAAGAATGGCGCACTTTACTGTCGGAGGCCAAGATCCACTTCGGGTCGCTGAGCCAGCGAAGTAAGTAAGTAAGTAGATAATAAATGTTTTATGTTTTCCTATTTTAGATGGCTCCTAGGAGAAATATATCTCTAAGACAAATAATTTTAATGATTTAGTTTGCCGAGGGAAACCGGGACTTTACGTTAGGTCGCTTCACCGGTGGACCTCAGAGTTCAGACTAGCCAAACGGCTTAAAGAGCATGAGAGCATAGCATCCATAGCGATTCAATGAACGCTGTCTCAGCACAGCAGAAGGCTGTACTAAAACAGCAAGCTGATCGATGGCGCCGAGTAAATTATACTATATTTTTAGTTTGAATCAGTATCAAATTCTTATCAGTATTTGAAAATTTTCCTTTAAGACTTCAACACAGTAATACTATTTTTTTATTGGTGTTTGATCCTCAGCTCATTTATTTTTCTTTGTTTCTCGGCATATCCCAATAAAAAAGCTTGAGCCATTATTAGCAGAGTACCTACTTTATTTATTTTACAAACTTATTTCGATTGCTGGCTGTTAAATCATCCAAAATTAAATAGGTATCACTATAACTAGTAATTGCGTTGTATTTTACGTACGTTTTAACTTGGTAGGTTAATAGTGTCTATCACTGTTTTACCAATAATCACTGCTCATAAGTAGTTTCTATCAATGGCCACTTGACACCTTCGGTGATCAACGATTTTGATATCCACTGAGCTTACATAATACGAAAATCAGTTTATCGATACATAAACAGCTGTCAAAAGTTAGACAGTGGATATGCCAGTGCCTATCAGCATATCCACCGGCGATGACGTCATTCTAGTTAGTAACCGAAGTTCGGTAATACGAAAACCATGTTTTGACAGTTCTCAGTTAGACACCAAGGCATAGTGATAATCACTTTGGTTGTCAAATGAGATACGTAATAGCTCTACTGGAAATCTACATGTACAGACTTGCCAGTTGCAGCCGAAGCATGTGTTGTATGTACGAGTATGTATTAAAATTCTCAGGTGCAGTTGGAAAATGAAGTGTGGCGGCCACAGATGCAGGTGCTTGCAGCGCGGCAACACAAGTGCACGTAGTTGAGCGATTCCGAGGGCAAATGTACAGTCGAGCAAATTGAATCATGACCCACTTTGCCGATTATTCCTTTGCATTCATAAATGTAGTAAGGTTTTCTTCGCTGTCATGCATGTTGCACATAGAACGTTTTAAATATGAATAAAAATGCGTCATAACGGGTCAGAGATCTATGCAAGTTTAACCTTTATTATCACTGCACTAGACATGTTTTAGATAAACCAGTCTTAATATGAATTTAAAATAAGTCCATAATCCAAACTCTTTTCACTACGAAGAAAAATGTATTATAATTTAAAAAAATAAAAACGTCGTGTCAAATGTCAAGTATACCTAGTAAGTCTGAAATTGTATATAAACCTAAGTCAATATCTACAAACAAATCGTATAATGGCCAATTTGGCAGAACAAACAGCTAAGAATAAGTCGGAACACAGTCAGAACATGGATCAGCCGGCATGCTAAAGAGGGTACCCTCGAAGACAGACGACGACATAATCATGGCGTTCGTCGAATTAAGAACGGAACGGAAGAGAACGGAAATGCATGCACACTATTACGGATAACATATTTACAGACAAGAAATCATTTCGCTCTTCTCAACATGGTCGCTTAACTTCGTGGCGTTACGATAACACGCGATACACAGAGGATCACGTTGTGCCCAACCAGAAATTCTGCTGGATAATCAGCAGAATTTCAGCTAACATGTGTGCCTGGATGGATGCCGGAAGTGTCGGAAAACTATTTCAAATTTCTCCTCGTCATACCGCTATAAACTATGTCAATTTATTGGAAGAACCAATGTTACCGACTTTGCGAACAGTTTACTTGCGTGAAGAAGTGCCAGTATTCTCCTTTGTTCATGATAACTGTCCAGTGCATACTGCCAGAATTGTCTCGAATTGGTTTACTCAGCATGAAGATGCATTCACTCTTATTCCATGGCCGTCTAGGTCCCCAGATGAAAATTTGTGGTGTTTGGATTGGGGAAGTGACATTTGTCGTCTAATCGGGTTACTTTTCACTTTACCAATTTAATGCCACTTGTTAAATATATACTTAAAATAAATATTATTTTCTTCAACTAAGTATACTAAGTAACTGTAGTGTTTCATTTCATCATGGCAAACACAAGTTCCAGTGGAACTTTTATAAAAGAAACTGGTTCCCAATACAGACTTGGCGCCCGGCTGTGCCGAATCCCGAATATCTACCTACCTACTTGTGTGTTGCATTGCAACCCTTACCCACATGAAATGAAGTTCTCGCCGATTTTTATACAAACTTATTCGTACAGATAGCGACCATTGCCTTGTCAGTGACTGTCAGTGTCCAATAAAATGATAACACGTTCGTTTCTAGGAAATGTATGTTCAAGCGAATTTCAACTTACTTGTATAGAATGACAGTAGAAAAATGACCATAAGGTGGGTCATGATTCAATTTGGTCGACTGTACATAAGAGACAGTACATATGTAAATATATGTGAGTGTTTTAAGCACATATCTATGTAGATCGATTAATTAAAGACCTTCAAGTCACCCGACATTGTCACAAAATCTAGTTGAGCAATACGTTTTTAAATACGACGGTAAACCTATACACAGGGTTCATACAATATCTTTTTATCAAAATAGCATTAAAATTTCGTCCTATTCTATAAACACCATATTTTATTCTCAACTAGTGAGAATACAGGTGCTCAGCAACATATAAAAGTTGTTTTTTGCTGTCCTGTATTTTTCTAAGAATTTTTGTGTCTGCCACGTGGAGGTAAATATTTTTTTAAACATTTTTATTATTAATAATTTCAACAAAGCTTATATTTTTAGAATCTGTATGAATGCGGCTATTTTCCTACATTTTTTTAAAGCAGATATTGGCACACGTTTAAAGTTTATGGCCATTACCAAAAAAAAATGAAGAATTTATTTTTTTAATTTATGGCCGTAAATCCATTTTTTGTACGAAAATGCTCGGTTTTTGTTTTAAAAATCAATCTGCCATCTTTGATTTAGCTGAAAACGATACCAAACTTGCCCTAGTAGGTATAAATTAGCAGTTATGACGAGTCACAGTGCGTGCGGAGTAAGGGAACTTCACCCCCTCCCCCAGCCCCCCAGCGGGGTGTGAGCCGCTGACTCCCGGGCGTTTTCCACACTAGTCTACCTAAGGAACAAGTATGCCAAGGCTCATCTTTTGATCCGAAAAATATGGGTGTTGGCGTATAACAACCCAACTACTATTTTTAACATCACCCTCAAATAGTTTTTCGTAAAAATACTCAATGTACAGACACATTGGTTTTACAGTTTTATTATATGTATAGATTAATATGAGGTTTCTATGTCAACTTATTATCTATAGTCAGACCCAAAAATTTGGTAGTTTCAACCTCTTTAATCGAATTCCCCGAGTAGTTAATGTTAAAATTCATTATTCCGCTGTTTAAAGTTAATTATATGTGTTTTCGTCAAATTAATAGTCAGGTTATTCAATGTCAACTATTTTGAATAAAGATGTCAGTGTATTATTAATGTCAAGATTTATATTATTATCATTATCAAAAGTGAATAAAACCGTACTATCGTCGGCAAAAATTGTCATGTGATGATTGATTACATTCGGAAAGTCATTTATATAAACTATAAAAAGGAGATGTCCTAATACACTTCCCTGTGGTACACCATAATTTACTTGAACAGGGGACTACGTTTGTATGGAGAAATGGCGCGTGGTCTTTCCCGTTAAGTTATAATGTTTATGTTTAGCATGTTTTTGATTCACGCGTACTAAGAGGTCGTTTTTTAACAATTTAGTGATCATCAAGACGTTTTTCTATTAAATTATATTTTTAACTGCAATTGGAAACTTGCTAAATATTTGTCACTTTTATTATCGCGTTAAGACCTGTATGTATGTGTTATGATGTGTATAAATCGCGAATCTTTAAAAGTGACTATTGGTAAATATTTTACGTTATTACTTCCACTACATGTCTGTACACATAATATAACAATAATTTGTTGTTGTTTTATGCTCAATTATTTCGACGCAATATTTGTATAACTTAGACACGGGGTCTCATCACGAAGAAAAAGTTTTTAATTTCAAAAAAAATCACTAGATGGCGACACGTGTATCATCTGGTAATTGATGTTGTTTATAAACTTAAAATAACAAGGAAATAGGCCCTTAAAATATCAAAACAAAATTTTGTACAGCCCCTGAAATACAAAAAATATAATATTATGTAAAATTTCCTGGAATTTCAATTTAATGAATCATGTCTAGCACCTCTGACGGAATAAAATGGTACCACATTGCAGACAGGATATTTGCCGAGAAAAGCAGGTGTATAGATGGCGCAGGTGTTTTGCTATTTGTGTAATTTCACTCTAGAACCTAGAACGCACCAATTGCATAAATCGATTGATATTTTCGCTTAGGTGGTCGATAGTCGGCGTAGCGCAGCGCGCAGCCGAAAGTTATTTTATTAACAGACATAATCTGATAAAAGCCGATTCGAAATCTCCGTCATTTTAAAGTGTGCTTGATGTACTTTTCAATAACTTTTTTAGAACCCTCTGATGCCTGTGCGTTCCATTTTACCACTTACCTAATTCATCAATTAATATTTTTGTTCATTGTAATAAGTAGGTACTTAGACCCTGTGCCCGCGCGCCTTCTGAAGCACACTTAACATTTTCAATTTAATGTATAGTGGCCAGCACATCAGATTAATAATTTCCGTTCCGATTTATACTCGATTACAACTGCATAAGATGCTGCAGTATTTTCCTTGACGTGCTGTCTTTTGTACCGACTTAAGTATGTAGGTAAGTAATATGGCATGGCATGAAAAGAATCGGTTATTATTTTTGTCAGTTGGTTTTTTTTCTTTACTCTGTCTTGTGTGTTGTGCCAAATAAATGTTTTCTATTTCTATTATTTGAGTACCTACAGCCTACAGTACCTTCTTACATTTTTGTAATTTGTTCACGGACAGTCAACGCCCGCAGGATTGAAATAACAATAGAAAAAAATACATTGTCTGGTAGTGTCCGTAAATGAACTCAAATAATTGCATTCCTTAACCAACCAAAGAACCGAAAAAACTGTCTTAAAAATGTCGATTACATTACAGTTGGTAGCACGTCAAGTTCTACATTGGAACTATTAGAATAGCTTTTATTACGTAAGAAATAGAGGCGGTCTAAACACCATTAAGTAAAGAGTCTGACTTGCGACTGTGTTTCTTTCTCTAAAAACAACTCTCGCTCGTAGGTACTTAAATCATAAACTGCAGGATTATTCAGGATATTATCCGTCTCGCTTGCACATCAGTTCTCACACTCATAACACGGATATTATAATGCTCATGATAAACTGAAATCCTTCTAACCAGACTAAAGGCCCTTAACATTTTAAAATAGACTTTAGTCCCCAAGGAAATGGGTTGAATATTGCATAATAAGCCAATAGCGATAAGGGCCAAAACTTGCATGTTGCACTAGATTCATATTTTCGCCTAAATCGTTCGACATCGTCGTAGCGCAGCGCATAGGAAGCAATGGTATAAGTCGACTGTTCAAGATCTCGTAGATTCTATTTTTGTTTTGGCAAGCTCAGACAGTGAATATGCTCGAAGTGCTTTTTTTTACTTTTCCTATTAATTTCATTAATGCTTACCTAATTCATATTCATAATGATTATGTAGTAAATATAAATGTTTTGTTCAATGTAATAGATTTTGTATTTTTTTTTCTATCCCGTAGATAGCTAGAAAGCGCCATCTTTTGAAAAATATGACAGTACTAGGTGAGAGTTAGTTTGCTAACAAAGCATCGAACAAGTTGCTGTTATAAGCACGTCCGAGAGTAAATGTAGGGGTGCGGAATTGCTAGTAGCTAGCTAGCACCACCTTTGGATGAATATAGCAATATGATTTTGCCCGTACGGCCCCGCGAGTTACGGCAGCCCCGTTTTCATATGGGTGATGACTGATGAGGCATCTGTACTCATGTATTATAATATCTGGGACTTAGATAAATAGCGCCATCTATTAACATACAATAAAACTAAAAATTTGAGTTGTCAGAAAATCCTCATTGGTTACCAGCCTGTCGTAAGTTGTAGGATTCGACGACTGACACAGATTTTTAGGGGCCTAGACATTTTCTTTTTTAAATGTCATAACATTTTTTCTTTATTTATGCATTGCCAGCTCAAATATGATTAACACGTCTCATAAAAGATCGAATATTTCAACAGGTCTGCCTGACATCTCATAGTCTAATGTCAAAATGTCAATAAAAAGTGACATTAATTTAAAATAATAAAATTTATTAATTTTGTACATTAAGTGGGGTTGAAACAATGTTTTTTAGCGTTTTGCGCGATTGCATTAGTAACACGAACATTTGCTGTATAAATAATAGCATTAGAAGTGGTTATATGAGTGGACTGAGACGCCTTGTGAAGCCTGGAAAGGAAATCTTGTCTGCTTCTGCTAAGCTTAATTAATGTGCCGACAGAAAGAAAACACAAAAAAGAAAGACAGAAAGATTTCCTGGTTTTCTCTCATTCAACCTCTTGTTTTACATTATCACGGTAATGTGCGTGTCTCTAGCTTTTTCATAGACAGGCAATGAGAAATCCTAGGTATGCCATACGGAGTACATAAAACTAGCAAAATGTTTCATATTGCTGTGCTTCTGTCTAATAAAAAAAATTTTAGTAGACAGAAGCACTTTAGTTAAATGTAAAAATGAATATCAAAAGTTGTTTAAAATATGTAAAATTTTACCCATAGAAAATAAAATAAAACTAGTATTAATACTTGAACAGTTCAATTCAAACACATTTAAAACATTACGAGAACATAAGTACCCAACTCGACTAGCAAAGAAAAATAAGCTAATGGTGCCTAAAGTTCAAAATTATTTTGGTAAAAGAACTAGACAGTGGATTATACCTACAATTTATAAGGAGCTGGCTCAAGATTTACTATGTGATGTATTATCAAAAAATCATTTAAAGTCAAAATTAAAAAAAATACTACCTTTCGCTGTGTCCCTAGAACTGTTTTGATTGTTTTACTATTAATATTAAAATATAGACTAAGATAAAAAAGGTAACGCACAAATGTTTGGATATTGTACATCTTTTCTTTTATTTAAAAGGTATGTAAGGTAAACTTAGCACGAGAACGACTGCCGACAAACTGTTCTGCCGTTTGGCAGACTAGATATAAGAAAAACAATGTATCTTTTATAATGTACAATAAATTTAAAAAAAAAATTTTTTTGGAGCCTTCTGCTGCAATTCGACTGAGAATTTTGAGTTATACTTAATACACAATAAAGTTAATTCCTCCAATTATGCTTAAAGATAAAGCATGCTTTGAATGTATATGAGGAAGCTTGAAACACACACAATGTTTCGTGTGGAGCTGAGCAATTGGTTTGTGTAGTCAATGTATAATTCAATCAACTAAATTGAGTATGTTACATTGCAGGTTATCGGCAGGGGATTGGAGAGTAGAGGATCGGATCTGCTGTATGCCTGTGCAAGTCTAATATAGCTAGATGTAGGTACCTGCATCAGAGTGTAAATTAGATTATATGTCATATAAAAGAGCTGAGAAAAGCCTCTGTGCATCGAATATTAGCCCATATGGCGCCCCATCATCTCTTTATTTTTTTCCTTATATAGAGCTACAACATGTAAACATCTTTCCGTTAGGTCGGAGTACTTTAGCCCTAGAGGGCCCGTCTACATTATAGCTTTGCCAGAGCACCAAGATATGAGTTAGTTACGCGGGTAATGATGTGATTAGACAGGCTTGCATCATTTAATACATCTTTTGAACTGTATCTTGCTTGGCGCTATGGTACGGTATTTAAGTAATAGGTATGGATCTTTTATGTTATTTGTTTATATTATTAGTTTAATACTTTTATGTTAAGCAGTATAATAAAGTATTATTGCAACAAACAGCAACCTTCATTTATTTACCAATGATAAAATACAATCTATATGTTACCGGATAGTCAATATCGAGTAAATAGTACTGATTGTGTGGAAACGATCAAAAATTTCTAGATTAAAATATTGGTGATATTCGTTCCGACATCAGATACATGTAAATCACTAAAGCTTGCTCACTTTTCTAAAAAAAAGTTGAGCACTGTAGTTTTTGACACTTAATGACAGTATTTTTTTGCCGATCTTTAGTTTATGGAGTTAATAATCTTAAAGATTACATGATTAGTGACTGGTTGGATGGATTTGAGACGTCAAATGGCTACAAAAAGCATATAGCATAGCATAGCTATAAAGCATTGCATATTATTTGAGGTTAGCTAACACAAGGTCAGTCAATACATTTATTTCTAAATATTTTTCTACCTTAATGGTCATGTGATCAAAAAACGTTCACACTATAATAATTCCATGTTTTTAGGACATTTTCTTTGAAAAAATGAGTACATCAAGGGGCAGTGCATCAAGGCAAAGACCACAAAAATTCCAAAATAGGACAGCTTTCAAGAATGATTTGCATGATACAAGCCATAGAACCAAATTAATAAATTCACTGGATATAAGTGGTGTATGTAAAAGATGCAAAGAAATAATTGAATGGAAAATAAAATATAAAAAATACAAACCACTTTCCGCACCAAGGAAATGTGTTAACTGTGAACTAAAATGTATTAAACATGCATATCATATGTTTTGTAATAAATGTTCATTGGAAACAAATGTGTGTGCCAAATGTTGCAAACCTATGGATGTAAGTTTTAATTCAATTTCTAGTTTTATTTGTAGCACTCTTAGTTGTGGGTTTGTATCATCTTCATAATTTAATAACACCTGTTTGGTGGACTCAACACGAGATAAACATTTTGATTTAATGTACTTTTCAATCTGTTATTATCATGGATGCATGTGTTATACAATAATGAATGTGATTCCAGAGACAGGAAGGAAAGGAAGATGAACTCTTAAGCCCAGAAATACAAATTAAGTTAAAAAGTTTGTCTGAAAGAAAAAGGCGTACAATATTAAGGTATGTTTGTGTTTTCTATCCTAAATCCATATGAACTCTTCAATTATCATCTATTTTCCTTAATAATAAATATTGTATTTGGAGAAAGCTTACAAGCTTGTCAAGAATTTTTAAACAAAAAGTTGCATGTTTTATGGCATTCATTTTACCAACTCAAAAGCTTATAGGTAAAACTTTAGTTTGTGGTCCTCCGAATTGACAACATTTCATTTTTATAAAGGTACTAAAATTCAAAAACTGTTTCAAGATTTGGCGATGCTTAAAACATTAAAAATATTTTTTATGCTATAAATTCAGAGTTATTTGAAAAAAAAAAAAACTGAAAGGTGATATGATACAGGCATTATAAGAGGACATGTCTTTGCTTGGTTATCTGGTCTGACTTAAAAAGTATTTTACCATACATGCAAGCTAGCTGTCATTTTGACATTGACATTTGACACTCACACTATGATGAGTGAGAGAGAAGAGATAATCGTAGTGTTGTTCTATAGAAGCTATGTCCATCTAGTTATCGATAGTTTTATTATAGTATATCGCTCATTCGCAAGAAGGACGTCACAATTCAAAATTAGCAATTGTTGGGAAACAAGGTTTTAGAGTTTGGAAATTAAATTTAAAAAAGACTGTTCCATGTAAGAATATATTATAAGTGTTATTTTGTTCCCTATGATTTCAGCTTCCAAAAAAAGTTTAGCTTGTGAATAGAAATGCAGACAGTTTTTTATTATTTGTGTTTAAAGTGTGAAAAGGTATAAGGTTGGTTCGTTTTAGTAAAAAAAAACTTTATTTTTTAATTTGTGACTATTCTTTCTTGTGTCATTGTAGATAATTAATAGTTTGTATTTTAAGGATATAAAAAGAAATATGAGGGTATAGAAAATATTATTTTAATATTTAAACTGGCTAAACAAGGTCATCTGGTTGGTAAAGCTGATCTTTGGCAGAGTCAACGCTATCTGCAAATCAAAAATGAAATAAATATTAAATGTATAACATGTTGTAATTTTTAACAGCGAGATAAAAGCATAATAGTGCGACAAACCTTCTGTAAATGACAATGAATATAAATGATAAATGAAATAAATGATAAGCTGTTCTTAGAATTACTTCTTGTAGTTGTGGTAGAAGATGAGGAGCTGCTGTTTGACCGTGAACGTAGTTTGACTTTGCGTTGATCATCGACATTTACCTATGTTGGTATCTGTTAAATTTGTTTTGCAGGCCTTTTCATTCACTAAAAAGACAAAATAGTACGAAGGTTTGTAACGGAGTAAAAGTACAGTTAAACATGGTAAATCAATATAATACTACTTACATTTTCAGATTTGCATCAATATTTGGCATAACAGTATTATTAGCTGTTATTAACAAATATATTTCTTCCTCTATTGGAAGACATAGTAAATAATACGAACACCTAATCATCTGAAAACAAAAAAATAATTGTTTAAAACGTAATACCAAAAAATATTGAAACTAATTCAAATATACCATGAGCGGCGTCTAGCATCAATAGTAGTAATAACTTATTATCAATAACGTAGTAAGCCAAATGATTAATACAAAGCGGATACGTTTAATTATTAATAACGATACAAAACTAAATGTGACCACTATCGAAATAAAAACCTCAAGTTAAACAACGACACAAATGATGACGAGTCGTTTTTGCACCAAAATTGGGAAATTGGTCGAGTACTTACCTTTGTAAGAATAATGTCATAAAACGAATTGTGTCGCCTTCGACAAAAACTAGCAAGTGCAGTCACTTCAACGATCTCGTGACAACTAAAATGTGACGGTGTCGAAAAAACGTACGCGCTCGAGTGAGACAGACACATAGCGACACAGCTTGTCTCGTTCGCTCATTTAACGGCATCGAGTTGTGTCGTTCTGTCAGAAAATAAAGTAAAATTTTCTTATTCTGTTTGTATATGTAACTAAAAATCACCGGTTTTTGAGTTGTGACATCCTTCTTGCAAATGAGCGATATTTAGGATTGCTAAAAATACACATGCATTTAAATGATTATCTAGTTAGGTGACAAAATCATAAAAAATCCTTTTGTCATAAATATATTTTTGCACTTGGAAAAATGACTACCAGAGGCGGGAAGGTGGTAATTTTTTCAAGTGCAAAAATATATTTAGATTGCAAAGTGAATGTTTATCACTTAAAAACAATAATTTATCCTTTAATCATATTATTGATGTTTCATTTGATTTTAGAGATCATAAAATTTAAGTAAGGAAAATGGCAATGTTAGCTTTTGTTCGTAAAGTTGTGTTTGATTAAATGAAAGATTATTTATCTACTTCTTTATTTGACTTTTGTATTATGATATACATGTTTAGTAAGATTGTGTTTGGATAAACATACTCACTAAGATTATTTATCTACTTCTTCATTTAGACGTATTTTAATCTACATGCTTACTGTCGATATCGATATCTTACTGCTACAACATACAACCCGATAGATGTCAGTTATTTTTTAAATTTAGAATATGGTAAAGGCGTGAACACGGCACATCCTTACTCTTGTACTTACGCTCTTTTAGAATTGAAAGGTTTTAACAAATTTAATCAAGGGGAGTAAATGGGAAGAAATGAAAAAGAATAAATACATGTCCTCTTTTTTGATGTATTATAAAGAAAAAAATAAAAATGTGCATGTAATTTTTTTGAAATGTTGTCAATTAAGGGAAGTGAAGCATGGGGGAGGGAAAGGGGAGATGGGGGAACCCCCACATAAGAAGGGGGGTTTGCGAAACCTTACTGTTTTTTAAAAAAAAAAATTAAGTTTTAGTGGTTCTTTTTCATGTCTAGAAAAAAAATACTTCTAACCTACTTCATTTCTGCCCCAGAGGTCTACAAAAAAAATACCCGAACCTATTTTTTATCAGTCCTGAGGAGTTTTCAGGTCTAAAAAAAACTTATAAAATACCTACTTATTTTCTGAAACAAAGGGTGTTTTAGGTCTACAAAAAAATAACCTTAACCTACTTACATACCGGTAAAGGCTTTGGCCCGAAATTTACCATTTTTGTTTTCTAGATAAAAAATCTATTACGAAGGATAAAATAAAGATAGATTTAATTATTTTTTTCAGTGGCATATGAATACAACTAACAATAAAGAAAGTAACGAAAAACTAACCACAAGTACCATTTTTTTTCTAAATTGGGCCAAACAATATTAGAGAAAGGTTTCTTTGTATCAAACCATTTTCTTTCCTTGTATTCTCTATTTTAAAAGTACATAAAGTAATGTAAATCATAAAGCAGTGAGTATTACTTACCATTCAACAAAGTTTCACTTACAAGTCAGCAGGACGCGACTCCGTGTTGGCAAAACAGCATTTACATGAAGACTACAGTGTCTATGATTTGTAATTGAAACCTCATGGTATTACCTACGCGAAAAGGAGTGGCGGCAATTCAATATTTTTTTCCTTTGGGCCAAAGTAACCGCATTTACGGTATTATCACCTTATTTCATGTGTTAATTACCAATGCCAGGGAAGAAACGAAATGCAACAGACAATAACAAGAAAAAATACAAAAAAGGTCAAAATAATCTTCTTCTTCTTCAAAATAAAAACATTCGAATGTATGAAAAGGTTTAAAGTTAAGGATTTCATCTTAAAAAACGGAAAGGTTTCGCAACCTGAAATTTTGCAGAAAAACAGCTTAGACTAAGCCTGTTTGCCATAAATTTGCGGCCGCCCAACTCAGCGGTCCATTAACTAAAGTTTATCCAGCTTATCTTTAACTCAAGAAAATCACATTAGCCAGTTTAACTTTGCATTGTAAAAAGCTGCTGGTGCCAAGGGTAACTTAGTTTTTTTTTAGATGCCTAAATAAACAACAAAGTGGCGACAGCTCGAAGAATAGTACGGCTCACTTAGAAACCATGCTAAGTGAATTGGATAAAATGGCTTTGAGTGATGATTTGGATGATTTTTTAAGTGATGATGATCAATCCAGTTGATCCTTAAAATTAAAGGGGAGAAAAATAAAAAAAAACTGATTTTATCTGGAATGTTTTATTTACAAATGGGTTATCTACGCCATCTCGAATACCAATTGATCGCACATCATATGATCACAGGCGTAGGTATACTTTGTGATATGATCGAACACTACGTCTAAAAGTCAAAACATCTAACGTTTAAAATATCGAATATACAAATAATCGAACGTCCAAAATTTCGACGAACCTACAGTGTTATGTTCGATCAATTGGTACTCGAGATGGCGTAGGTAACCCTTTACAAATTAGGTCATGTTTTCAATGCCAAGTTCTAAAGTAGTCTCCAATATAGGGATGGACCGAATTTAGTTATACGTTTGGTATCTATAGAAGCTAAAAAATAATAGAGACTTTATTTACCTACTGTAACAGAAGGTAGGTCAGGGAGGCCAAATCACACTACGAAGAACTTGTTAAGTATTTATTTAGGCAGAGCTTTGCTATACACAACTCTTAACGTGAAAATAACAGAAGGAATCAACGGACATCTTGCTTTTATATCAAATTCTACGCACAACTAAGACAGTCAAAATAGTAACTTCTAACCATTACAATTTGAAATAAAATAAATAAATGATAAAGGTGGCGCTAGTGTCGAGTGGAGTTTCCGGTAGCATTGTTAATAAACGATATTCCCCGGTTGTGACGTAACGGTGCCTGAAGCGGAAAAACACTCGGCCATCCTGCATATGCCGTGTCCCACGGCAATCTCAGTCTTTTCCTCAGGAATCCACGATCTGAAATAGACAATAAATCTACGAGTAATTTGCACAAAGTGTTTTATTTCATTAGAATTACCGTTACTAAGGGGTAAAAGTAATTGATCACACTGTTGTAAACGAGTGGCATAAATAAAAACGTACAATAGCTTAAGCACACAGATTTAATCGCCGAATTACACACTTTCAAATAAATATGATTTTGGTTACTCAAACTGGTATAGTTTCAGCTTATTCAGTGGCTGCTGTGTACAAGTTGGCTAGACTGAGCTGTCCGTCGCTTATAAAGGCTTTCCTTCTCCATTAAAGGCTCATTGACGGCGGGGAAAGGTGGCAAGCGGTGGTTTAGTATTGGCTGGCTGTGCTGGCTTTGGTGCAATAAAATAAACTACGGAAGGGTCTTCACATAGCTGCGCACATAGCCGAATATTACACAGCTTCGTATTCATTCGTTAATTACATAGTTATATTCCCCACAGTCATGTTTCCCTCATAGTCATGTTCATCACATAGTCATGTTCATCACGTAGTCATGTTCATCACATAGTCATGTTCATCACATAGTCATGTTCATCACATAGTCATGTTCATCACATAGTCATGTTAATCACATAGACATGTTCATCACATAGTCATGTTCATCACATAGTCATGTTCATCACATAGTCATGTTCATCACTTAGCTGCTTACATAGCCGCATATCATACAGCCCTTTATCACAAAGCTACGTTTCTCACAGCTAAGTTTCACACAACTAAGTTTCACACAGCTACGTTTCACACAGCTACGTTTCACACAGCTACGTTTCACACAGCTAAGTTTCATACATTTCAGTATCGTATCACATTGTTATAATCTATCACACTTGTTTGTATACTAGTATAACCCAGTTTATATCACAGAGATTATATAACCCAGATATAATACCACTAAGTTCTATATCAATACCACTCACTTGTATATGACACAGATATATTAACACCCAGTTGCATATCAAACAGTAATATTTTCATGATCTAGTTTTAATAGATCACAGTGAATGAACATATATAGTGATAAGTAACACCGCAAAGCAAGTCGCGAATATACCTCTAGTATTTCAGGCTATATAGTATGTGTATGTAATACACAAATTGTACAGGTTTCAGACATGTATTATGGGTTATTTTTACCAACGAAATGTTAAATTGGATACCTGGAATGTGATCCACATTTATTTACCTACAGTTTTGCTTTTTCCTGCCATGACTTAGCGGAGCCGCCCTGTAGCACATTTCTTGTTTATGTATTATTTTGTTGCAATGACAGATACAATACACAGAATGAATCTATTAAAACCGTCTCTGTCGAAATCCCTAATGACCTAAGACTGACCTAGAAATCATCATCTGATAAAGCGGGTCTACTATATCGTCACAGCACCTCTGACACTACAGTACTATCTGCGCATATATCCCTTCCTATGCTAACTATTGTGTAACAGACAAGTGTATGATCCTCATTCCAGTTTTCATGCTTTGTATGGACCAACATACAACAAACCATAGAGTTATTTTTTTGGTAACATTCGCCGTCGTTACATAAGCAATTCCGCCCTCCCACAGGACTGCCCAATACTTCAAACCAAATAATATAATGCTCTTCATTAGTCATGTGTTTCTATCTATGCTCATTTTTTTATTGGTCCCTAATTTGTAAGTATGATACCTTCTCGATATACTACAGATTCCAAGCAACTGATGGTTAGACTATACGATCTAAATTTTAAATGAACTTACAAATGTAGGAAGTCAAATCATGAAATTACTTAATTTCGTAAACGTAACGGGGTCACTACTATGCTACCGAATAAACTTTTGTTTGTCCAGGCCCTGCGCAAACGTCGTTTGTAAACCAAGCAGTGTTTTTAAGTAACTACATTAATTAATTAATAATAATACTCGCATTCCAAAGGTAATTGATTAAGTCTTTAGGTACGGCTTACAATAAACGGGCGTAGTCTGTATACGCATCCAAATTAAGTCAGTACACCCTAAGTCCGCTGTGTATTTAACAACCTACACAAAGAAATCCACAAAAGAGTTAGTTGGATATCATCGCGATCCATACTACATGAAATATCATTTTGCATTAAAAAGGTTAACCCTGCCCTCGCCGTTAGCCGATTTGCTGGTCATGTAATGTCCTAAGAAACTAGATAAAAATTAACCTTCAAAAAGCAATGATCAGGGTGAATTACTGTTTGTGGAATCAAATAACGGTTGTTCCTAGCTCGAAACATACCATACCACACGCGTCAAAAATGTGTGCTCAATCTTATCCAAATTATTGCAGTCTATAAAAACTTCGATGTAGGTACAATAGCTTTGCTTTGGAAAAACAGTGTTTTTTTTAAGAACGAAATATTTTTACAAAAAATAGTGGGTATGCACAAAATTAACTGATGTCGCAAAAGTAACTAAGCTCATGTTCGTTTGATTTATCAAATGTTAGCCAATTCTAGCAAATCACTATTTATAAATCTATACTTACTGCCATTCAATAATAAATTGTCAATAGTGATATAACAAGTGCCAAGTGCATGTGAACATAGGCCTCAAAATCCAAAAAATAACGTCAGACGGCTAAATTTGTGATTGCAGTTATTCTGCCTCTTATATTGCTTGCTTGCTACCCGTATTTATTCACTGTGACCTGAGACTGATTTAAATAGATATCATAGGTTCATAGGTAGGTAGATATTCATAATGTCCTCCTAGCCGATTTCGACTACTGCGGCCTATCTTAACAGAGATTAGCCAACTGCGCAGGATATATTATAGTACACAAGTGTGTGCGCAATACACAGGTGCAATCTCTGTTCCTTCACTCTCATAATTCGGTCAGACGGCAGTCCGAAATGACCGTAGAGAGATCAGGCGCAGGACCAACGGCGTAACGTGCTTTTCAAGGCACGGGGGTGTTAACACAACCAACTTCCTGACTCCGGAGCTTTGTCTGAGTAATTTCAAGACAGAAGAACCCAAACACTCTCGGTCTGACCCGGGACCTCGTGGATAATCCCAGCGTGCTGACCACTAGACCAACGAGGCAGTCTATATATAATATGCAAAATATCTCTGACCTTATGTAGCTGCTGTCGCGATGCACCAGGTCCAAACCAGCATGATGCCGCCGTGTGGCCTGCGTGGTGGCAGGACTCGCAGTGCTGTTGGACTCCTGTAGTACTTGGTTGCATGCCCCGGCCAGCGACACGCGTAGCAAATCTTCGGTAAATGTTGATGTTGAAATGTAGCCACGCTAGGAATATTTCGGTTGTCTTTCCTCCGGTATAGATTATTGTGCAGTGTACGTCGCCACGCACTTGAAGTTCTCAAGGGAAGACAAGTAGCTAAAATACAGTTGTTCCTGGGTCTGGCATCTGACGTTTTGTAGACTTTTCTTCCAGGGGTACCTATTCCAAGAACTAGCTTCTTCTCCATTTAATGTTGCACTTTTGTCATAGTCTCGGAATCGGAATCTGTTCGCAATCTTAATTTTCTTTCATCCTTTTTGGGGTTTCTTCATCTGATGTGGACGATTCACTGCAGTACCGTTTGCGTTTATCCAATCCTTTATGTGGGCGTGACAATTTGGCTGATCCCACTTCTGAATGTAACAGAAGGTGGGTCGGGGAGGCCAAATCACACTACGAAGAACTTGATAAGTATTTATTTAAGCAGAGCTTTGCTATACACAACTCTCAACGTGAAAATAACAGAAGGAATCAACGGACATCTTGCTTTTTAAATTCTACGCACAACTAAGACAGTCAAAATAGTAACTTCTAACCATTACAATTTGAAATAAAATAAATTAATGATAAAGGTGGCGCTAGTGTCGAGTGGAGTTTCCGGTAGCATTGTTAATAAACGATTTCCCCGGTTGTGACGTAACGGTGCCTGAAGCGGTGTAACACTACAATAATAAGACATACTACTCGACCAAGCCAACTAGACAAATGTCAAACGATTTTCGCCCAACAACCGCTTACGTGTGAAATAAAACGTTTTATAACATTGATTAGTAATAATTATAAATAACTTTCCATTCAACAAGGTTTCACACAAAAAGTCTGTAGGAGTAAATTTCGCGCAACTAGCACTGTCACTACTTCAGTTGTCACTGAGACAGTCAGGACGCTACTCCATGTTGGCAAAAAAGCATTTACATAAAGGCTATAATACTGTCTATGATTTGTATTTGAAACCCATTTATTTATATTTAATAAATAAATGTTGAAACCTCATGGAATAAACTACGTTAAAAGGAGTGGCGGAAAATTCAATAAAAAACCAAACTTTTGGGCTAAACTTAACCCCCAGGGCTAAAGTAACCTGTCTGTGTACATCCGGCTGTCTGAACCAGAGTCCTAAAGAGATCTTGCATATCTAGGCTGATAACGAATCGTAGGTGACGGCAATATACAAAGGTTTCATCGTTTTTGACGCAATAGTTTCTTTGAAAATTGAAAAAAACCTGGCTCAGACAGCCAGAAATTCACCTTTTTTGACACTCTTCAGAGTTGGCTTAAATAGGTTTAGTACCTAATTCCGACCTCTGTTCATAATACACAGAGGTCGGAATTAGGTAGAGTTATTATTTATGTACTTGCATCGAAATGTTGATATTAATGTGGACCTTCCCGGAATTTCTAATGGACAATCCCGTGTGGCCAACAATATTACAAATAAATAATAATAGAAACCTCAGAAATAGGCAATAGGAAACAAGTGAGCGCCTTCGACGAACCGAGGTAAGCAAATGCGCTGTGTGAATGAGTAAACCGATTTATTGCTAATAGATAGTTTGAATGCGGTTGAAAGAGTCAAAATCTAGTACATTTCGTTAAGCGGGGAGTGCTCAGCATTTCCACTATTGTATTTTTTTGTTCTCACAAGCTATGTTGTGCGAACTACAACTGTGTCAACATCGCGCGTATTGGAACTTTGCAACTTCAGACTAGGGATGTTGCGAATATTCGCATCCGCATCCGTAAATGCGGAGCTTCCGCATAGATTTGGACATCTGTATCTGCATCCGCATCCGCAATAATCAATGCGGATATTCATGCAGATGCGGATGTGATACAAGATGCGACAAGAAAGAAATTGGGTAGTGCCGGCGAATGGCGCGTGCCGTTCGCACGTGCCAATGACCAATGGGAGCGAAGAAATTAGTGACAAGATCCGCCGCGTTTGTTGTGGTGCATCATATTTTGTTTCTTGTAAATCATTACGGGTTTGTTTACGCGGTGGGTGGATTACTTATCGTATAAATTTACAACAATTATTTAGTAGCGCGGGTTTAATTTACGAACCTCTGCGTAACCGCATTGATTCAGAAAAGGCGGCACTATTCATTAAGTATAATGCACCTATTTTTAACGTTACTTACTAATTTTACTTACTGCAAAAAATAGCAGCATTATACTCAATTAATACTCATTTTCCTAAATAAAAATGTTAAAAATTACTTATTATAGGCGCGCACGCGCCTGCTAGCCGAGGCTCCGATGACGCGCGCGCTCCGCATACTCAATCTAATAGCGGATCATTTGGATCTGTTTTGTTGCAATCTGAGTGAATTCACAAGGGTTTCATTATTTATTGTGTCGTATAAAATGTAATATTTTAAATGGTATTTTTAAAATAATTGATGTGACGTATCTAATGATGAGAATTTTATATTTAATAATTAATACTTCACTATCGCAATAGGGGAACCTGTAAGGATAGTTTGTAAGTTTTGGTGAAATAAATAAATTCTTCATTCATGTACTATATTTATATAAGATCTTAAACATCCGCATCCGCATTCACATCCGCGGATGTGAGCCTTCAAAAATCCGCATCCGCATCCACATCCGCGGATGTGAAAAAATCGGCATCCGCAACATCCCTGCTTCAGACATCCAATGTCATTGATGTAAGTTTTGCAACGTCGCGCGTACAGTAGTTTCAATTTTGTAAAAGTAAATAACTTTATTTTAAAAATCAAAGGATTTTTTGCCGCTTTTTAAAATTAATCTCGGGATTTGAGGCATATCCACTTTATTCTTTCGCTGTATGAAATCAGTGTAAGTACATGAATAACTCTACCTAATTCCGACCTCTGATTATGAATCATATTCCAGAGTTATAAGAATGAAAATATCTTGCTATGTATTTCTGTAGGTGTCTACACGAAAATGTGCTTTAGTCTGAGGCGAACTGAATTAAACCATGTACTTAACAACATTGAGTAGATATTTCTTTGAATTTAATTGCAAAGTCATACTTCTGTACGAAGTACTAGTACTTATTCTTTGGTGGGTGAGTAAGTGTGGGTGTTCGTGAGTGTGTGGGATTACCTTAGTGGGATGAGGAGACTTTCCGTGTCTGAGTAGGAAAGACTTGGTACGCTGTACTGTTCTTTATGTCAGGTTCTCAGGGTGCAAGAAAACCTTTTCACACTAGTTCATATAAATGACGAATATTTGCTCATTAAAACACAATTTTACGGATTACTTCGCGATTTATTTAAAACCTGACGTTTCGAACACTTTACAGCGTTCGTGGTCACAGGGAGACTAAGGTATTATTTGTCAATCACAAAGTTTTGAAAAATTAAACTACCATCACTCATTAATATTAATTTACGTTCCTATTTACGCAGAAAGAGCTAACCGTGTCTTGAGATCTTGCACTACGAGGTGTTGTTTTGGTTTTTGCTAGAATAGGATCCCATGCCGGTGGAACTTTCCAACCATCTTTTCTATTGAAATTTGGATGTTTTCTAATTTCAATGGCTTTACGTAGCATTTGAGGAATAAAACGCCGTTCTTTAGCAAGTATTTTTGGTTGGTCAACAAAACGAATTAAGTGGTTGGGTTTGTCTAAGGCATGTTCACACACTGCAGATTTCGTGTTCCGTCTATGCTTAACGTCAGCTATATGTTATTTTATCCGCACGCCTATACTTCGCATTGTTTGCCCAATGTAGGAGAGGCCACAGTCACATTTCAGTCTGTACACCCCTACCTTGAAGAGGTATGTTGCACTTGACAGGTGGTAGGAATTGGTTAATCTTCTTTTGCGGCTTGAAGTAAGTTTTGATTGAAGCACGCTTCAAGATATTCCCAATCTTGTCAGTGACTCCCTTCATGTATGGTAGTACTGCAGGTTGGCGTTCAACTGTCGTAGGCTTGGCACGGGGTCTGCAACGACGTGGTACTGGAAGCTGGTTGTCCCATAGTACCTTCCTTACATGCTGAAGCTCAGCAGCCAGGTGTCGGTCGTTACAGATGCCCCTCGCTCTCTGAAACAAAGTTTTGCCCACGGTAGCTAACTGTGAAGGATGATGGTGAGACGCACCATTGAGATATTTATCGGTATGGGTGGCTTTTCTAAAGACTGTGTGGCTTAGGGTATGATCCGAATTCCTAGTTAGTAAAATAGCTAAGAAAGCTAGTTTACTGTCTGCCTCAATTTCCATAGTGAATTTGATTTTTGGATGTATAGAATTAAGATGATTAAGAAAAGCAGAAACACTATTGGTGGGTAAAATAGTAAAAGTGTCATCTACGTACCGCTTGTAAAACCTTGGTGATATAGGTGATGTGCTCAGAGCTCGATCCTCAAAATCTTCCATGAATATATCAGCAATAACTAGGGATACCGAAGAGCCCATTGCTACACCATTGGTTTGCAGATAGAACTCGTTATCCCACAGTAAATAGCCAGATGTAAGGCAATGTTCCAACAGTTCTGCATATTCTATTGGCATATCGAGTTCAACCAGCTTTCTTTTGGTGATTTCAATGCAGTCCTGTACTGGTAAACTTGTGAATAGGGACTATACATCAAAACTAACCATAGTTTCATCATCTGCTAATTGTAAGTTCTTGATTTCGCTGATGAAATGGTAGGAATCCTTCACATATGCCGTTGTTCCTCCCCGCCAAGCCAATCTGTAGGTTGGGGTATCAATTTGACTCACAATGGGACGTAGCGGGGTATTAGTCTTATGAATGTTTGGCAACCCATACAATTTTGGTGGTTTTGCACACGTAAGTACTAACTGTTGAAACTAGCAAAAACCAAAACTACACCTCGCAGTGCAAGATCTCAAGACACGGTTAGCTCTTTCTGCGTAAATAGGAACGTAAATTAATATTAATGAGTGACGGTAGTTTAATTTTTCAAAACTTTGTGATTGACAAATAATACCTTAGTCTCCCTGTGACCACGAACGCTGTAGTGTTCGAAACGTCAGGTTTTAAATAAAATGTAAATAAATCGCGAAGTAATCCGTAAAATTGTGTTTTAATGAGTTCAACAATTCGCGTAAACGTAAGAAACAAATACGAATATTTGCGTTACAAAACCAGTCATGTCAAGCGAAGAACTAGGGGACAAGTTTTAAAAATAAATAAACATTTAATAACATTTATACATTCAGCAATATTAGTTTTTTAATAAAATACGAGAGTACCTACTTTATTTTACGAGTGTCGATGGCGTAGTGGCTAACTGGTTGCCTCTCATGCGGGAGGAGCCAGGTTCGATCCCAAGTGCCGCTATATAGGTACTAATTACTTTTTCTAAGTTATGTACTTTAGTAAACCCGCACAATGTGTAACTATGATCTTAAACTGGTCAGGTTCGCCTGTTAACAGGTTCACGGAGGTCAGATGGTATGTAATTACCTGATCTGCTACATCCTGGATCATGGTTAGCGGCCGTGGGCACTCGCGTGCGAGTGCACAACCGGGATAACGCTAGCATGATGATGATGATGAGAGTACTTTATTCAAGAAAATGAATGTGACCCATAAATAAATTAGGCGAGAACAAAGCTTTATTTCATACTGTCCAAGGGGACATTGAAACCATTGGACATTTTAAAATAAATCTTCGTTTTCACCTAATTTAAAACATGATTTTAGACTAAAATTATATTACTAAAATGTAAATTCGTCAGATATATTTTTTAAATTTTGTTTTTGTGTAACTTGCCATTTAAAATAAAAATGCTAAAATTCGAAGTTATCATTCATATCAAAAGGTCAACAGAAAGCAAAATGGCAGCGAGCAATTGACGCGTTGATTGAAGGACCATCATTTGCACCGTCAATTGAACAATCATATTTTGGCCCATCGAGAACGTAAATTTTGCAATCGTCAATAATCGTCTTTGGGCCCCATAAATATGCGGGAATCCTACCAACGTCACAAATTTTGCAAAAACCCGTGTAAAAAGTAAATTTTGCACACAAAAAGACGTGTAAAATCTAAATGTTTAAAGATATACCTACTAGATCCCCGTAGAAAACAATAAAAATTTAAAATAATTTATTTTGGAAGTAGATTTAATTTAATCTTTTGTTTATATCCTAGGACCTCGCCATATTGCGGAAAACAACTGGAACTAATTTCTTTTACTGGCTGGCAACAGAAACCTCAAATCGTCATTGACATGAATTTGACATGTCATCAATTGTGATAAATTCTTCTTCTTCTTCTTTTCTTTTATGGCGGATGAACATAAGTGGACATAACATAATCATAAATTCTTAATGATTAGCGTCAAAGTGGACGCGTAATCTAATTAAAATCTACTAAGTGCAATTTTTATACGATAAAAATACCCAGAACTATTCGTTTTCGTAAACAAGTGTTTTAACATGATGTTCTAGTGTTTTTCGACAAAAAACAATCCGTGATTTCCTATACATTATTTAAAATTAATGAAAATAAAATAACATCATTTAGAAAAACAATGGATTAATGTTTATTTTACCCGTTAGTGGTTTTGCAAAAGTTATTGTGTTTTGATCCAAAATTCAAGGTCAATATTACAAAAAGTTACTGAATTTAATATGTACTCAATTTGCGAGCGTTCTGTCGTGTTCTTTTATCGTATAATATGTCATCATTAGGCATCAGGCTCAAAAAATTGTCATGAATGTAAATATATAACAAAATATGTTTTTTATGTTCAGTTGCCAATCTGCGCTGGTATGATTATACAGTGTTGTCATATAAAGTGGATTCGAAGCGCCCTTAATTCAGGTCCCTAAAATTCCTAGTCAGGCAATAGTAGTTTTTTTTTTAAAGTTGCAACTTTGAATGTCTCTTAAGCAGGACCTGGGGTTTACAGATGTTTTACCATGATGATATACCCATGAACATCTAAAAAATATAGATTTATGAAAGCAGAACAAATTGCAAACTATGTATATATTAGAACAATACTTTATTCTGAAAACGCTCACGGTTTATAGGAATGTGCAAGTTTTTGACTTTACAGAGTGTCCCACAATAGGTGACTGAAAATGATATCTCTCAAAAATAAAAATAAAACATTGTGCACATTGCCATAAAAAATAATATTCCATATGTGTGATTGTGTGCTTTTTTCATATTTTTAGTACTAATAAGACATTAGTCAAGCTAGCAGGTAGGTTTACCCATTCTAGGACACCCAGCATGAAGCACCACATGGTGAGGTGTGAGTGTGACGTGGGTGGTAGTAGCAGCGCAGGCTCGTAATAATCAAGATTATTCTTTGTTAATGCAAAACCTTTTAAGTGCTGATTCTAGTGCTCAAATAAAGTAACTTTTGCTATGGGACTAAAATTGAAATCGCAAAAAAAAAACACCACCCCACACAAAATTGACAATGATTGACGATGGGCTGACATCAGTTTGTATGGAGAATTATTATTTTTTGCGATTTGGCTGTTGATTCCACTATCGTAAAAAATGTTGTAATTGAGCACCAGAATTAGGATTATTAATTTAGCCTGGTAACCATACATGCATTGAATGTTACTAATCATTGCTCTATTACTAGAGCATTGCTTAGTATAATATTGTAACCGTTTGTTTACCTCGACCTCGAATCACACATAATACAAACAATTCGCCGCCTTACTATTAATAAATATGCATTATAATTATTTTTATAATTTAAGCCATTTCTTTGCAAGTTTTTACGAAAGTTTTGTTTTTCGTGGGTCCACCGGACGATACGGTCGATCACTTTTTGTGTGCAAATCTCAAATATATCCCTTTTCAAAACTTACATAAATATAAAGCTAATGTAATTAAGACTAAAGTTCACAAATTTTCTAACAGCCATAAACCTAGATTGATGGTTAATTTGACAGAATTCCCATACAAAATATGTCAAATATTGCTAAACCGGCTGATTAAAAATTAAACACGTGGTAATAAACTCTAGGCTAATAATACAAATAAAGATAAATGGCATGACATAATGGAGAAAAACATTTCAAATTAACGGCCTCATACTTTTATTAGTGTTGAAGTGGTATTAATTATTATTAGTAAGGCAGTAAAGCTGTAAGTCGATTATTATTAATTCTTTTACCATAGCATTTAGTTCTATACAATTATTTATCATTAAAATTATTGCTATTTTAAAAAAGCTATACATTATTTAATAAACATAATATTCAATAAATTACAAATTAGGTACTATGTTTTTATTCTTCTTCAACATTATATATAAACCCATTTCAACATTACATTATTATAATTTTGTCTCCAAACTTATAGTGTAAGATAATCTATTAATCAAGCCTCTATCAATGGCTCAAAATGTATAAAAAAGAATTGCTACATTTATGGCCTAATTTTATACAAAGACTTGTAAATTTTTATTTAGCTATAACTTTAGAAATCTGTTTCTGAATGTAATAATGTAATGTAATGTAATAGACATTAGTTTATTATTATTTACATCATTACATTCAGTAACAATCTAATGTCTATTCATATATTATGCAGCAATTCTCTAGAATATATTTGCAGAACCATCGGTCATAGGCCTCTTTCACGAAAAGTACAAGTTTTGTAATACGAGTGTCCAACCATAGAAACACATAGTAATAAACAATTTTACTATGGTTACACGCTATTAAAACTAGAATTGTAGGCTTTGTGAAATAGGGCCCTAGGCCATGTTTCAGCAAGGGCACAATTTCTGAAACGTGGCCTTGGTCTTCCTTCTAACGATTATAAATAATAAATAACTCTTATTTACACGATTTTACAATACTTGTACCAAATGTAACTCGAATTTACTACAACAATATAAATATTGATGTCTCTTCTGATTGTTTACTTGTCTTTTCTGCAAGTGTATCCCAATTAGAATTGATATCACAACAGGCCGAGTTGTCGTAGCTGAAAACAGGATTTTTTATACAATTTTAGATTACCCCACAAATAAAGCTATAAAAAATGTTTGCAGAAAAAGTGACGGCATGACTCCAAAATTAGTCTTAGAGAAAGGGCTGTCTGGAATATGGATTTCCGTATGGACGATGCGCCACCTAACGGAATAAAAATATGCAAGGCAACTTATTATGTTGTAATAATGACGGTTAACAGAAGAAACACAAATAATTGGCAGTAGGTGAGAATACATATCGGATTAAGAATAGGCTCCCTAGAAAATGGATTTTGACATTGGGGAGCGGACCCCTCACTTATCGATATACTCTACTTCACCAGCAACTCGGTTTAATATTGCTTAGCCTGCTTAAACCCATTTATTCTGAGCCAATCGGCTCAGAATGAAACGGCGTATGTCATAAAACGTTTTTTCTTGAATACGAGGGCTGCACTAAAAGTATCGGGAATGGAATATTTCCACTGTTCCTGACATATTTAAATCTTATTAATTGCAAACTCCTTGGTTTTAAAAATCGAATACCATTTATTTATTTAAAAAAAGATTCTCAGTCTTGTCAAACTTGTTTAGTCGTTGAGAAAATGGAATGGACTTTATTATGACTTTCGAAGTGGTTTAACACAAAAACAGTGTGTTGAACGGATGATTTCTGCATTTGGTAATGAAGCCCCATCCAAAACCACAATTTATCGCTGGTTTGCTGAATTTCAACGTGGACGTGTCAAGCTCAGTAATGATCCCCGTCAAGGTCGTCCAAAAACTGCAGTCACCCAAGAAAACGTTGATGCTGTGCGTAAGCTGATTGAGGAAGATCGACATGAGACATACCGCGAAATTCAGGCAACTTAGACATTGGCATGAGTCAAATACAAATAATCTTGCATGAACAATTAGGTGTAAAAAAGTTGTTTTCCCGATGGATACCGCATTCGCTCTGTGAAGAGCAAAAAGCGGCTCGCGTTACTTGGTGCGTCAGAACTCTCGAAAGATTCCACGCAGGATCCTCAAATGCTGTATACAACATCGTATCAGGTGACGAATCCTGGGAATACGCGAACAAACCCGAAACAAAAAACCAGTCACGAGTTTGGGTGTTAGAAAATGAGTTAAAGCCAACAAAAATTGTTCGTTCACGGAGTGTTGCAAAAAGAATGGTGGCCACGTTTGTCTCCAAAACCGGCCATGTTGTGACTATTCCTCTTGAGGGACAAAGAACGGTTAATGCATAATGGTATGCTAGCATTTGTTTGCCACAGCTCGTTTCTGAACTCCGTAAAGAGAACTGCAACCGCCGCATCATCCTCCATCACGACAATGCGAGTTCTCACACCGCGCACAGAACAAAAGAGTTTTTAGAGCAAGAAAACATAGAATTATTAGACCATCCGCCGTACAGCCCCGACCTAAGCCCTAATGATTTCTATACTTTCCCTAAAATAAAGAATAAATTGCGTGGTCAGAGATTTTCATCACCTGAAGAAGCTGTGGACGCCTACAAAACGGCCATTTTGGAGACCCAAAGTTGTTGACGAATGGAATGGTTGCTTCAATGATTGGTTCCGTCGTATGGAAAAATGTGTCAAATTTCGCGGAGAATACTTTGAAAAGCAATAAATACATTTTTAAATAGTAATGTTGTGTCACTTTCTTGCTTCCCGAAATGTTCAGTGCCGCCCTCGTAATGTGGAAAATATAGACTGTAATGACCTTTATACATTCACTAATCAATTGTAAAAACCTTCCGTCAGAGGTTTTTTTGGCCATAAGATCAAAAGTCAAAGATCAAAAGTTGGAGTAATACGTAATATAAACTTTGAAACTCGTGTTCCAAACAAAAAGTGGAACTTAACTTATGTAATTTCACGAATTATGTTTTTCTTTATGCAGACTTCAGTCGAATCTTTAAAGAACACTATACATAATAATTTGGAATGTGTAGACCATGTGCTAACTAGAGTATCTACCTTCTTTATGCTACCCTTTATAAAGGGAGCCGACAATTAAGCTTGAATACTTTTTTGAAAATGGGGATATATTCAAGTGTGAAAGAGGTACTTACAAGTCCTTGTCGTTCTTTTTCTTTTTGAAGAACCTGTTGAGTTTGTTTTTCGTCAAATTTTACTACAGCTGACAGAACTTTTGCTAATGTTACGGAATGTGTCCCTGATCCAGTTAGATACTCGTAAAGTATATTTTTCAAATATTCTAGTTCTGTGTTTTCTTGTAACGAATGTAAATGTCGTAAGCTAACAAGAGCTTCATCTAATCTCCTTTCCAGCTTTTCATTTGTCAATTTTAGCTTCTCGTTATTACCTTGTATTTGTTGCATATTTCCATTGATGGATCGGTTCATTTGTTCTAGAGTAATTACTTTTTCTTCAAGTTCATTCTTAGTTCCCATTAAATTATTATATTTTTCTGTTGTGATTCCGTCATTTTCGTTGTTATTTGTAGAGGTTTTAGCATCTGTATAACTTTGCGATTGTAACTGATCTTTTAGCTCCAGATTTTCTTCGATTAATAATGTGTTTTCCCTTGTTAAATCATCAATTTTTTCTTTGTCAGCTAGAACTTCGTTTTGTAGTTCCAACAATTCGTTGGATTGGTAGTCACTTCGTATTGTGTTTTCACTAGATGTAATTAATTCTCTTAACTTGTCATTCAAAACTCCATTTTCTTTTGATATTTTTGCTAAATATGTTTGAAGTCCCTCTATATCAGACTTAAGTCGTCTATTTTCATCTTTTATTATACCATAACCGTTTTGCAGTTCATGAAAGTCGGCGGTGAGCGCACCAATTTTTTTTAAATTTTCTTCCTTTATTTCCACATTTGTGTTGGTTAATTGTGTAATGGTCTCCGTTAAATGTTTAATATCCTCCTCATATTTAGAATTTTTAACATTGAGGTCGTCAATATTCTTTAACAAAGACATGATTTCTTCATTTTCATGAGAAGAAGGATTTGTGTTGGATTGTAAATTAATTTCGGTTTGTATGTCTTTGTTAAATCGTTCTTTCGCTCGTTCCTTCATTTCTAATACTTCTATAATAGAATTTAAACGATCTTTTTCACTTTCAATGTCTGCATGAGATTTTCGTACATCGTTTAGTTCCTCTTCAAGATCTTTGACGCTATTAGCGATGCTCTCACACTGGTTTTTCAGCAACAAGTTGTCTTGTGACAGCATTGTAACTTTTTGATTTAACTGTTCAATAAGTCTCTCATTGTTTTCTATCGTTTGTGTCAGTTGTTCTTTTTCTGAGTTCATTAAATTGATGCTTAGAATATCATCCTTGTGTTTGATCTTCAACTTTTCGACTTCAGTGTTAAGTAACTCATTTTCTTTTTCAATTTTATCAATTTTTTTTAATAAAGTTTGTTTCTCATCTTGGATTATCTTCAATTTGTCCAAAGTTTCCAAATACTGATTATTGTCATCGTCCACAGCTTGTTGTAGATGTAGGCACTTATTTTCCATTTCCTCCATTTTTGCGATCAAAACTTGTTTTTCATTTTTGATAGCATTCAATTCTTGAACGGTAGCGTTACATTTGTCACTAAGATTTTCAAGTTCATTTTGCAATGCCAATTTTTGACTGGCGTTTAATTTAATTTGTGTATTCAAAAAATCATGATGGGATTTTACAGTATTTAATTCTTCAGAACGGTGTGATAGCTTTTCTAAGATGGACTTTGTATCATTTTGTAGGAATTGATTCTCTTCTTTAAGTTTATCGTATTTAATTTTTAATTTAACATAGTCTTGTGAAAACAAATAAAGTGTGGATATTTGTTTTTTTGTTTCAGGCATTTCATCATTCATGATTTTTTGTAAAAATCTGGCGTCATTGGACAATAGTTTCAATTGATTCCGTAGATCTTTCATATCTTTAGTAATTGATTCCCAATTAATAATGTTAATTTTATTTTGAGATACTTTCTGACATAAAACAGCATTTTCTGTTTTTAACTCTTCTAATAAATCATGTAATTCTACATTTTGAGATTGAACTAATTCGTAATTCCTTAAAAGTTTTTCAATTTCTGACTGCAGTTTTACCAATTCAACCCTTTCTTCTTGAATTTCAGCTTCTAATTTATTACATTTACCTTTCCAATACTCTATTTCTTCTAATAATTGTTCTTTAGCAGATTCCTCTACACCAGAAGCATTTTTTTTCTTTAGAGACACTAATTCATTTTCTAGATGACTAATCTGGGAACTTTTCTTAGTATTTTCTTCAACAAGTAAAGAGTTTCTTTTTTCTAAATAGTCATTTCTATCGATCATAGCCATTTTCTCAGCAGTTTCTTGTTTCATTTGTAATTGTAAACATTTCATCTCTTCTTCAGATTTTACTTTTAATTGTTCTAAGGATTGACATTTTTGTATTAGTGAAGCAATTTGTGACTCCATTTCAGATATTTTATTTTTGTTCAAATTTGATTCGATAATTTCATTGTTCAATTTAGAGCGTTCTTCTTCTAGAGATGCTACATTATTTTTATAATCGTTAACAATTATATTAAGAGATAGAAGCTCTTTTTTAGTAGCAGATAAATTGTCTTTGAGGGATTTTATTTCCGATTCTTTGCTTTCAAGTTCCTTGTGTATACTGAGTTTATTTTCAGCTAAAGAGATAGCATATTCTTCTTCTCTTTTGCTAAAAATTTCAATTTTACCGCGTAGTTGTTCAATTTCTTCCTTTGATTTTTGTAAATCCATTTCAAGAGTCGAAAGTTCTTTAGTTTTAGCAAAATCATATGTGTTTACTTTATTATGTAGTTCTTCATTCATTATATTGAGTTCATGTATCTTTTGTTGTGCCTCAACTAACTGGATTTCAGTAGCTTTTAATTTATCGTTTTCTTTAATACGATTGTCAAGTTCTGTCGATATCTTTTTGAGTTCTATTGTCAAAAGAGAATTTTTTTCTTTACTGATTTTTAGGGATTCTTTGTATTTATTTAGTAACTGCTCCATTTTCTCAATTTTAGACGATACATTTCCTTGGTCTGTAAAAGATACTTCAGCAACCGATAATTTTGCTTCTTCACTGTCGGATGATAAATTGATCAATTGAACATCGTTATCACTTCGTTTTTTTTTATCTGATTCGGTTTCACCTTCTATATTTACATTACTTTGAGTGTTGCTCTCGTTAATATTTTGTAAAAATGAAATTTTTGTGTTTAATGCTTCTATTTTCATGTTCCGTTCTTCTATTTCAACACGCAGTGCTTTTTCTAAATGAGCCTGTGAAAAATATACAAGAAAATTCTAGTCAAGGTGTTACTAATGTAAGTCCAAGTATAGAATATAAAATACACATTATCAACTATATGTATATGTTACAGTCAAAACCCTTAACCAGTCAAAAACCTTATTGACCGGTAAAATTAGTCAATAAGGTTATTGACTAAAGGTGTCGGTTAAAACCCTTATTAACTGATTTTATCTGACAAAATCAGTCAATAAGGATTTTGACAAACACCCTCAGTCAATAAACTTATTGACTAATTTAAAGAGCAGACATTCAGTCAATATAGGTTTTGACCAACGTACCCAGTCAAAACTGATATGGACTGATTAGAAAGTCAAACGTTGAGTCAAAACTCTTAAAAAGTTGGAGTGGTTTAAGTTTTGGTTGATTGCAGTGTTTGAGTTTAAGGAAAGTACTTTGAGGAGTTACCAATATGTTGCCGACTTATGAGAGCCATGTTAGCTCGCCTTTTGAAGGACCCCATGTTAAAGCTTGAAGAAAACACCTTAGGGGCAGTTTGGTACTGGTTCTGATTTCAATTCTAGTACCTAATAAAACCAAAATCGGAATCGGAATTTTAGCAATATCAACTGGCATCACATCTGGAAACTATACCGGTATCGGTTATTGCTAAAATTCCGATTCCGATTTTGGTTTTATTAGGTACTAGTTTTAGTACCGGTTCCGGTACAGGAATTGAAATCAGAACCAGTACCAAACTGCCCCTAAGGTGTTTTCTTCGGGCGGTCCTTTAAAAGGCGAGCTAACATGGCTCTCATAAGCCGGCAACATATTGGCGAATCTCTGACATCGCAGGTGCCCGTACCCAAACTCCTCAAAGTACAGTCATACTTCCCTCAAACTCAAACACTGCAATCAACCAAAACTGAAACCACTCCAACTTTTTAAGAGTTTTGACTCAACGTTTGACTTTATAATCAGTCCATATCAGTTTTGACTAGGTACGTTGGTCAAAACCTATATTGAATGAATGTCTGCTCTTTAAATTAGTCAATAAGTTTATTTACTGAGTGTGTTTGTCAAAATCCTTATTGACTCATTTTGTCAGATAAAATCAGTCAATAAGGATTTTGACCGACGCCCTTAGTCAAAAACCTTGACTAATTTTACCAGTCAATAAGGTTATTGACTGGTTAAGGGTTTTGACTGTAACATATACACATAATATAAGTCAAATAGATTTGAAGATATTCTTCTTCTTCTTTTTTACCAATTTTTACCAATTCATTAAGTAAGATGAGGTTACGAAATGGAAAATATGAGAATGTAACTAGTTAAGTGTGCATTCCATTTGGTAGATACAAATTGTTAAAGTCGGCGCCTCCTGTTGTATCGTAATAGATAATAAGTAAGTTCTATATTACTGGGTAACATTGCAAAGGGGTGTCAAATTTTCAGGATTGACTCAGAATCAGTAGCTTAATTGAACTATGCAGGAACAATTTTTTAACATTTACTTATTTCTATCGGCTGTGAAAATCGTAAGTACGCGCAGATAAGTTAACTCATTCATAGAAAAATATGCACGTACGTTATTTTTAGATGTTAGCACCCCTTTGTTATGTAACCTTGTATAAGATATATGGTATAGGTTTTATTGCCAGCAATAGTTGATAGTAGAACACCACTAAGTAAAATGAACCATTATATATTTTTTACTTATGTACCTATAGTCTTACCTTTGCACTTTGTTCTAGCGAGCACTGCTCTCTAAGCTCCGATATTCTACGTAAAGCTTTATCTTGCGTCTCTACTAAAACACTCTGAAATTATGTAAAAATATGTCTGTAAATGCTTGATGATGAGTTGATATCTAACTAGGCAAACACCTACAGTGCAGTGAGGTAGTGCATGCAGTGGGATACTATCGGGGTTTTCCCAAACTGCAGGCCTATCACGGGCCTATTAATATTAAATATTAACACACTACAAACGAGCCGTCCAATCAAAAAAATGCTGTTCATACGCCTCGCAATTTTTTTTAGTAGACCTATGTAACCACGCCATTTACGATGAGATAGACGAGAAAAAAAACCTCCACTTTACTTGAACGGAGAGATACCACAATTTTTTACCCCTGACGGTGTTGTTAGAATACATACTGATGCCAATTAACACTTTTCAAAGGTCTCCGAGATAAACTGCGGACAGACGGACGGACATGGCGGAACTATTAGGGTTCCTTATTGACCACGGAACCCTAAAAAGCAGAACTAAGTTTCTAAGTTTAAAACATAGTTCTGCTTTTAGAGCATGAAAAATGCATGCATAAAAATGCAAAAGCATGGCATTCGTATAAATAACGGTTGATTTGTTTTAAATTAACTTATTATAGGTACTTACCCTAGCTTTAGCATTATCTCTTTCTAAAAGTTTGTAATGGCGGGCCAAATCCGCATATTGAGTTCTATATTTTGAGTACCTTTCTTGTGTTCGTCTATATGCTGCATACAGTTGTTCTTTAGTGACTCTATCAAGACTGACTGCACCAGAAGAAAAACCTCTTTCTTCAGCTTCACTAGCTGATACTTCAATGTCAGACTAAAATAGAGATAATAAAAAATTACAATGTTTTTTAAAAGATTAAAAATACATTGTATGTAATTTTTTTGAGTTAAGAGTAATTTTTTTAAAGATTTCCCTCAAATACAGTGAATAATGACACAGAGAACAGCCTATTTCCTAAAACAAAGTTTTAGAAGAAATATTTTTTTTCAGAAATTGACTGCTACTCTACCAAACATAACCGATTACTAGGAAAAAATACTAAGTTGTTGCATTACTAAACAGCATTCTATTTAAAATGACTCTATTTTGAATAAATAAATGAAACAATAACAAGTTGATGACATTTTAAAATCAGTAACTAGTGGTATAATATAATTTTTACGAAGATTTCTTTAAAAAATTCTGTTGATTAATCAGCCCTAAATTAAAAAGGAAAGATGTCGACAAAAATTATGTTTGGTCAATAATCACATGTTGCTTAGCCACTGATAAGGCAAACTATCATCAAAACCAACAGCAATTGACAGCCAAATTGTGAGAGTTGGACCTAATTTTATTCATCAAGCGCCCATTGTGCTGTATATATGAAGATAAATTTTGAATTACACTTAAGTTTTATGGCTTTTACGATTAATTAAAACAAGGTAATAGTTTATGGGTAACTAGTAAATTTTTTTGTCAGTTTGATTTCAGATTTTACTATCTAGTTCTTAAAATGCACAGAGCTAGATGCTAAAGAGATTAATTTTATTAATTGAAAAAGAGTTTGAAATATAGTTGCTCTAGCCACAATAAGTAATGCATCAATCAAATCAAGAAGACTTTACCTGAAGGTGGTACATTGAAGTACTTTCATAACTTGGCAACCGAAAAGAAATATCACTTGCAAAAGAACTATTTGACAGACGCCTTTGTCTTTGATGTTCCTGTAAATAATGATTTAGTTATTAATAAAGTTTTTTTTTGCACACAAAAATTGATCGCCCAAGTAATCTTGGTAGGACAAACGGTTTTTGAGTGCAAAATTTACTTAAAAACTTGCAAACAATTTGCTTAAATTAAAAAAGTACCTGCGCTACTATTTAATTAAAAAAAAACTTTATAATTCGTGTCATATATAAAAACTAAAAAAAATGCTATAAACTTTAATAAATAAAAAAATTGTCATCAAGCAAGATTTAAACGCCAGACACATAGTACTATCAGTCCTACTACGTCTTCTGCACTCGGCCACGATGCTCATGCTTACCTGTGCAAAATTAGCGACCATTTTGTTTCAAACAATGCGAAAGAAAAACGCATGAAAACTCGGAAACACGCGTTTTCCCATTTATTTTTTTTCATCCCCCACGATTTTTCATCCCCTATAACCCCCACATACCAAATTTTTAAAGCGAAATTGCTAGAGCCATTTCCCAGATCACAAATATACAGGGTCTCCCAAGAAGTATGGTAAAGCGGAAGTCCAGAGATAGAGAACCTCTTGGGCTACCCGAATCACCCCCATGTAAGTTCTGCGATTTTTCGTAGATTTTGAGTTATGAATTTTTTTCTGAATTTTTGAAAATTTTCGACCTGTACAACTAAACATTTTTTTATTAAAAAAGTTGAAGATATTTAGAGATTTTTTTTTGCAGCTAAATCTTCTTATGTTGTATTTTTATGTCTAAAATAATCAGATTCGTAACTTTGACGAAAATTACGAATGATGGTCTGAAGTGTAAAATTAACGTTACATGAAATATGGCTTAAAATTTCGACTTTAAATTAAAAATTGAAACAGGTGACTCTATGGTTTTAAAGTAGTTTCTAAAACTTTTCCAGACTCTCAGATTTAATAACCATTAAAAAAAAAGTAGCACTGAAAAGGCTACTTTTGGCTTAAAACAGCCTTCAAGGACATTGAGGCGGAAAATTCTAAACATTTGGCCAACAGAAAACAAGATTTTTTTTTGTCATTATTAGCGTCAATTTGTTTGTTAACTAACCAAAGATGACTCTAAGAACATTTTAGAGTATTTTTTTTTCAGGTGTCATGTGTGGGTTTTGTTCTAAGAATGATAATTATGGATTAAGTTTTTTTTAAATGTTTAGACTAGATAAATAGTATTTCTTTCGAGTGTTGTGGGTTGAATCCCAATAACTTCGGTGAAAGCAACGCAGAATTAGAGTTAAGAAGCACGTGAACATTTTGACAGGCGAGAGTTGCTTTGTCTATTTCGTTCTGCGGCTATTCGATTGCCTGCCTTTGCGCCTTTCGATACTTTGTAATTTTTTCATGATCTTTGCTTTATTTATGGACCTGAGCTTGATTACCATTTGGTTTCTTGTTACAGAATTTAACTAATTAATAAAAATCGGATACTGGGCGACTGCCTAACCACTCGGCTTTTCGGCCAAAGGGGGTAGCCCCCCTTCCCCTTAATTTGTAGATGCATAATGTAAATTCCTTCCCTTAAATTAATCATACCTCATGATTGACTGCAAAGTTCATTGACTCTGAACTGGTATGAGCACCTGAATGCATTAGAGATACTTCTTGAAATGCATTTGCTTGACTAGTGGATGTTGCTGGTTTAACAGTTACACTTGATTGACTCTCTAAAACAATTTACATTATTAATAATATCAAGCCAGTTAACTTTAAACATACATGTGAGAAGATAATTTAGTCGCTTACCATTATCTCCAATTGAGAATAAGTCACTGTTTGTAATATCAGATATGCTGCTAGATGCTGATGTCACAGCCGCCTTAAAACAAAATGAATTGAAAAAACAATCATTTCTCATACTCTAGCACTAAGACTTCAACTATGCAGATAAGTATCTGGGTTTATGAACCTATTCTCACATTCAAAAATCCACAGTTAAAACTTATAAATCAGTGTCCTTATTGAATCCATCATTTAATTAATGTTATCTGTATGTGTATGAAGCAGGATCAAAATATATGTGGTACCTGTGCAGCTTGTGCAAATTGTTGTATTCTCTGCGGTGAAGATTTGACTTCTTCTGCAAGTTTATCCTTTAGCTTTTTAAACATTGTTGTTGTTCGACTTCAGCTTTTCCAAAAAACGAGATTACGTAGTAAGTAGTAAGACCTACTGTCTGTACCATGACCCAATCACAACTTGTAGTAATAAAAATCATTTATCAAGCTGCCAGATGGTAATAAATTATTCGTGTTCATGAAATGTAATCACTAAATAATTGAAATAATTCCAAATCAGTCTAAAATTTATGAAAAGTAGGTAATAGTTAGTAAGTTTGTACATCCACATCCACAAGCGAGAAAAGCGACAATGACATTTTTTTTTGTTCAATTCACCCATTCTGGGTAGGCAAAGGATCAAGTCTATACAGCCACGTCTTCAGTATCATTTCATTGTTCTGTCTTTTCTTCAGAATCTTCTTCTTATGTACTTACACAACTACACTAACACTAAACTACTAACTAACCTAACCTAACTCATTGAAATGCGAGGATGGTTTGCATTTCAATGCTCTAAACGAAATTTTCATCATCATCATATAGGAGCGCCTTACTTTGTTTCTCACTTTTACGTCATTAGTTCTCCTCTGCAGCACATTATTAAGATTATTCCACCACACAATCACAACAATGACCACGAAAATCTAATTTAGAAAATTAAGAAACGAAGCCCATTTTGACCGGCTCGTAACCCGCCAAAAACTCTCTGACAGACAGACAAGTAGTAGTAGATTTATCCATCCGGGAGAAAGGCAATGGTACATAGCCATACAGCCAGATCTTGAACAGACAGACAAAACTTGACTTTTTCTTCAGGTTTATTAAATATTTCAATGAGGTTATTAAAGAGGATGATTTTTTGCATATTGTAGGCGGGGCATTCAAATAAAATGTGATTAGGTAGGTGTCTGATCCTTATTTAAATTGCAGTCAGTGCATAGGGCCGAGGGTACAATCTTCATTCTATGTAAATGTATGTAAATGAGCATTAGTTATGCAATGCCTCAGTCTTCAACGAATTAGAGTAGAATAAAACTTTTTTCCTCTGAAAGATTTTGATATTGTTGACAGAAGACAACAGCTGTCAGCAGTCAGTTTTTTTTGCTTAATTCACCCACTCTGGGTAGGCAAAGGATCAAGTCTATACAGCCACGTCTTCAGTATTTTTATTTGAATCATTTTACTTTATTTTCTTAAGTACTTCAGTCTTCATAAACACTTACACAACTATACTAAACTATGAACTAACCTAACCTAAATCATTGAAATGCGAGGATGGTTCACATTTCAATGCTCTCAAGTAAATTTCGAGCGGGAAATCGAATCGGAACAGATAGGAGCGCCTTACTTTGTTTCTAACTTTTACTTTATTATTATTCCACCACACAAACACAAACACACCAATGACCACGGAAAACTAATTTAGAAAATTAACGGTTCGTTACCCGCCAAAAACTCTCTGTCAGCAGCATTGAGGTTAGCAGTCAGAAGCTATAGTTTGCTCTCTTTTTTTAAAAAAAAAGTCGAGCACTGTAGTTTTTGACGCATAATGACAGTAATTTTTTGCCGATTCTTAGTCTATGGGAGTTAATAATCTTAAAAAGATTACATGATCAGTGGTCAGAAGAACGATTTTCCTAGTGTCAAAATCAGTACTTTAAAATCCGCTGGATGGCGTTGAACAACCTCTATTAAATAATCTTTGGTATAGTGCTACATCATTGACGTCTATAATACTACTTGTATTAGAGGTCAGTGTGCTACACATAGATCTTTTGGCACGTGGCGAAAATTAAAACTAACACCGAAATGTCAATAATTGTTGATAGATCGTTAAGTTTGTTGCATGGAGTCTTAGCAGCGGAAATTACGCTTTTATTTATTTAAGTATGTCTATACTTTATCTTAGTCACGATAGCACAAGGTCACGCTTAGTTTGGGTAATTTGAGAGATTGTTGAAACAATTTTATTATTTATTTATTTCGATAAAATACGAGAATCATACTAAAAGTGATAAGAATTGGAGTGAGAGAAATAGTGCCATAAGTAAAAGAGTTTTTATGAAAGAAGAACAGGTTTGCGCCCCGATAATACCACTTGAAAAGTGAAGGAGCGGGTTGTAACAGTCACTGATCATGTAATCTTTTTAGCTACAGCGACAGGTTAGTGATACCATACCTATATTGTTGAACTTCCTCAACACATTTTAATTACGTTAAAATTTTCTAAAATAGTTACTCCGGGGTAAAATTGAAAAATAAGGAAGGATACAATTATCATAGACAATTTTGATCTTGGAGTTCTGTGTCGAAAAATACATTAATCATATTAAAACACTAAAACACAATTTTACGGATTACTTCGCGATTTATTTACATTTTATTTTAAACCTGACGTTTCGAACACTTTACAGCGATCGTGGTCACAGGGAGACACAGTCTCCCTGTGACCACGATCGCTATAAGTTCAACAGTGTTCAACGCTTTGAGTTCAACAATTCGCGTAAACGTAAGAAACAAATACATTAATCATATGCTATAAAAAAAGAAATTCCAACAGTAAACAAATTACTGGCTTCTTCTTCTTCCTCTTCTCAGCCTTCTTCTACCATGTTCTTGGTGTAGACCTCCTTTTTTTTATGTCAGTCTCTTCTATCTTGAGCCACCTGTATCCACATCTATACGGTCTCTCTCTCTATGTCGTCGCTCCATTGCATTTGGGGTCTTCCAACCGGGTATTTCTCTCCCCATGGTCTCTACTCAATAACCGTCTTATACCAGGAGTCATGTTTGCGGGCGACGTGGACTGCCGATTCCCACTTAAGTTTCGCTATGCGCTGGACAACATCGGTAACTTTGCTTTGCTCTCTTAGCAACTTATTTGTCATGCGGTCTCGCAGTGTTACTCCCACCAGTTTTCTCTCTATCGCTCTTTGGGTCACTCGCAGTTTATTAATATAGTCTTTAGTAAAAACCCAAGTTTCAGCACCATATGTGAGCACTGGCAAGATACATGCGTCAAAATATATGCGAGCCTTTTGTTCCACGGTGATGTTCATCCTAAGAGCAAATTCTATCTTGGAGTATGCGGCCCATGCTTGACCTGTGCGTCTACTAATTTCGATGACTTGGTTTTCTTTGCCCATCTTAACCTCCTGACCAAGATAAATATACTTCTTCACTCTATCAATAGTGGTCTGGTTTACTGTGATGTTTGTAGTAATGTCAGTGCAATTACTCGTAGTCATGATCTTGGTTTTACCTAAATTCATTTCCAAACCCACTTGTAGAGAAGCATCACTTAAATCTTGGATCATGGTTTGTAGATCGATGGGATTATCAGAGAGCAGGACAATATCATCCGCGAACCGCAAATTAATCAACCTTTTGCCTTCTATCTGTTTTTGAAAACATCTTCTAGGACAAACCTTTAGTCCAGGACGAGAGTGAAAGGGTATCCCCTGTCTATTATTAAATCATTGCAGAGTGCTCGTATAAACCATAGATACTCGAGGCTCATTGACTATATCACTAAAAAATCTACGATGAAAGTCAATACTCCGCCAGAAACCAGGGCAATAAATATCAAGAAATTACTGGCTACTTAAGAATAAATCTAATGAGAAGCTAGTAAGAAAGGATGGATATTTGGATGAAGTATTTGATATTTCTTAAAATTTAGACAGTGAAGAGAGTAGTTATGGTCTTCCATATGCATATGATTTTGAAGATAAGAATGGTGAATATTTTTTATGCAACCCTTATACCAAGTTATGGCAGAAAATATTTTTTATAATAAACCTATTCAAAAACACTCGGCTGTTTTATTTTTTACGACTCTTATCCTTGTGATAGATCATCAAATAAAATAAATCTGTCATACTGATTTTATTTACCAAAAATATAGTCTATACTAGGGTCATCTTATCAAATCGATAGATATATAAACCTTTTCCTTAAAATCGGTTCAGTAAATTAGCTGCGAAATTAAATCAAATTTCACTTACAAAAATTAATCGACTGTGTCATCCGGTGGGACACGAACCCACGTCTCTTCGCTATCTGGGCGAGTGCTCTTACCAACTAAGCTACGGAGGACGTTAGTCAGTCGACGAATTTTCGCAAGCGCTTGCTACGCCAGTGAGCCGGCTTTCCACCTCGACTGTGTCCCACCGGATGACACAGTCGATTAATTTTTGTAAGTGATATTTGATTTAATTTCGTAAAAACTTGCAAAATAATTGCTTAAGTTATAAAAATATAATAAATTAGCGGCGGTAAAACACATGATACAATCATACATGCATATATATACTGCCAGAATTATTACCCTTCCCATTGGCTTTGTCGTGGTCGGGTAGAGAATTATTACCTAGGGATTCCTAAGCCCCCTGACTTAAGAGGCATTTTTTGCAGTGGTATCCCTAATTAAACATGTGCAAAAGATCGTTGTTGTAGCACTGTAGGTACTTGTATTATAGAGGTCAGTTGTTATACTCTATTTTAGTTCCCTGGACACTCGGACTCGGTGCCCCCAGGCACAAAATCTGTCATTTCTTAGAGAACCTTTAGTCTAGTCTATGTACTTGTATTAATAAAAATCAGTTATATCCATTCTAATATTATAAATGCGAAAGTGTGTCTGTCTGTCTGTTACGCTCTTGACGCTTAAACCACTGAACCGATTGAGATGAAATTTGGTATGGTGACAGTTCGAGACCCTGGAAAGGACATAAGCTACATTTTATCGCGATATAAAAACATTAAGAGGGTGAAATGGGGAATGAAAGTTTATATAGAAAATCCAACTCTTGCGGGCGATGTCGCGGGGAGCCACTAGTAAGTAGTGATGGGTTTTTATCCGGATAAATACTCAAAATGGATAAATACTCATAAATATCCATTTTCACTCGAGTATTTATCCAAAAAGACGGATAAATATTTTATAAACATGTTTTTTGCTATAACACGCAAATTTATGATTATTATTATAGTAAGTTAGTAGTTTAAATCAAAACAAGTGCTAAACAGTTTTTGAATCTAAATAATATTTAATAAATATAACTCAAAGGTGAGTGACTGACATACATAGTGATCTATCAACGCACAGCTCAAACCACTGGACGGGTCGAGCTGAAATTTGGCATGCAAGTAGATGTTATGATGTAGGCATCCGCTAAGAAAGCATTTTGATCAATTTTGCCCCCAAGGGGATAAAATAGGGGATGAGAGTTTGTATGAAACTTTGTCAATTTTAAACCGATCGGACTGAGACTTTGCATGCATAAAGCTACTATGACGTAGGCGAAAATTTAAATATTCTCTTAGATTTTAGACTGATTGAACTGAAATTAAAGATTGGAGCTACTATGAAGACGTCTGCTTAAATAGGATTTTGATAAATTCAACCCCCATGGGGATAAAATAAGGGATGATGGGGGATGTAAATGTATTAGTTTGAACCTATCAGTACTTACTTAATGGAACGAATAAATAATGACGAACAAAATAATTTTTAGTTCTAAATGTTGACAATAGATGGAGTTAGTAGTATTTTAAAACGCGTGTACATCTTGCTGTTGGAAGTCCATCCTACGCTGCGCCTTTGATTAAAGGATCTCCAATCTAGAACTTTTCTGCCCCAACGGCTATCAGTTCTTCGCGCTATGTGCCTTGTCCATTGCCTCTTGAGCTTACTGATTCGCAGAGCTATGTGCTTTACCTTAGTTCTTCTACATATTCCCTTATTTTCGATCTCGTAGAGAAACACCGAGCATAGCCCTCGTCATTGCATGAACTTAAGCTTTTTTATGAGGTCCATAGTAGAGATCATGATTCAGATCCGTATGTGATCACTGGCAGCACACATTAATTAAAGAATTTAGTCTTAAGGCACCGAGGTACTTGAGACGAGAAGGTGCGCTTGCGTAGTTTCCCAAACGCTGCCCAGCCAAATCGGATTCGTCGACAGACCTCTTTTCTCAAAGTTGGACCTACCTAATGGTCCAACTACTACCTAGTTGGACCACAACGTACTTGTCAACAACTTTGAGAGTTGACTTCTCAACAGATACTAGAGTGGGTACTACTCTGGAGCTAGATTACTTTCGTCTTGTCCATGTTCATTGTAAGACCCACTTGTTGGAAGATTCGATTGAGGTCTTCGAGCATAGTTCCAAGCTCCTCCAGCGTGGCAAGCCGGAGGTATGTGATGTATTCGCCGTGGACGTTGATGCAAATCCATTCCGGAAGCTTGGAGGCGTCTTCTAATGTCGTTGTAAACAGTTTAAAAGTTATTCGTCTCCCTGTCTCATACCTCTCCGCAGTGGAATGGCCTTCGAGCTCTGCTTCTGTTCACGGACCGACGTGGCGTGGTATGATCGTATGGTAGCATTGTTGTAGAGATACTCGTAACACCTTTATATACCTATAGTCTATGTGACACCTCGGAAGAGACTGTAGCACCGCCCACGTTTCGATCGAATCAAAGGCTTTCTAATAATCCACAAACGCTAACCATAAATGCATATTGTACTCCTCGGACTTCTGTATAATTTTCCTTAGCGTATGGATATGGTCAATTGTACTGAAGCCTTTTCGTTAGCCAACTGGTTCAGGAAGTTGGAAGGCATCAAAACTCAGGAGTGATATATATCTAGTTTTTTTAATAAGGTTTTGTCTTTTGTCAAAAGAACTTCCTTTCAAACCTGTTAGTACACTAAAACTAAAAATAATAATTATAGATAGATAGATAACTCTTTATTGCACACCATAACAGAAAATACGTAAGTACAGCGATTTACACAGAAAAATTGTACAGTGTAGGCGGTCTAATCGCTATAAGCGATCTCTTCCGGACAACCTTTAGGCAGGCCTGTGTATCTCCCCGCGGAGGTAGCAAAAACGTACCTACGCGCGGCGCCCCTACTTAGGGGCTAAAACAAGTTGCGTGTCGCTACCGGCCAGCGACACGCTCGCGCGTTTTATTCACCGGCGGCCGCGCGGCTACGTTGCTGGCTGGATGAGAATGAATAAAGTACTAGAAAGAGGCGCTAGATGGCGTTAGAAGCTTCTCGTAGCAGTCAACCCTATCGCGTCGCGTGATATTACGTCACTGAATAGGTTTAGTGTATTATGAATCATATTCCAGAGCAATAAGTATGAAATTATCTTGCAATGGATTTTTGTAGGTGTCTACACGAAAATGTGCTTGACTCTGAGGCGAACTAAATTACGCCATATTGTTGACGACATTCAGTAGACATTTCTTTGAATACAATTGCTAAGTCATACTTCTGTACGAAGTATTAGTATTCTGTGCTTTAGGTAAAGGAACATACTCTAATAATAATAATGTTCTGCTATATAGCCAAATTCATATACGGTAACCAATCAACAGGGATTAGCCAACTGCGCTGGAGATATTATAGTGTACAAGTTTGTGCACAATTCATAAGTGCAGTTATCTGATCCTTCACTCTCATAGTTCGATGAGATGGAATGGATAGCCAATTTCCTGACTTCGAGCTGTTTCTGAGTTTCTTTTAAAACAGTAAAACCCAGAAATCTGCTCGAACCGGGGTTTGAACCCGGGACCTCTTAGATAGAAGTCAGCGTACTGAAAACTAAATCAACAGGCAGTCTCAGTACACTAGAATGTTTAAAAAATCAAACTGAGCAAGCGCGAACATTTATTTTCTCTGGGTTTTCAGCATTAGATCCTGACTTTATGACACTGAGATAACCTCAAAAGTATGCTCTTTAAATGAGAAAAACAATAAATTAAGAAAATAAGTCTACAGCAAACGAAGAACTCTGTGAACGTATATAAAACAAAACGAAAAAAAACACATATGGTGGAACATAGAACTTCCTTCCGTTTTGAAATCGGTTAAAAACTTAAATGACAGGTATCGCTCCTGTCGCGCTTGGTAAAGTAGGGCCCAGGCCCAATTAAATATTTTTATCCGCCATTTCGTGTAAATATCCGATAAAAATGGATAAAAACGAGTATTTATCCATTTTGGATAAATATCCGAGTATTTACTCTTTGAGTATTTATCCACTGCCCATCACTACTAGTAAGTAATATAATAAATCAATGAAGTCTGTGCCACTGATCATGTAATCTTTTTAGCTATCTGTTCTTCAGAAGCAGTTTGGTTAAAGTGAATGTCACTAGATGGCGCTGACAAACCTCCATCCTCCATTCGTCACACGAACACGGGTGTCCGTGATGTGCTAAACTTTGCACTACAGGCTGTGCTGTCATCAGTCAGTATGTCTGTCAATGTCAGCCAGACGCCTCGCACGGACGACGGACCCGGACGTAATCAGTGGCGGACGTGAACACGTAAACACTTAGAAATAACTCTATATATCATACGCATACTCTTTATAATTTTTTGTCCGTCGGTCGGACGGATTTAAAAAAGAAACGCAGGCTCAACACGTCATGTCGATTCGATTTCTTTGTAATTAATCAGTAACTAATTTATTTTTATGATGGTGAACAGTAACAGTTAGTTTTAGGCCCTTAATCGTATTATTTAAATCTGTGTGATAAACTATTTGATTGAATGGTACTGGTAGCTACTTAATATTTCGGATTAGTAAAAATTGTGTAGTGTAGATTACTAACAAGTTAACACAATGTCTGAAAAAACGCTCAATAAGTCAAATAAGAGTTTAGGACCTTCGGCAATCGGGAAGTCTTATTTGCTGGCGTACAATGGTGTGCAAACTTTGGGGTAAGTACCTACCTTAAAATAGAACATAATTAATTTTATTGCTGATAGTGATTTTACCCTACAAGCGCTTTCATAATTTTAGAATTAAATAAGCTGAAATTAATGGAAACATTAGAAATTTAAAAAAACCCATATGTTGGCTAAAGTCTAGCCCTAAAGTCGCCCAGACTAACTTTGGTTGTAGTTATAATTTTTATCATTGTGATTTTTATATTTTCAGTAAGTCAATCAAGACTAAGTAAAGTTTCATTGCTGATTCAATAAAAAGAAGTTAGGAAAGGGGAGTACCCACCTATAACAAGTATAACAACTATAGGGTTTTTTTAATTATATTTATGACTTTTTAACTGACAATAATACTTGTTTCTGTCTTGTAACAACATTTAATTAGGGTACGAGGGTCAAACTGAAAGTTCTTAGAAAATCAAAAACTGATTACATTAGCCAGTTATTAGTTTTATTATATCTTTTCAAAATATTGTCCATTGACGTCAATACACCGCTGCATGCGATGGAACCACTGGGAAAAGCACTTTGCCCACTCGTCCTTAGGGGTCTCTTCAATGGCATCGCGATACGCAGCCACCGCTTCTTCAGCATTCATAAACCGCTTTCCTTTAAGTTTTTCTTTAATTTTTGGAAATAAATAAAAATCACAAGGCGCGAGGTCGGGGCTATACGGCGGGTGACCCAGTAATTCAACGTTTGATGTCGCCAAATAGTCGATCGTTCGCTTGGCGGTGTGCGACGAGGCGTTGTCGTGGTGAAGGAGGATCCTACTGCGAGGTCGTTTCTCTCGAACTTTTTCCAAGACAAGTGGCAAACAATTGGTAGTGTACCATTCTGCAGAAACTGTTTTTTGATCCTCTAACACAATTGTTGCGAAATGACCTATCCTTCCAAAGAACGAGGCCACCATTTTTTTTCCCGCACTTCGATCTCTCTTCACTTTAGTTGGCAACTCCTCGAAAGGAAACACCCACTGAGCAGATTGTCTTTTGGTTTCAGGATCATAACAGTAAATCCAGCTTTCGTCACCTGTTAGTATGTCGAACACAGCATTTGAGTCACCTCCGTTAAATCTTTCAATCATTTTACGGCACCAATCCACACGATGGAGTTTTTGAGCCTTAGTCAAATTATGAGGTATCCACCGGGCGCAAAGCTTCCTGACCGCTAAATGTTCGTGGAGGATTTTGTGCACTTGACTCATACCGATGCCTAAGCTTGTCCGAATCTGCTGATAGGTCACTCTTTTGTCAGTCTCTATCATACGCCGCACAACACAGATGTTATTTTCAGTCGTCGCCGTAGAAGGCCGTCCCTCACGTACATCATCAGTGAGATTAGTGCGACCACGTTTAAACTCATTAAACCAGTTGTAAACAGTCGCACGAGATGGGGCTTCATCGTGAAAGGCCAATCGTAGTCTATCATAACTTTCTTGTTGACTTAAATGACATCGAAAGTCATAAAAAATCATTGCACGAAAATTTTCTCGTGTTAAATTCATTTTGACGTGACACAGACAATTTTCAATTTGCCGCCAAGTCGTAAAACAAATGACAAATGAATGAAATATATACTCAGTAATATTGGCAAAGAGTTCTATTTTCAAATTTTAGAATATTTTTTTTATTATATTGTTTATAAGTGGCCAGTTCTAAGAACTTTCAGTTTGACCCTCGTATGCTTAATTATTATCTGCAAATTGCATTTACAATGATAAACTACTATTTTATTCAATAAAAGAAAATAAACACAAAGACTTGCTTGAAATTAAAAATAAATAAACTTAAAACCTACTTAATCAAAAATAAAACCGTGTTCTTGAGGCAATTTACAATTACAATTTATTGCATAAATAGTTATTTCTGCAACAAAATAAAATCACCCAGAAACCTTACCTTGCATTATTAAAGGTAAATGATGTTTCACCTACTATCCATTACAAAATTCTCAGTAGTGTGTTTTAATGCTGAAATATGTTTAACTTGAGCTTAAAATATCAGTAAAGTATGAAAACTAACCAACTGTTACTTTTCAGATGGACTTATTTGTTATGGCAGTCATTGGTGTACTTTTTGAACCGTGGGACTTTAGACGGATTTTGGAATGAAATCAAATGGTCATTGTGTATATTCCAAGGAGGCGCAGTTTTAGAGGTACATAATACTTGTTACTGTAAACTACTCACTCTACACTCTATATGCACCATAAATTTTCTCCACTGTTTTTTGTCAAAATAATTTAAAGTGTTAACTTGCACAGCTTTATTTTTACATTTCTTCTATGTCCTATGGAGATTAAATTACTTTAGGCACTTAAGGGTTCTTTGAGATATTTTTGAGTTTTTTAAATTAATTTTAATCTACTATCAGTGGCTTTGATGACGAGTTATGATAAAAGGTGACTTATGTTCCTATTTAATAAAAAGAGCTTTGTAATTCGCAAGTTTTGTTTAAAAAAACAAAAAAAGCTATAAAATACACAAAAAAAAATCATCACCGAGCGAGATTCGAACCCACGTCGTCTACGATTCTTCAGTCCAACGTGTTACGCATTTCACCACGACGCCCGTGGTTGCTGGGACAAAATTAGCGAACTTGATCTGCGTGGAACAATTACGAAAGAAAAACCCATGAAAACACGCGTTTTTCCAAAAATACGATTTTTCAACCCCAATACCGCACATACCAAATTTTTGGGAGATTTTTAGAGCTATTTCGGAGATTACAAATATATAAAAAATATACAAGAATTGCTCGTTTAAAGGTATAAGATAAGATATTTACACAAATGCACACCCAAATTGTATAATTAACATGTTAATTATTATTATTACTAACATAAATGTTAATACAAATTTAATGAACTACCTATTTAACCAAAACACTAACCTATTTGAAATTTAAATGACAATGATAATGTATGTTAATAAATGACAATGATGATATTCACCTTTAACCCTTACCACAATGTCTTTACCAAAAGAGTTTTAAAACTTAATAAGCCGAGTGAAGTATGTTTCAGATATAATTACTAAATAACATTATTATGTTAATTTTATAAAACAATAGGTTTCTATCTTACTTATAATCTTCATACAGAGTTACTAAGATTCAAGTGAAGTATCTTTAAACATAAGTTTTACATTTACAGATCATTCATTCCCTCATCGGTCTGGTTTCGTCTGGCCTTCTGGTGGTGTTTATGCAGGTGCACTCGAGGGTCTTCCTCGTATTTGCAGTGATGATGGTCGTAGCAAGTGCCTCTGCCAGCCCCGGCCTCCCGCTGTGCGTACTAGCGTGGTCCATAACTGAAATTGTGCGCTACTCTTATTACGGGCTGAATCTCATCAATGCCGTCCCACAGACACTGACGTTTTTAAGGTAAGATTATCAGATTAGTTACGTTTATAGAATTAGAGGTGGATGTTATTATTACATGGTACTTTTTTCCATTAGGGTACTAGTTAAGCTTATTCTTTTATTAAGTTCGACCGTAGAAGAGAATGAGAGAATGTTACGCCCTTAATTATGTCCCACCTTTATATTATAATAATCTAACAACCCACCTTAAAAATATTTAAATGAACCTATGTGTGTGTTTAAACCTTGTTGCTGTTTTCATATTCACTGTGTTTAAGTTATTGTTTTGTAATGTCAGGAAAAGATGGTAAAGTGACAAAAATGTTTACTTAATCAATTTCGTTTCGTCATAGGTTACGTAATTTCCTAATTCATGTAGTAATAGTACCTACTTAGATACATATTTACATATTAAAGTGCTTAGTGAGTTGGTATTACGCGTTTATTTCAAGTTTGCCGCTTCCCCATAACGCGCCCCGCCACCAGTACGGTTAGCAAAGTTAACGGTCTGTAGGGCCTATAAATCTGTAATGTGTTTTGACAATATACAGGGTGGGGCGTAAATAGTGGTCCAAAGCAAAGGTGTGGATACACTGTACACTGAAGCACCACATACCAGTATTTAAAAAAAAATTATGTACAGGGTTTTCAAAAAAAAAATTTTTTTTTAATTTTTTTAGAAATCGTTACCTTGCCTTACAAATTTGGTTATAATTTCCAAAAATGACGGTTTTTTTTTATCCATTTTTTTTATTATTATTGCTGATCACTTGTACTTAGTACTCCATTCGTTTTTTTTTTTACAAACTGAATTTAATAAAAAAAATTAAGTTTCTTTCAAAATTCAATACTCACTGCTAGCAAATCGTTTGACTTTCAATGCTTTTGGTGCAAAAAAAATGTACCACACTGTCAGTGCCCATTGTTTAAAAAAAATGCCCATCTTTTGCAGATTCTAAAATGGTGCAACAATAAGTGTTACGACTTACAGGAAAAAAGTTATTGCTTTTCGAAACAAAAAGGAGCCCAATTCAGAAAAACAATTTATTTGAAGTTCAAGGGTTTACAAGGGTTGTAATTTTTTTCTGTGTGGTCCAAAGCAAAGGTGTGGATACACTGTACACTGAAGCACCACATACCAGTATTTAAAAAAAAATATGTACAGGGTTTTCAAAAAAAAAAATTTTTTTAATTTGTTTAGAAATCGTTACCTTGCCTTACAAATTTGGTTATAATTTACAAAAATGACGGTTTTTTTCTATCCATTTTTTTATTATTATTGCTGATCACTTGTACTTAGTACTCCATTCGTTTTTACTGGTATGTGGTGCTTCAGTGTACAGTGTATCCACACCTTTGCTTTGGACCACTATTTACGCCACACCCTGTATATACTTTTAAATTTTTTATTAGAAGAGGATTTTTATTAGGAAACAAAAATATAGACGTGTTCCCACTGCTTCTGTCTGATATGAGCTTGTCTGTATGAGTATGATGTTGAGGTATGTAATCCGTATAAAATCAGTAATCATGGTTAGATAGATAGATAGATAACTCTTTATTGCACACCATTAAAGTAACAACAATACAATTTACACGAAAATATGTGTCTACAAATTTGGCGGTCTTATCGCTAAGAGCGATCTCTTCCAGATGGAACTACTACGGATGGTTCAACCGTATTCGACTTTTAAAATCCGTATAGATACGGATAAATCCGTAAATACAGGGTGTCCCAGAAATCAACGATAAGTCAAAAACATATTCATAGACCGACTAATAAGATGTCTCGAGTTTTTGCAAAAAAAATACCCTTGTTTAATAAAATAATCTGGCAAGTATTTCACCATTTTAGAATCTGCGCCATCTTTCAAATTTACTTGCCAAAATTGTGTTATACTCCATAATAGAAGTTAATGGGGGTGTTGATGGCCATATTCACCCCCTTAAAGGATAAAACCGTTTACACGAACAACCCGTATCAATCAACCACCATTGTGTTTCTCCTTAGTCTGGTAAAAATACATGAAACTTAATTATTTTGTTTTATACAGTATAGGCTGTGACTTTTGAATAATCATGAATATTTCCTTCCTACTTAAAATACAGTTTACGAAATGCGTTGAAACTTGAATGTAATAATAACTTGATTCAGCAGTAATGGACTTACTAATTGTTTTGTTGGATATTTATGTTTTCCCATGCAGGCAGGGACCAACCCAGGCATTATTGTATGTATCATTGCCGACGAGTAGACAAGTAACTATCGGCCGATTCTCGCTGACTGATCACTTTGAGCTCTCGAGAACTCGCTTTACTAGTTTGTCCTTGAGCGACTCAGCTATCAAATCAAAGATAAACTCGCTTGGCGATGCTCGTTCGGCTTTATAGCTAGCGACCACTCGCCAACTCGTTTCTAGTTTCTAGATCTAACCTACTAAGCTTTTCGCTCATCGTTGCCGTTCGGACAACAGCCTAAACTGCAAAAAGTCTGTGTTTGTTTGCTAGAACTTGCATAAGTTCGTATATTATCACTTTGATTATTTATAAACTGTAATTTTCTATAAAGTACTTATAATATTTATTTTAAAAACCGATTTGTAAAGTTTTTTTAGGGTTCCGTACCCAAAGGGTAAAAACGGGACCCTATAACTAAGACTGCGCTGTCGCGCCCGAGCTGGGCCCGTAATGTGGCTGAGCCCTCAGCCCACTGAAAAAGCGAGATTGTATAACTAATAAGTGCCTTGTTTTGTATTTCAGATATTCTACATTTTTAATCCTGTATCCGTTGGGCGTTACCGGAGAACTTCTCTGCATGTATCATGGACTGGGTGAAATCCAAGAAAGGAAACTATACACGATTTCTTTTCCTAACGAATGGAATTTCGCATTTAACTTTACCTATTTTATGTACTTTTACATGTTCTTGTACATTCCGCTATTCCCCTATCTCTTCGGTCACATGTTGAGGCAAAGAAGAAAAGTTTTAGGTGGTGACAATAAGAAATGTAAGTGTAATTAGAAATGTCATGATGACCTCTTTTAAAAAAATAGACAGTTCAGAATCTAAGCTTAAGATCAGAAAGTGATTTTTAAAGCTCATGTTGCCTACATGAGTCTATAAAAATAAGCATTATTATATTATGTTCATTATTGATTTAGAGTAAGGAACAAAAAAGGGGTATTAGGCTTATTGAAACAACACGGAAGGTCGCATTTTATTCGATTTAGGGCTTTTAGCTGCGCGTACGGTTACTGCATCGGATTCGAAACGTCAATAAGTGTCATGTTACTAATGATTTAGTCAGATTCAGCATTTTGTTTTGAATATAACGCCTTAGATGAACTGGCTAGACGACGCGACATCAGGTTTTTTAAAATGAGACATTGACTTATTTTGCTCTAGAATAACCGCCGTTTCATAGAAATTATCGAACTTCAAAATTGGATGCGCTGCATTGCTGTGAGTACTCAGGTTTACTTTATAGTCACTTTCACTTTAATACTCTCTATATTTTCTTTTTTCATAAAATGTTGTCTTATCCTTTTTATTGTTACATCATTAGTCCTTATTACGGATATTAAAATATTTTCATCTGACGTGACTTATTAGAAAACTATAATGTTTTGCTAGGGGTGATGAGATGTATGTCGTGGGGTTATTCTACGATCGTATTATTTCGCTACCTCTAGGTTTATTTTGTGACTATACGTAGATAGTGTGCTTTGACAGTATATTACTTTTTATACCTACAAAAACCTGTCCGATCCGAAAGATAATCTGGTGCTCAAATGTATCAAATAACAAAGGGTCAAATACCTGCTTAAAAATAAAACTTTTTGCGAGGAACTAACAGAAAACCACAGCACATCTAAAAAAAACTCACTTTCTAATACTACATGTTTAGCTGTTACCATTTTGTATGTTTATTCTCTCGATTATTTTATATTTACATATTTATCTATGTATTTCGTAGACATAATGCACTTTAAATAAAAAAATGGTAACGTTACTGAAACAAACCCAAAGTTTCGTTTAGTTTATGTAAATTATGTATACAAATTTGCCTACTTACTGAGTACAAATACATTGTGCATAAGTACAAATTCTTAATTTTATTAGTAAATAGATTGACAGCGCTTGTTCAGTTAACGAATTGTAACTTTGTGTAGGTCATTTTAATTTACCTTAGGCCTTCTGTTTAAAAGCAGTGAACATGAATATATAATGTATTAAAATGAATTCAATTTGCGAGTCTAGATATGAAATAATTAGTTGACATTTGGATCAATGGCATTTTTTTATTTAGTACCTGGTTCATTGATTTATTAAAATCAATGACCTGGTTACAAGCATTCGAATTATCTTTTTATATTATTTAGATCAATTATGAAGGTCTCGTGTTTGGGTGTGTATGCGCAGTTTATATAATAGTTAATATAGCAAAAATAGAATCGATCTATCGAGGCACCGGTCTCGTTAATATTCTGTTAAATACTCTTATCGTTTTTTATTTATTGTAAGTGCTATAAGCGCAATTAGACATAAGTCAGTAGCTAAACTATTCTGTTTATAGCTTAATAATTCTATAAGATGTGTAATGTAATGAACATTTAATAAGAGGTTGTTTGGGTTACGGGCAATGACAATATTGAATAAATTTTGTTAAAATAATAAGTTTTACTTTGATTAATGTATTCTCCCGTAATGTTTGTAATATTTACAGTAAGTAAACTGTTATAGTCCGACAAGTTCGTGCACGACCTTCCTACTGTAGCTTGAGGTACGAGGGGGGGCGAGGCACGCTAGACGTCACCGGGTGACGGGTGATGTTGCAGGAAATTGATTTGCTTTGACAACCGCGTGAGTTTGGCGCTTTCTCGCCCTACTACCTACAATATTACCTCTCGTATTTTTACTAAGTGTTAATACATTACTATGTAATAATTATCATCACTGCCTCGTTGGTCTAGTGGTCAGCACGAAATCGAACCCGGGACCTCGTGGATAGTACGCAGCTATCTACGAAATTCCGGGGTCGATTCCCGGGTCGGGCCGAGGGTGTTGGGTTTTTCTGTCTTAAAAGACAGCAGGAGTCAGGAAGTTGGTGGTGTTAACACTCCCGTGCCTCGGAAAGCACCTTAAGCTGTTGGTCCTACGCCTGATCTCTCTACGGTCATATCGGACTGCCGTCTCAACGAATTATTCGAGTGAAGGAACAGAGACTGCATCCGTGTATTGCGCACACACTTGTGCACTATAATATTTCTCGCGCAGTTGACTAATCTCTGTTGAGATAGGCATAAAAAAATAGAAAAAAGGGAAGAGGAAGATTGACGAGAAGATATTTCGACCAAATAAAGCAAAAATTAACGTCATGTCGTACAGAGAAACCAATACCTTGGCCAAAACACAAGCATACAAAAGAATGAAGAATGGCGATTACCTACTCCATCGACAAGAGCACAGCTAATGACGAAGATGTTTAACCTATACGATTGAAATGTAAGAATGGTTGAAAATCTTTATGGAACAAGCATTGGCTAAGTGTATGTCGGGCGATAACCAAATGTAGGGTTCCGTATTTACCCATCTCTCAAAACCTATAGTAAAACAAAGTTAATGATGCACTTAGTTTTCCATAGAGCTATCACGACCTTATCAACCATTTAAGCCTGTACAGTTATCATTTTAAATTAATTATGTGGATTATTTTCCGTACCCAAAAGTATCTGGTAGGGAATGGTGGGGACAATAAACACTAGAAGATTTTGCTTTTTATAAAGCTTAAAATTGTTTCTATTCTGAATTAAAAGTCTTTACAAATCTGTTTTTAAAAAACCTTTTCAACGAAACCTCGCACATTTTTTAAAAAGATTATCTTCGGTTCTCTTACCGCGATTATATATATATACATTTATGCCAAATAAACAAACAGAAAGCTTTCCAATACTAATAGGGTCTCTGCGCTAAGCCGCGGACAGAAAGTCAGACACACAGACGGATATGGCGAAGTTAGGAGTTCCTTATGAACTATGGAACCCTAAAAGGGGCACCGACATAATCTAATACCAATTCATGAAGCAGTAAACAAGATTATTAACTAAAACTATTTAACCTACGTAAAACCAATTAATTAAGATTTTAATCAAGAGATACCTAATCTGCTTTGATTGAAAAAGCAGCAATGATAACGATATTATTGTTAACATTATCAACAGAATTATAATTGTACTCGTATATAATATTTATTTGATGGTTTGTTAGGGAGTAGTGTTTGGTATTTGGTAGAAAGATGAACAAGTATTTGGGTGTGTTGCTCCTGGCGCTGGCGGTTGCGACCGAGGCAAGCTCGATCTCGAAGGTCCACCCCTTGCTCCTCGCAGATGGGTGAGTGCATATCTACTTAGTTACAGCCATTTTAAATGAAAACTATGGTTAGGGGGTTATTAGACTACGCAATATTCAGACACTTTTACTAAGACAGTCTTAGCATCTCGCTCTTTCGCAGGATAAAAGAGCGAGATGGGGCTAAGACTGTCTTAGTAAGACTGTCTGAATATCGCGTAGTCGAATAACCCCCTACGTAAGTACGGATGCTACAGAAAATTATACAGCCCAAAAAAGTTTAGGTACAAATTAATTGCGTAAGGTTACTTTTACTTTTAAAACTTACCTAGAATTTTGTTCCAGAAAAATCTGGGATGGGCTTGGCCTGCAGGCAGATGTCAACGAGTATGTCGATAGAACAATCAACCAGCTCGTCCCGTTTATGCAACAACACGGACTTGACCCTATGGGCTTACCCGATGTTATCGAGGGATTTGAAGTAGTACGTATACCGTATACCTCTGTAGTGTTTTAATATTCGTAATTAACGTGTTGAAGATCGATGCGCTACCACCACATACCTAACAATTAAGTGTATAATATTTTGTCTATTATTTATTAAGGCTGCTTTTCCGACTGGCATGAGATAAGAATCTGTAGCATAATATGATGCAATTTATTTTGGGGTCTTTGTACCTACTATTTATACTTATTATGGTCTTAGAGTAAGTACCAACAAATTATAACAATGAAATGTTTATAGGTCCTCACAGATAGGAAATTGAAAGGCACAAACGAGAACAAATTTATTACCTACCTTAATATTAGACGTATATCTTCTTAATACTAAGTACGTATGCTTATGTAAAATATGTAACCCTATTAGTGGATGTAATACGCATCCCACGCAACGCGGTTCGGCTCATCTCTCCTGGTGGAATAGTAGCCTAGGAATAATGTTGCTATATTATACTTGAGGTTCTTAATCGATGCTCTTACGGTGAGGGAAGACATCGTAAGGAAACCTGCACATTCAGGCGACTGCATGTGTAACCATGATCCAATCTGGTCGGGTTCCCCTACTGACAGGGTTACGGAAGTCAGATGGCCGACGCTCCACTGTAATTACCTGATCTGCCACCTTCTGGATCAGGGTCTAAAGCGGATCTTGGACTCTCTCGTGCGAGTGCACAACCGGGATAACGCTAGGAGGATGATGATTATACTTGTGGTTTCAGCGGCCCATCCTAATCACGTACAGCGCATGGCTGAAGATCCATGACGGGTACATGACAGGCCTGGTGAACGTTGCTCGCGTCGGCGACCAGCAAGTCAACTACTTCGCGAACATGCTGCGCATACGACTCAACTTCCAATTTACTGACCTCGAGGTAGGCCCTTTTCACTTTGTTTATGAGCCTTTTTTTCAATTCTAAGTTATCAATTAGGTAATTATTTTTATACCTAACTTATAAAAGTTCTTTATTTGATATTTCTGGCTTCAAGCTAGACTTTATTTCATGGTAGTTGTTTTTTTCTAGTTCGTGTACAGGTATTTGGTGCAAGTGATGAACATTGGCCCCACTGGAGGTATTGTGGGTTCGCTCAGCCGCTTCACGATAGTATTCGATCTGCTAATCGATTTCAACAATGACGAACTACATCTTCAAGAGTTTTCCATTGGTGATGTCGAGTAAGTTTGAAATTACTTACATAAAAATATTTATATAACTCAAACACATCATTAACACGTTAATGGTATTCCTTCAACTTATTCATTAGGAACTTTATAAGTACATCAATTAAGATAATTAACTCAGTTCGTCTTAAGCTTACCCAATGTAGATAATCGCGATATGTTTAATTTAGTCCAGACACTATATATACTAGAGCTCGTCTTGGTATATACCAAGACGAGCTCCAGTGGACCTGGGTCCCCGACCTCAACCTGGTCGGTCGGAAGCGCTTCCCTTTTCCACCCTGACCAGTTGCGCCAAAATATTACCAATTCTCAAATACTTACTTACTACTTAGATCGGTACTAACTAATACCTTAGCTTTATACGGAATTATCTTTATAGTTGTCGAAAAAAAGTTATCTTTCAAAGGCGCATTCGGCTATGGGCCATAAAGGTTAAATAATCCTATTCCACCGATTGCACTATCAAGGTTTTGATGTTATTGTAGGTACTGATTGTTTAGATATCTATACACGCAACGAGATATAGTAAATCACACGCAGTGCTTAGGCTTAGAGACTCATCAATTCAATATTATCTATCTATCTATCTACAATTCTACGTACCTACCTACGTTAAGTAAGGTTATCAAGGGCCCATTGTTTAACGGTCTAGAATAAAGTAAGTATAATGTGGTTGAAATATAAATGACCACTTGGTAATTAATATTAAGTATTTAAATAATACCTAACTCATTTAAAATTACGTTTTTTTCCGAACTACGAGTAGGTCTGCATTTTACGGGCAGGTAATTTACAAACAATTCTATCGTTGTGAAACTAAGCTGCGAAGCCTAAGAACATAGGCGTAAAGTTGCATGCCTTTCGATGTTCTACAGGCTTCATTTCGGCAAGTGTGCGAAGGGATTTCAGTTCATAAGACGCAGGCGAGGTTTTCACCCTTATGTCGTTGACATACGTTGTGTATGGCACCAAACATTTTAAATTTACGTTCCTTTAGCGTACAGCTAGAGAGTTGAATTCGTTGCCGGCTGAAGTGTTTCCTAAACAGTATGATTTGGTTTTCTTTAAGAAAATAGTGAATAGGCTGACACCAGTCAGACACCCATCCTCGGCCGCATCGTCACCTACCATCAGATTGCGGTCAAATATATGCCTTTTAATAGAAATAAATGTGTGAAATCAATAAAAAAAAAAACAGTTTAAAGTGAACGTTACCGATTAGTAAAATTAATAACGAAAAAACCGTAACTAATAATTAATTGATACTGTTTTTGATTGCAGTCAGCTCCGCGTACGGCTCACGGGCAACATCCTCACCGACTGGCTGGTGAACCCTGTCATTCGAGTGTTCACGAGCATCTTCGACAACACCATCTTCCGTGTGGTAGAGAACAACATCAAGGGTGCTATCCAGGGCGCCCTCTTGATCATCAACTCCAACCTCAAGGACATCATTAATACCATTGAGAATTACGGTAACTAATAGAGCAGCGCAGTTGAGAATTCAATTATATGCATGTAATACTTGGAACACCTAAAGATACTCGGCAAAATATGGTAGCTAATTGACCAGTAAAGCAGATTTATTTTATGTGTTTGTTGTCATTGAAATCGATCCGGTTACCTTGCATCAGGTTGCCTAAAAGCGTGATTATGTTAATTGGTAGTTAGGTTAGAGGGGAATGGCACCGAGTAGATATTTTCGTGCCAAGGTACCTTAGCTTTCTTCATTTTTAACTAACTGAAATATCTTGCCTAATCCATAAATTTTTTAGCTGTCTTTCTCATACTAATACCTAGTCACACCATACACCTAGTTTAGCAGCTAATTTTATTATTTGACTACAAAAGACAAGGGACTAAAAATGAAAACGATATTTATATCTGACTTTTATATTTTGTTCGAGGATATCCTCCATATGGCATTTACAATGGTAAATCAATTGCAATGAAATATTTGTTGCATAACACGAACATTACATTATAATAAATAACACAGTTTTGCCTGTTGTTGTTCTCTTAAATCTAACTTTGTTTTACGTTGATTGATACTCCTCCTGATATTGTTGCAAAATTAGTAAACAATAAAGGAAATACTTTTACCATCGAGCGTAATAGGTATGAGTTAAAAATGCGATTAAGCAATTATGACACAGATCTAATATTACAGCTAACTAATGGGGTTTTATAGTAACTAATAACATATCGGGTCAAGTAAATGTTTCTGATCAACACGTAAACATAGAACTACTTAGCTAGTAAGTATACCTATTCATTTATATTGTACCTAATCTCTTATATTGCAGTAGTGTTTTACTCATTGTAATTTATTTGTTTAGTGATAAACATTCGGAATTGAGAGAAACATCTACATAATATTATATGGCTACTTAGTTACTCTAAAACCGTTCAACTAACACCTAAGAATAAACTTAAATGCCAGTTACATAATCCTCCCGAAACTTTACTACTACCTACTTAGAAAATATAGATACTTAACGACATAACATTAGCGAAAATAATAGCTAAACTTATTTTGGCATAATGTATTATTTCATGGACCATATTTAATTAATACTCATTTAGCGTTAATAAAAAATAAATAACGGAGAACTAATTCCAGGCGTACGTTTAGAAGTACAAACTTACTTTATCAGGATGTTCCCAAACGTCATTCGTCTTGACTCGTATACAATATAGGCATTCACTTACACTTAGGACATACACAGTTGTATCTATACAATCAAACGCTTACATTTATTTACTTAGGGACTAAGAACGGTTACTCTATCACTCCGCCGTTTTTGATGTAGGTGTCCTTTGCGATCTGGTGTAGTTGCGCGGACATCTTGTCACTGGTTTCCTTCACCATTTTGGTGAAGTGGGAGTTGGGGTTGTTGAGCAGATTGTAGGGGTGGTCGAACTCGACCAGCCGGCCCGCGTCCATCACCATCACGCGGTCCGAGTCCATGATAGTGTTGAGCCGGTGCGCGACCGTCAGCACGGTGCACTCCGCGAAACGGGTTCGTATCGTTCTCTGGATGAACTCGTCCGTTCTGTATAGGAGATGAGAATGTAATGTATCTCAGATGAGAATGTAATGTACCTATACATAGGTTTAGATTTTTTTTATTTTAGATTAGGTTTAGAGTTGTGTAATGTAGGTTATTAGGGACACACTGTATTTGCATTTTACAAGATAAGTTATACTATTAGGTAACTAGCGGTTGCCCGCGACTTCGTCTGCGCAAATGTCGAATTTCCCATACAAACTTGGACCCCCCTATTCACTCCAGTTTGAATTTTAAAAATCCTGAATCACTTACGTCATTTTTAATTTCTTACCAAATAGCATAATAATTCAAATGTTTATCGATTTATAAACCATAAAAACTAGTGGAATTTCATACAAACTTACCCCCCTTTTTTGCTTACTTAAAGGATGAATTTCGTAAATGTCCTTTCTTAGTGCTAACCTACACGATATGTATGGTGCAAAATTTCAAGTTTCTTACCCCAGTAATTTGGGCTGCGCTTTGATATGTCAGTCAGTCATTAAGTCAATTTTCATTTATTAATATACTACGAGTATAGATAATGTGTGATTTCACTCTTAGAAGGAGATGATGATTGTATTTATAATTGCGAATTTGCGATGCAAAATCGTGTTCGTACCAATGAACCTTATGTAGCTAAAAGTGTTTGGGTGCTACTCACTTGGGGTCAACGTTCGCTGTGGCCTCGTCGAGCACCAGAATGCGGTTGCCGCGTAGGATGGCCCGGGCCAAGCACACGAGCTGCCGCTGGCCCAGGGAGAAGTTAGAGCCACCTTCCGACACCTTGTAGTCTAGGGCTGGCACTGCCGCTTTTAAGTCCACCTGTTAGGAACAAACACGTTTTTGAGAATGAATTATAGCTAGACCGCCTGAGTCCTAGCCTGCGGAGTACAGTTAGGTGGTCAAAGTGCAACCTTACACAGACTTACTAATAAATTATACTATGGTTCAACATTTGAATAAATACATATGAGACGGCTAATTTGGAATTAAAAACAGATAGGTGACATGACAGTATGGAAACATACATTTCAAATAGCCCTTGATCATCGTACGGGAAATGGACCGTTAAATACAATCTCGATAAAGCGGTTGCTCTTCCATACGATATTAAAAGGCTCGTACGTAGTTACTTTAGTATACTAAATTATTATAATAGTAATCAAGCAAGTCTCTATCTATCTACGATGGTTAATTTAGTGTGTGAACTGTGAAATTAGTAACTAAGTAATTGTTTATTTATGCAAATGAATTCGTCGTCACACGTGCGTTGTAACACTCATAAACTTCGGTTTGAGGCAAGTTTGCCCTCGGAGTAGCGACGTCTGCAAACTTTGAAGGCTTATGAATGCAGATTGTGCCTTACTAACGTAATCCAGAATTTCTCGCTAATGCTGCTGTGATTAGGAGTTTAGGGTATCGGTAAATATAAATTCATCTCTATTGGATTTACTAACAATTCATATTGCTTTTGAACTACTAAAACAGCTTTTATTACGTAGGGAATAGAGACGGTCCTAGGTCTAAGTGGGCTCGTCTGGCGTGCGGCCGTGTTTACTTGATTTAATAATATTTTTTGCTTACAACAGCGATGTAACCTAGCTTCTTACTTGTTAGAGGCCAGATTCCCGTAGGTTCAATAAACTCTAATTCCATAATTGTGATGTTGTGATTTGCTGCCGAGTTACTGCTTTGCATTTACAGAAATTAATCATGTTTACGCATGATCAGGCGGTTGCGTAATAATTGTAAACTGGGGGTTAATACTTAGATATCTTCATAATCAGTGAGGCATGTACTAACGATAGCTACACCAATACATACCGATTAATTCTTATTATTATGATATGATATCTACCATAGTTCGATCTTCAATCGAGTTTACCTTTGTTTTTTGTGTTTCACACTGACTTTTATATTAATTCTCAAGACCCTAAGCTTAAATGTGCGTGCCGTGGCGCAAATATATCTAATCAAACTAGTCTGATACCACTTGTTAGAGATTGGAAAATTATGATAAAATGTTAATTCGAAACAATAAGAACGTTCGTAGGTAAGATAGAAATCGGTGCCTTTGCCTGTACCTATGGGACCGAACAGTCTCTTATCAAATATAAAAACAAAATATAAGAATGTTATGTTCAAAGAGCCTTTGAAATATTCGATTATAACTTACTGCTTCTAGAGCCTTCCAGAGTTGGTCATCATCGTAGTTATTGAACGGGTCTAGGTTGTATCGCACGGTTGCCGAGAACAACACTGGCTCTTGAGGAATGATGGAGATCTTTGAACGCAGTTCCTGATATAAAAACATAAATTAGTTTGATTTGATACTCACCTTTGGAAACTAACTATGTAGAATTGTAGATAGATACATCATAATTATCAAGCATTATGCAATGTGCTCTTTTGCACTCTTAATCCATCAATTAAAAATCCATCAAGTAGATGTCAGACTAAGCTTACTGAATACAATGAATGCGTTTTTTAAATTCCAAGTTTTTTGTGAAAATGAATAACTTAATAAGACAAGGTGAGCTGGGGGCATGTCAACAACAACTAGAAATAAGACATTAACCCATAAACATTAGTAAAGGTAAACTTCTCAAGCCAACGATTGTCAATACACAAATGAGTAGATGACGACTGTATCTACGCACGCAGTGTGGTGTGTTACGTAAGAAATGTTATCTCACTTGTAAGGCAAGGTATTGTGTGTCGATGTCATCTATCAGCACTTCGCCCTCGACGATGGCGAGCCGGAACAGCGACGAGATGAGGGACGATTTACCTGCGCCTGTGCGTCCTACGATACCGACCTGTCAAATGAGACAATACGTTATTTTCTGTTGCAGATATTATCATTTTTAATTGCTGGCTTTTTCCATCTAAGGTCTCTTCATACGTAAGGGCGTGGTTTAGTATTGGTGGCCGTTTGCCTGCCTACTTTGATGTACCTATACTCTTTCTTATACTTTTTTTTGAAACGATTTTTAAACTTCCCATCTTGTAAAAACACGTTACGTATGCAGATACCTTAAGTTCAGTTAATGGCTTTTACAAATTTAAGTAAAATGTAAAGTAAGCCTATATCCCACTGCTGGGCAAAGGCCTCACTTTAACTATGAGGAGGTACGAGCCATATTCCACGCGGGCTCAGTGCGGATTGGTGGAGGGGTCAGGAAGGCAAGTGACCAATCTTACTGTCAGATGTTATCAAGCCGCCCTTGGGCCTCTGACTAGGCTTAACGACTAATATCAATAGATATTAGCTATTAGCCAGGACCAACAGCTTTACGTGCCTTCCGAAGAACGGCGATGCTTGTCATGGATGTCACTTAAATGGTCAGAATGGTCACCCATCCAAAAACGCCGTGGGTTGCTTAACTTTGTTATCGCTGCCAAAGCGCTGCCGCCGCTGCGCCCACAAGCACCTCATTTAAGTAGTTCTTAAATTACCTTCCATCCACTTTCTAACACCAAGTTAAGGTTCTTGAGCACGGGCAGGTCTTCAGGCGTGTACTTCATGTAGCAGTTGCGGAACTCTATGCGCCCGCGCCACGGCCAGCCTTTGGGCGTTTCTCGCTCTATAATGAGAAGGAATGTGAAACTGGGACGAGTAGGCTAGGCTTGTAACTACTATACAGGGTGTCCCGTTGATGAAGGATAATCCTTAAAGTATAGATTAGTTACACCATGCCCTATTACTTATATGCCAAAAAAATTTCAAGTAAAAGTGTTATTTTCGAGATAAAAATATTCTATTAATGACTTTTTTAAAGGCTGTTCCTATTTTGATACTTTTGAATATTCCAAACACCAAAATCAATAGTAAACTTTTACTTAAAATGTTAGTAAGGTTCGAAAAATAATAAAAAATAAAAAATTGCAACAGTTTTACTTGAACAATTTTTTGGCATATAGTAGAGCATGATGTAAGTAATCTGTACCTAAAGGATTATACTTCATTGACAGGACACCTGTATATGCGTTTCTTTGATATAGTGTGTTTGCATTTTCGTGTGGATCACCACACGAACATTCAAAGTGTTTCGATGCGATGCAATGCGACCCTGAGCAGAAAAAGACGGTTCTCTCTTTCTTACCTCCCTTGTCCCACTGCTTTTCGCGCTCGATGTGCGTATACTGCAGGATGCGCTCGACGCTGGTCATCTGTGAGATCACTTCGGCCGTCTGCCGAACGCCGAACTGCAGCATACCCGTCAGAATCAGCGTCTGAGATATCGCTAAGCCCACATTCCCGGAGAAAATGGTTTCTGTTGAAGAAATATTAAAATAACTAGTGTCGGATCAAGTTTCAGTACCTGGGTGAACGAACATTTCTCGATTACCAGTATTTAAAAAAAAAGCTTAGATTTAGCATAAAGAATCGAACCCACATCTTCTACATTTCTTTAGACCAAAGTCTAAAGAAATGTAGATGGGCACTGCGACGAAATTATTAGCGACCTTAATCTGCGTCGAATAATTGCGAAAGAAAAACGCATGAAAACTTGAAAACACAGGTTTTCCCAAGCACACTGGCATAAGCCTAATTTAGATTGATTTTTTACCCCCGATAACCCCCACATTCTAAATTTTAGCGAAATCATTAGAGCTATGCAAAAATAAATATACAATAATTGTTAATCTACTTACTGCTATCGATGACTAGGAAGGCGACGATGACTATGGCAAGGTAAAGCACGCAGATAAAGTCGAGCCAGAAGCCGAGTGTGACTCCGCTGGCTAAGTAACTGCTCCACGTTGAGGTGTGGATATCCTAAATAATAATAATAAATTGTTTCAACAAACACACCAATGGGGATCCACACGCAAAGCTTGATGCAGATGGCGCTAGCATAGATACGCCTATGTCAAATATTTTGCTATTGTTTATGTCGGGCTTTTTCGTATCTAATTTACAGTTTGTCGTGACTATCTAATGTTATTTCATCACAATGTATTCGTCAATGAAGTTATCTGAACTAAAAGACGATCTTCGAAAACGAGGATGAAAAGTATCTGGTAAAAAAGCCGATCTTATTGCGAGGTAAACATTTGGGTGTTTATACAGTTTTATTACTGTAAATGTTACATTTAATGCTTGTTGAAATTGTTTTTGTTGTATTTGTGTTACAAATTAACTACATAACAAGGTTTTTAATAAATATAACTAAAATAATAAAACTCGTACATGTTTGTTTTTAGGTTAGAATTCTACGATCGGAACTGCGATGATACCGGGAATTTTGGTGTCGTAGCTTCACAATCTAGTTATACGATGAATGTTCCCGATCCAGAAGCTTATCATGATGTAAATAGTTCCAGTAAACTACCTAAAATTTATTAATTTTCTTATAGCTGTTTCGCACTTCTTTTTTAAAACTGGCTCTTTTGGAAATAAATGAATACCATTATTGTAACAACCTGGCGCAGCAATTAACGGCATTATGCTTTCGTAGATTGAAAACACAAAAAAAATACTCAAAAAAACACAACTTCTGTACTGAAATGACAGATAGCTTTGGGCGCATCGACAATGCGCCACCTACAGGGAGAATTTGGCAGTGTGGATCCCCATTACCTAGTTACAAACTAAGCGCTTGTGTTATAGCGACTAGAATAACAGATAGACATACTTACCTATATATGTTTTATAAACATCCATAACTCAGGAACTCAGGTGCTCATCACACGAACATTTGCCTGTGGGATTCGAACCCGCAACCTCTACTTAGTTTTGTAGTTCGGAGCGCGAATCACTGCACCAAGACGGTCCGTCTTTTACTTATTTACATACATAACGTTGTATCATTATGTATGTAAATAAGTAAAATATACTAAGTTACAATCTATTACGTTAGTAGCGTTAAAGGTAAAAGAAAACATAGTTAATTTTGGAAACGTCTGTGATATGAGGTCACATTTGCAAACAGAATAGTTCTGACCATGATTTTGAGAAAATAAAATATAGTTATTGGAATAAAATGACATCAGTAGAGTTTCTCGAATTGTTGTCTACGAACCTGGAACCTGTCGAACTCTTGTATCAGTCTTTGTTGTGCGCCAGCGGAACGAATGGTGCTGATTCCATTAAGCGTCGCCGACATGTGAGAAAATACTGGACTGCGAGCTAAAAATAACATATTTCATTTAAAATAACAACTTTTTTGGGGGCTTAAATGCCAGTTATTATGATTTATTATTTGTACATTTAAATATTCCCCAACATAACTGAATGGATAAACTTACTAGTGCCTTCCAATCTCTTGATGGACTGCGCCGATTTGAGGTAGATTTGCAGTATAGTGTAGAATAGAAGCAGGATAATCGTGGTCGGCAGTAAGGTCCATACGAGTGCAGCGGCATTCAGCGCCAGTATACTAAACATTACTAAGTAAATCTGGATGCATTCCAGCAGGAACCGAGGCAGAAGTTCGTCTAATGCACCAATGTCTTTCGAGAATCTGTTCAGAATACGCCCTGAAAAAAAATGAACTAAATAGTACCTACAATAAAGCATAATAAAGCACAATTTGTTCAGCAAGCTGCTAACCTAACCATTTTATTAATAAGAGCGTAGATACGCGCCACGTAAAGTTTTAATTAAGTGTTGAATTCTTAATCCAGGTGAACGTACTAATGCATGGCAAGAAGTTTCGGTAATTGCATAACTTAACTGTAAACTTGTCAGAACTGTTTAACTATAGTTTTTGTTGTTTCTGCTCGTCAAACTAATGGTTCTTCTATAATTTTATAGGAACCGTAATAAATCGAATATAACTGCCGTGTAACGTTAGAACTTGGATAGAAAAGTTACTTTGGAGTAATCCTATTCTGTGAATTTAATCTTTTTACTATCCATCTTCCACCTTGAACAAAACTTTTCAAAGGGGCCCAATGGTGAATGAGCTACAACTTACCTGACGAGTTTGAGTCGAAAAATCTCATAACTCCTCTAAGCATGGAGTGGAACATGTCATTGTGGAGGTTCCTTGACGAGGTCATGCATACTTTGAAGAACATGAACGCCCTCGCCGTGATGAAGAAGATGCAGCAAACGATGAGCGCCGAGTACACGTACAAATACTGAGACGTGTCTAGAGGCCCGATGTACGCGTGAATGTCGAGGTCTAAAGGAAAAGTAATTAATTTTTTAATACAAATATTTGAGAAATTCTACTATCACTTGAGTTTGTCGAAAAAAGTTGCATTACGCTATGGACCTATAAAAAAGTCATATTGTAATAGTAAATAGCGTTGTCTTCATGAATGGTTACCTCATACAAGGAATTTAGAAATGAAAATGTAAAGGTCCTATAAGTATGATTTCTATCGCCAGGTCAGCCAGTCATGCTCTATAAGATAACATTTTATACACATGCACAGTTTTTTTTTAAATCAGATTTAGATTATAAATCTGTCGCGTCGGTAGGATTTCATTTTTTTTCTGTTTTTTGTTTTTACTGAATCTCCAGCTACCTACTTCATGTCATATGTTTGTGGTAGGTAGTCATAGGTAGTTCTATCTGAAGTTTATCCGTCATCCTGTTATGGCCGTTAAATTAACGATAGGCAAAAAAAATTGTACCCCATAAAAACACATCTATCTAATTAGGCGATCCCAAGTAGGAACTATCTACCATTAGCCATCATTTCATTTCGATAAAATAAAAACTCCCCTAGAGTTCTTATTAGGAGAGTGGCAGACACTATAAGTAGATCCACTGGAGCTAAAAGTTTTGAACTTTGTGATTTTAAACCACTCTATATGAGTACATAAAGTTCATAATACATTTTATTTAAACAAGAGAACCGGCTGAGCGCTTGCGGTTGCCCAACCACTTTCACCTTAAAATCAGCTGTTGTCCAAAAATAGATCTCAAACTAACGGTTAATAAATTAAGTAACTCTAGGTAAGTTAATAGCTGGTAGTTAGTTAAGTTTTATTATAATGAGTTTACCAATATTTAGACTTGAATCTTTTGCTTGTGTATTTTAATAAAAATATAGCTTGTTAGATTGTTATTAGTTCGTATTACTTCTAAACGAATAATCACCTGGTTGAATAGTTATTCCGGAGAAGTATGACGAAAGGTTAAAAGTACTGTTTCTTGGCATGATGACTGTATCATAGTCGATTTTTGTACCATTATTTTCTCTTTCCTTCATTCGTGTAACCTCGTTTGTCCTAAAACAAAAAATAAACACATTAGCGTGATTTTTAGTTCTAACATCGTCTTCCTTTTGTTATTCATGCGTGGAGCACGCAGGAGCTGCTTGCTTATAAATGATTGGCCTATAATTTTTAAAAAAAAACGACCTACTAGTTTTGCTTCTACAAAAAAGTTACCCACAAATTGAAGTGGTCCATTAGATGAAGTTAGTCTTTACAGGACAAGGAAAGTGTAAATATCAGCGAGATTTATTATACCAAAATAAGTAAGTATTATCATATTTATCATAGCTTTTGGTTTTAACTCGTAAACTTTGTTTACAAAACTTACCAGAAAGTGACCCAATAGTCGCAGAGCGTGGCCGACAGTTGCCCCACAAACAGCAACAAGATCATAAAGAGAATCCTTGCAGAGCGACCACCGGCCCTCAGGTACGCGCCGTAGACCTGCCAGCCCATGGAACCAGATTCCCGTTCCTCCTCTTCCATCTCTTGCGCTGGGATTTCACACCCTCCTGTTGATTCCGTGAGCGATGGCCGGCGGGTGGTAGAGAGCTAAAAATACACATTATTAGTATGGTTCGACAGCTAATCTGAGACGTCACCTGCAAGGTACAGGGGTGCGGGGATAGACGAAAACGGGGGTCCTGAGCGGTGAAGGTGGCGGGCGCTTGTGAATTGACTGTGTGATTTGAGTTTAGAATTTTTTAGCATTCTTTTCAAAATTCAAATCATCCAATCAAATCCCTGCTCTCGTCTACCCCCGTATCTCTGTACTCCGCAGGCGAGGTCTCAGTTCAACGGTCAGACTATCATCATGGGGTGCCATCTTCAAATTGAAGTTTGGAGGTCATGTAGAAACCGACGCGGTCTTGAGCCGCTCCTTTTAGCTGGTCATAAAAACGAAGTTTGGTCCAGACTATAGTCAAGTATTAATACTAGTAGATGCTAAAAAACTCACATTAAAACATTTTTTCGTGTGAGCTTTAAGCTCTCGTTAAGTCAAGCCTCGATAACATTGCTGGGCCTTTAGACAAGATGCAAACGTTCTACAGCGAACTGCGCAAATATCAAAATATGTATGCAAGTCACGTGATGATTCGATGGCTTATGTCAGTTTCGTACAATTTGTTAGCAATAGCGGACTTCGCTTTAAATTTAAATTGCATCATCTTGTCTACGGGCCTTGTTCTTGACGTTATGTCTCTGTCGAATCCGCCAAAGATTATGAGAGGGAAATATCATTTGGAAACTTACAAAATTAAATAAATAATGATCAGTTTCAGAATTTAAAAGCAGTTAACTACGGCCAGGAAGATTTTCAAGTACTCACCCTTGACGAGGTTCTTCTTGACAATGGTGGAGGTTTCTCAGAGTCTTTCTTATCATTATTTTCATCTTGAGTTGACGAGAGCAACTTGGCGAAGTCTTTTCCAGAACCGACCAGCTCGTCGTATGTTCCTTTTGCGTCTACAACCCCCTGTGAAACAAATAAATTAATTTAAAGACGATAATGGCGCTTGTTTGTTTTCTATTGCCAAGTTATTGGCTTCTATCGCCAACCGAGGGCCGCCTAACTAACTTATTTAAACTTGCTATGCTATGGTAACTAAAGTTTGTAGTTTTTAGTTCTTTAATACAGTGGAGCGTCAATTATCCTAACCTCGATCTACCGAACCGTTTAAACTTCAATAATATAAAAAAATACGTGACCTCCGTCCTTTCGTTAGCGGGTAAGCTTAATTTTTTTAAGCACACGTTTTAATGTTTTATTTCACATGAGGAAAATAAAATTATTACTTATACCGCTAAAAGACTACACCAACCGCAACCGCGTTGAGTATCTATTAGTTCAGGCAATTGCCACACTGTGAGGATGCCGCGAGGAGTCGCGAAACGCATCGAGGTTTTTTTGCACGTTGGTGTTGGTTACTAATAACTGCATTAGCTGTAGTGCATGCGTATTGAGGGAGGGCGGGTGGTGCATTCTGCATTTGCCTGAACTAATACTCCACGCGGTTGCGATTGGTGTGGTTTTGGCGCCTGCGCTAGCGTCTCTTTGCGGAAATTCAAAGCAAAATATATATTTTTTCCCCATTTAGAGAACATGATTCTTCTTCAGCTCTAGCTCACAACTGTCCTGAAGAAGTTCTATTTATGTTGGGACGTATATAAGTGCTCCTTACGAGCCTATGTACAGATATAAATGAATTTTATTTTATGATTATCTACATGCATTCCAATTCATTCAAGTGGCCGAAATGAAGATGCTTCGGTGGTTTGGGGGGTGACGAGAGACTACAAAATTCGCAATGAATACATTCGCGGCAGTCTGGGTGTACGGGACATCGCCGATAAGCTCCAAGAGAATAGGCTGCGTTGGTTTTGACACGTAGCAAGAAGACCTCCCGAGTACGTGGGTAATGTGACAGCCAATCTGAACATCCCAGGGCCCAGACTCAGAGGGCGACCAAAAACAAGATGGGCAGATGTGGTCAAGAAAGAACCAAGACTGCAATGTTTCCGTAGACGATGCGTCCGATAGGGCAAAGTGGAAGAGAAAAACTGAGAAGGCAGACCCCACTATCAGATGGGATTAATAATGCCCAGGAGAGAGAAAAAGATTATCTACTTGCATTGTTCAATATTACGATGTAGTCGGCCGCCTTCAGGTAGTGGAGCTGGTGCGTGACGAGCACGCGCGTGGTGTGGCGCAGGTACCCGCCGATGCACTCGTCGAACAGCTGCCGGCCCACGTGCGCGTCCACCGCCGACAGCGGGTCGTCCAGCAGGTACACTTCTGCCTGCAATTCGTACCATCATCTTAGCAGTTAGCAACATCCTAGCAATAAACACGTACACGAGAGCCCACGTTCCTTTGGACCATGATCCAGGTTACAGGTCAGGACCCGTAGCCAAATGACAAGTTTTCTGCAGCGAAATGTCCAAATATGTATGCAAAAGTCACGTGATGTTTCGATGGCTTATGTCAGTTTATATTTTTCAGTTATAAATTAAATAAAATGACATCCATTTAACAATGTTCTACAAAAACACTATGTTAACATTTTTAAAATTAACAGCCAAGAAATGCAAAGGTATTCCTTTGCATTTTTTGGCTATGAATTTGGCGTCTTGTAATTTGATGTTTTCAAGCATATGGAGTGAAAAATTATTTGATGTTCCCTAAGTTACAATTTTGGATCATTTTCTCATTGAATGCCGTACTGATAATGCTGCAGCATTTTTTTCCTGACAGAAGTAAACATTTTAGGTAAGAGTTATAATGTCTTCGGACTACATTAAGTTAAAATTACCTGTCTGTACACGGCACGGGCAAGATTTATTCGTGCTCGTTGACCCCCGGATAAGGAGGCACCTCTTTCGCCAACTAACGTCTGGTCCCCATGAGGGAACTGCTGAAAGTCTTTCTGTAGAGCGCAAACCCTAACCACCTTTAAACAAAAAAAAAACTCTAATTAGGTAGGTAACTGAGTACTTACTACTACTCGTAGGTTAGGTACTAGATAAGTTGCCAGCGGAATTTTAATTAAAGCGGAACGTTGCGGTTAAATTAAAACGAAGATGGCGACGAAATTATCGCAACGTGTTTGGCGCCATTTGCGGTTTAAACGGAAATCTTTGATAAAATAAATGATGACCTCTTTGTATTTTTTGGAGTTGTAAGGAAGACCGAAGAGGATGTTCTGGCGTACGGTGGCAACGAACAGCCAAGGTTCCTGGCTGGCGTATGACAGTGGGCCTGAGAGATATACGCGCCCACTGGTTGACCGCAGCTCATTCAATAGCAAGTGCAAAACCGAGCTCTGAAAAAAAAAAGATTATAATATCAATAACAAATCCAATAGCAGTTCATATATGAATGTATAAACCAAAGTGCAAAAAAAATATGTAAAAATTGGAACAACGACGCGTCGCTGTCTCGTCGGTTATTGTGCCCAACGCACCTGTTTTGTAAATATGTTTATACTTTTGATGTTTTTTATGTTTTTTGGTGATATTCTTTTGTTTGGGTTTGATAGGGGCAGATGGTTTTGATAGTTGTTTGGTAACAGTGTCAAATACATTAAAATAATAATAAACTAACATAATGTTTATTCCAGCTTTTAATTTACAGTCCCAATACTATCGAAGGCAAAAGTACCAATAATAGTTATTAACAAAGGTTAGCCTGTAATAACAACTCAACCTGCTTAAAACAATTGGCTGTTATTGTAGTTCAAATATCTACTTCCGCAACTCAACAGCAGGCACGTACCGTACGTAAGGTAACGGATAAGTAACTTTCCCCTAGTAGGAAATATAAAATATTCAATATATTTTTGAGATAATTGACTTTTATCGTCTTTATTTGGGTCATAAGGAAAATAATGAGTTGAGTAATAGAGAAATCTGAAAGTCACTCGGAGAACACGGTTGTGATAGTATGCAAATTACATATTAGGCAAAACGTGTAGGAGTGTTTGGTAGGTAAACACAAGCACCAAAATAACATTAGAAAAGTGTAGATACCATATTTAATGTACAGAACTACAGATGACAACACGCATCAACCTTTACACTGAGCTGAGGCATCTTATGCAGTTCTAAAATGGGGGAATCGGCAACGAAAATAGGTAGTCTAATGTGACTATTGTTTATATTTTGCTAGTGCCCCGTTTTTTAAAGGAAGTACTTAAATACATTTCTTTACAAATTGCATAGATAAACCATTGTCGAAGTACCTTTCTTAAAAATCAGGCCTAAACCAGGTGCTTAGTCGTTTATCTTTCTAATAGGAACATAGATAATGCACCTGTGTGTTGCGCACATACTTTAGCACTATCTTTTGCACAATTGGCTATGTCTCTGTAGTCATTTGCCGCCGTGGTCAGAATTCGGGTAGGAAGTACAGTGCTAATTAAAACTTAAAATTTTATAAACAAATTTAAACTAAAAAGTACAAAATAATATTTAAATAACCTAACTGTTCTACGAAATTATACAAAAAACCTATTTCCAATTTATTATCTGTTATTTTTTGGAGTGAAATCAATATCTTTTATTTTAGTTGGAAATAATCAGTTAACTAAATATGTACACTTAAAAAAAAAAAACTTGAAAATCTACTTATTAAAAAATGTAACCGTGTCCATGAGGCAAGGAAGCGAGAATGCTGGCTGCGTTTCCGCGTTGGATAGCCATACTTAGCCTCTGAGCGAGAAACGAGCCAGCTTTTTTGTTTTCCAGAATTGTATATTTGTTTCTTACGTTTACGCGAATTGTTGAACTCATTAAAACACAATTTTACGGATTAGGGAGGGAGTCTCCCTGTGACCACGATCGCTGTAAAGTGTTCGAAACGTCAGGTTTAAAATAAAATGTAAATAAATCGCGAAGTAATCCGTAAAATTGTGTTTTAATGAGTTCCAGAATTGTATTTAATTTAGGGGCTATTTTTCTAAAAAGTAATTTGGCGTTAGGTCCCCACGGTCCAAAAGTTTCAACGCCAAACGGTGCAAACACATAATCACCTGCAAGAGACTCGTATTTGCGCCGCTTGGCGTTTTCTGCCGACTCAGCGGCAGACCCAGCTTTAAAAGCTGATTTCCTGAGATGAGAAGGGGCCAAAGTATCAACACAAGTTGCGTCCCATACCAAGGCCCGTCCCCGCTCCCAGGGAATGAGCGTGAGGCCATCAGGTCTCTTGCCATCATCACGGACCAACCCACGAGGTTCTAATGTGGAAGGAACGTTAATGCTGGCAAGAGCTCTTCTGATGGCGTCATTAAGTGCTGCGTGGCGGGCGAGACGCCCCGCACTTTGCTGGCAACAAAGACTATGAAGACCTAATTTGTCGACCTCCTTGCCACAGGGACACGTAAATGGTTCACAAACCGGGGCCCCGATTCGCAAACCCACATACACCCGGAATGTCTCGCTGTCAAAAAATGTACCTATATTTTTAGATGGGAGGGCGTGAAGCCAGTGGCCTGATTCCTTACAAGAAACTGCCAAGAGCCTTGCACGATGATAATCACTGACTGAATTTTGAAGCAGGGTATTGAAAGTCTCTCTTGCTAGAGGGACATCCCAGAGTTTTTGGTTGTGTGTTTCCTTTGGCATGTCTTCACTAGTACAGAGACTTTGCCAACATTCCTCCGCCTCTCTCAACTCAGTTAGCTGGCGAGGGTGTTTAAAGATTTTGTCTACAAGACGAGCAGTGCTATGAAGAGAGGAGAGAAAAGCGGGGAGGGCAATACTAGAAATTTTGCGAACGCCGATACCACCAAACCGAATAGGAAGCGTTGCTTGTAACCAAGAGTCGTTTATTAGCTGCAAATTCAGAATTTTTTCAAGATATGTTCTAAGAGTGGTATCAATAAGTTCTACAAGATGTAGTTTTTTCCAGATTGGACTAGCGCGAAGGTAATATGTAAATTTTGGAACAAAAAGGCAGGATTTTAGAATGGTGCAGGCAATATGAGAGTTAAGATGTTCCAATCTGGGGGCTAACAGGGTGAAATGATTCAATTTTTTGTCGAGAAAAGGATGGATGCTGGCATCTTTTGTAGGAAGTCAGATATGATAATATTAATTTACCTTTCCAGAGCCGACAGATCCGATGATGGCGCAAAGTTTCCCCTTCGGCATGGTGATGTTGAGGTTCCGTAGGGTAACGGGCCCGTCCTCGGTCCAGCTGGCGGTCACGTCTTGCAGGTGGACCCCAACATCAGGGCCTAAGGTCAGGGAGCTCAACGTCTTCTTTAGCAGACTCTTCTCGTTGCAATCGAAACCTAGAAAATTATATTTAGTCTGTTATCGTTACTATTACATAACAAGTACACAGAAACAGCTAGGGGGTTAAATTACGTTCAATTAATTAAACTAGATTCTTATTAAATTACGTGTGCCACATAAATGTATTTGCACAAAATATGTCAAGTCAAGACACACACCTAAAATCTCTAACTAACGCAACATTCAGTTCGGTGTTCGATCATAAGAAGGTTGTAGGTATCCTTAAGTTCTTTGTCACACGTTTTCAGCTAGATTAGGATTCCAAAAAGATAAGACTACAAAAGAATACCGAAAAAGATTCAGTATCAAATTGCTAGATCGATTTGCAACTCCATAGATATTTGGTATTGCTATAAATATTTAAGTGGGGCTCACATACAACTAACGTGTGTTTTTGCCGTTTTTAAAACGAAAAAGGTTATAATCACTATTATAACGTTGTATATAGATCATGGTAGAGAACCCTTTGTGCGTGAGTTCGATTCGCACATGGCAGTTTTTTATATAAGTATGAACGATATTTTAGAAGTTTAATAAGTAGGTATAAAAGTTTAATGAATCTCAATTCATTATTTTTACAAACAATTACATTTCATTGTTTAATTCAATTGTTACCGTATGCGTACAAGTAAATACTTTGTCTTGTTAAAGAAGCTGTTTACATTGTTCCGTGTCTCCGTCACAATGCCACCTGTATTATTATTATTATATATTATTTTAAAAAGTTAACTTTTCACACATTTTTTCATTTTTATGTCTACTTATTTGAATTAATATATTATGTAAGTAGCTTATTCAAACAAAGTAATAATTACTAAAGAAATAAGTTGTTACGAGACTTTAAAGCCATTCACCTTTCGGCAGCAGAGTCCAAGTCTAGGATCATCAAAAAAGTTTTTTTGCATAATTAACAGTCACGGCAGTTCCACGCCCTTGTTTACCAGATTACGTACCAGGGTTAAAGATGCCGTCTTCATCAATTTTCTTGAAGGTGTTCTGGCAGAGGTCTTCCTCGCTAAGGTTTTTGTGTTTCTTTCTTTCCACGCTTTGGACCAGTTTAGCTATGTCCACGTCAGGCACGCTCCTTAGGTCCTCACGTTCGTCTGCGTATGAATTATGCATTATTCGTTGGAACTTGGAACTAATAACCGCGTGTGCGCAATGCACATGTTAATACACACCACAACTTAATACATCTAGTATAAATTAATTAGGATTCCGTTCTCTATGAAGTTATTAGTTGCGAGGATTGAGTGGTTGACACAATGCGTGCTTATGTTTATTTATAGGGTGTATGAACCCTCAAGTCACGCTAAATGCCATGCTTTTTAAGGATTGTTCTTTCTATTCCTTATTGTCGTTGCTGTGTCTGGTGGTATTTTGGTATTTCTTTAGCTAATAGACCATGAAATGTTGCACCACGATTTAAGGACATATCAATTTACTCATGAATAACAGAATTAAGACCTCCCATAATAAGGTTATTTGTTAGTCAAAAATCTCCACACCATTAATGCACGTTAGGAACAGAAAACCTAAAGCTTTTGTTAAAACACAACATTGCCCTTTCCTTCTGTAAAATTCTGAGCTGCATCAAAAACACACTGATTAAATGTAGGTAATGCAGGTAAGTCGTACCCAATGATAAGAGAGATTCAATTCTGCGAACAGATGTATAGCATTCCATCGTAACAGAAACAGACTTGACCATGCAGATGACTAATGTAATTTGTAGAGTGTTGAATAATTGTGACAGCGGGAAAGCCTGTGAAAACCATACTCATAATATTACATTATATCTCCGAAAAGAGCTTCAATTTGTTAGAGGCCTGCCTACTTCCTTGTTTAGTATTTTGAAAAGTAACTTGTATGAAAATCGGGAAATAATAGGTGCCTTATACTATGAACTAAAATAAAAAGGCCTCGCGGCGCTCGGTGGAAGCGTTAACCTAGTTTTGATCAACTTATATTTTTAAATAGGCCTATACTGCAGCGTTGGCATCGTACCATGCATGCCTACTTCAATCTTTTATTACATATCACTTACCAATTTTAGTTCTCAGTTATTTATTTCAAGAAGATGCTTAGAAAGGTGAGTGAGAAGGTACCCAAACCGACCAGGATTTGGTGTTAAACGATGTCCTGCAATAATTGGGACTCGTAGAAAAGAAGGAATGACGCATGCATGTTGCATAGTTCAGAGAGGCACTCAGGCCCACATACCAAGTAGCATGAACGCTTCGAGGCGTTGCACTGAAATCAGCGCCTCTGCCAAAAACGACACCGCATTCGACATGATTATCGAGAGGGTTCCTTGCAGAGTGTTGTAGAATTGCGCCAGGGGGAACACCTGAAAAGTTTGCTTGTGTAGTTCTGGACGACGGTAACAGGCGCAGCCAGCTGTATAAATATTTTTACACATGCATTATATTGAAGTTCGTAGAAACGATTTTTTTTGTGTCATCAATGAATTTTGCACCTACAAATACGCCACAAATTAGAAAGAATACAATATTATACGCAATAGGGATGTCGACAATATTCACAAACAAATTCAAATACCTACTTTTTTATTTACATATCTATCTACGAGTAATCTATCCTACTAAATTGTAGGACGACTACTACCTTATTGTAGTGTCGGACATTATGACCCATCCTCGGCTATCTCGCCATCAGGTGAGAATGCGATCAAATACTTATCTGCATTTAAAAAAGTAATCTCTAGAACTACGAACCTGTTTGTTTTTAAATTATTTCGCTATTAGAAGGCTTCATTAGATATTCCTAAGTGAAATAGGGCTCGATTCCAATGCGCAATGTCTAAGATTAAATTTAAGATCAGTCTCTCTCTTTCACTGTAAAACAAACGAAAAGAGACGACTACAATAATTTAGAAACGTCAAATTAAGTGATGCGATATCTTACGTATTTTTTCACACTACCTACTTGTACACGCCAATGTTCAATTACACGTCATGAAAACCTGACTTAAAGTGAATCATTGCATCCCAAGGGACGTAATGTTGTATGAAAGCACTTGTCCATTAATGGTTTTTTATTCGTCAATATTTCTAACCAGAATAAACTAAATATTATATTAAAGAGTTCACAAAAACTAGCCTTTCTGCATAATTAATATTTTTTTAAGGCCTCCGATTTAGAGAAAAATTTAAATTAATTTTTCTCTTTGTCTGTACAGAAACCGCACCTTCGCCTATATTAATTAACGCATGAAAAAAAAAATTGACATTCCATTGACAGTAGTACCTATTATATAATCTGTGGTAGTACCTAGTAGTATTTATCTACCAGTGGAAAGGCAATGGTACATAGCCATACAGCCAGGAAATACAGCAAGTGGTCAATGGATGATGCCTGTTACAAAACCTATTTTTTCTCAAAAATGGAGGCGTTTAAAAATCTGATTTCTATGGTTACGTGTTTCTTAATTTTGTAGCTTAAAGATAAATATAGGTTTATTAGTGGTTGGTGATATCTTAGAATAAAAAACCAGCCTCCATACAAAAAGAGGACAAGTCCTTTCATTACGCCCCTACGGAGGCAAAGTGATTTGAATTTCGAATAAGAGTTCGTAGGCATGATCACACTAGCCCGTCTCGCACCAAAGAGAACATATTTCACCAAAGAAATTTGAGCCTGGCAGCCAAGAATTTTAGCACGAATGGAATGAAAAAAAAGCGCGGGCTTCTAAAAAAAGAAGTTAAGAAAAAAGACCTATGTATTTTAAGAATTAAAAAAAATACAAACAATGTTTTCGTAAAACTGTCGAGTGACAAAATATATTTGACATTTGCAGTCCATTAGTTGTAAAGCCGCTGGTATTGTTAATAATAATAATTTACTGCTCGAAAAGTCAAAGGATATAATATAGAGATATATAATATATATTTTATCTATATATATAGATAAAATAGGTATTTTGTAGTACATTTTTATTGCCTCGTAGGAAGTGTGAGAAGCAGAGTATTCTCCTCGGGGATAAAGATGTCTTCGTCTTGGGCGAGCTTAAATCCCTTGCTACACTCAGGATTCTACTTTTAACTCCCTCGCTATGACCGGGAGTAAACACTAAACTCCCTCGCTATGCCCGGGAGTAAACACTAAACTCCCTCGCTATGCCCGGGAGTTAACACTAAACTCCCTCGTTCCGCTCGGGAGTTAACTCTCGAATCCTTCGTTACGCTCGAGATTCATGATGACGCCCGTGACGTAAGTCTTCACTTTACCCCCTTGGTGAATAATCTACTATTACAAGTTTTTGCGTATTTTCGTCTAACTTTAGTCGTCATCGAATGACATCCCTACTAAATTGTCTATGGATTCTATAATTTCTTTAGCAACAAACAGCTGTTAAGCCTGACGTTTCTAAATTAATATAGCACGCTTTGGACCACACAGAAAAAAATTACAACCCTTGTAAACCCTTGAACTTCAAATAAATTGTTTTTCTGAATTGGGCTCCTTTTTGTTTCGAAAAGCAATGTCTCTTTTCGTTTATTTGACAGTGAAAGAGAGAGACTGATCTTAAATTTATTCTGAGACAGGGTGCATTGGAATCGAGCCCATAGCCTACTATAATTTATTTATAAAGTAATTCTTAAGGTGGTTGCTAATATATTGTAGGTAGTCTAGATTTATGCAGCTGTTTTACAAAACAAATAGTAAGTACATAGTTATATAAAATTGATTTGTTTAACTGAGTTTTTGATTTGAACTTACGAATACACAAATTAAATTGGTGAAAGTAAGTAACTAGGTTTTCGTCAAAAACCCGTAACTTCTATAAACGTCGGTGGTAAAGTACCTTAAAAGCAGGTTAAAAGGGGGAATATTTTAGAAATATTGTTTGTAGGGCAACTCATAAAATTATCCATTAATCTATGTCTTACATCTCCCGCATAGTTAAAAATCATCCAGTGTTCTAATTTTAAGAATGCGGAAGTATTAGTCAAGATTCGGTAGAGACTTACGATGTCAGCGGTGACTTGGTAGCCGAAGAGTGAGTAGGTGAGGAGGGTGATGTAGAGCGAGAGTCGCTCAGTGAAGACCATGAAGCTGAGGTAGACCCCTCGAAGGTACGACGCGGAGGTGATGCATTTTATCTCGTTCTTGCGCGCTAAGGCCACTACTTGCTCGAATGGCTTCTCCCACGCGTACATTTTGATAACCTGACCAGAAATAACGGTATTAACAAGAAGTTATTAGCTTATAAAATAACAACAATACATATAACAATAATGTCTTCCTAGCCGAATTTCGACTACGGCGGCCTATTTCAACACAGATTAGCCAACTGCGCAGGACATATTATAGTGCACAAGTGTGTGCGCAATATATAGGTGCAGACATGACCGTAGAAAGATCAGGCGCAGGACCAACGGCTTAACGTGCTTTCCGAGGCACGGGGGTGTTAACACCACCATCTTCCTGACTCCGGAGCTGTGTGTAAGTTATTTCAAGACAGAAAAACCTAAACACTCTCGGCGCGACTCGGGTTTCGAACCCGGGACCTCGTGGATAGTACCCAGCGTGCTGACCACTAGACCAACGAGACAGTCATACATATACGTATGTGACGACGACCGTCTTAGTGTAGTTGTGCGCGCTCTGGACTACGAAACTTAGAGTTGCGCGTTCGATGTTTGCGTGAAAGCTCGAGTATATGTACCTAATTCATGGCTGATCCAGATTCATAAAAATTGTATTTTTTTTTGATAATTAAAATGTCTGCTATTTCAAGAAGGGGGGGGGGGGGGGGGGTTAGACTCCAACATGGGAGTTATTATGTAGCCCGTAAATTATCGCTAATTCAAACCCGGACACACTGTATAAGTAATACCATGGTAATACGAGTCGCCACAGCACAAGCTCACGCTTATTTTAAGGCTAGGTGTGTTTGTTGGAACAGTTATTTTTATTAAACAATTTAATGTCACTTAACTATTGAATGCGGATAATTTTAGTTACCCACAGCCAGCTAAGTTAGCCTCACTGCGAATCATGAACTCTATTTCGGGGAGATAATTCGAGGGACCTTGTATTGTGATGAATGTAGTAGCAAACAACAATAATAGATACGGTAAATTCATGTAGCGTCAAAATTAAAAGTTAGGACATTTTGCTTATATATAAAAATATAGTAAATTAAAAATAGTAGATATAGGTACAGAAGGTAAGATACCGCTACTTGTAGTTTAGGTATAAATCTTGACCAATACCATGATTTAATTCTTTTGAATTGACTCATGCAAGACGGATTTTAGTTCAAAGTGGAATAAGCCGAATCAGCTATGGGAGCGAATAAAAGACTTACTATGGGCAATGGGTGCATGATTTGTATTTTGTATTTGAATCAGGTTAAATTAAAATCTTGAAATTACGTAAGTATACAATTTCACATCGTGTAGCAGATATGGTACATGTTTTACAATTGTACACCTGTCTTTTAAGCATGTAGAGCAATAATACCTAAACAGAAGTTATTTCTTACCGAGCACAGTTAGAAGCATACTTCACTGTTAATTGATGCTGTACGTCAAAGTACCTACCGAAACTAAAATAGAGGTTTATGTGTCGCCCAATCCAATTGAAATCGGTTAGATTAGGTGTGGTCAGATATGCCTACCTACACAACGAGGTCAAATATCATTCACTGGATGTGCACAATACGTTGTACTTGACATACAACAACATTTGCTTACTACTTGTAAAAACAACGCACAGAAAGTGACATTCATTATCGCTATTTACCTTTATGAGTGTTTTTAATTCATGCATAAACGTGTTGGTTTGAATATTGACTAAGTTTATTCATATTATACCTAACTTATTAATCACACTCAATCCTGAACAAAAGAACTCGCGAAACTATGTTGGTGTAGATGCTAAAATTGTCAGATATAGCCTACGATCACATATTTCCTTTTTTCTCATAAAACTGATATACTTAGATTATATAAGTGTATCTTCGTAATAATAGTAATAATTGAATTATGTGAGTATTCACTTAAAATACCCAATATTGGTGTGTGGTAATTAAACAGTTGGGTAATGTAAATATAATGTAGTAGGTTAAATGCAACAATTAAGTCCCTACAAAGCGGCTATTAGTATCGCCTGAATCATATTAATTTTAGCTCAATCGGAGTCACCTTAATGACATTTAGGCACCTTTAAATCACGAGACGATTTATTGATATATCGTGTCTAATTAAGTTAACGAACAAAAGATGAAACGCTCTCGAATGTTTATGAAAGGACACGTAAATATGAGTATTTGAGAGTCGATTAAAATCTAGTTAACATACCTGCATGCCACTAATGATTTCGTCCATAATGCGCACGCGCTCGTCGGTTTTACACGCCGTCCTCATCCGCAACCTTGCGGCCAATTTGCTCATGTAAGCTGTAACAATGATCGTGAAACGCGTTAATTTTGAAGAACTAGAACTTGGGGACCATGTTCCTAGTCAATTTTAAATTTACCTATGCCCTGGGCATAGGCTCACTTCCTACCCAGAATATGCAATAGAAATAACTAGACCCCCTTATCTTACATAGTTTTTCTCTGACTAAGACCGCATTATCTTTAATTTCAATCTTACAAAACCCTCCCAAAATAAAAATACTTATGAAGGAAACTACCTACTTTAAATTGGTGCATAATAATAAGTAGCATAGTAGCTACAGCAGCAGAATATGTTAAAAATGTAGCGCAAAGTATATTTTCGGATCTTTGTTGTTTTGCCGTTTACAGCTTTCCTTACCTCACACAATTTTGGAACGTGAAAGAGAATCAGGTGCATAATAAATCTTGTTCAGACATACAGATACCATAGCGAGTTTTGTATTACAAGCTCTTACATTGAACAGGAATGGTCTGTATAACGATGCCGACGACTCCGACGATGGCCGCATACCCGATCTTGAGGTAGATGAGGTAGCACACGATGACGACTTGCAGGGGCAGTAGCCAGATAAAGTGCGTGTATATAAACGCATAGTCGAACCGGTTCACGTCGTTCGACAGTAGGTTGACGACTTGCCCGGCTGTCGTCTGCGCGAGGGCGCCAGAACTCATGCGCATGACCTGGCAATATAAACAGTAACTATTGAATTAAACAAAAGAGCCAGCGTGTTATACATGCTCATGACTTGCGAAGTGCACGTTAATTGCTATAAGTAATCGAGATCGTGCGAACAGCTTAAGGTAAGGATATAAACACACACGGTAGGTACCGACTCATTAATGCAGTACCTCAGTGGTACCTTATTGTTACGTCACGCAGGCATGGTGATGTCCCGGTGTGGAACGATCAGTATGGAGACGTTTGTTAATGAATGGTGTATATTTGTGGACAAGAATGATAAAGACTTTCAACAATGATTTTAAAATTCCTACTGGACATTATTGTTCTTGGTAGCGTAACTACTAGTAATTATAATTTAAATTATCTATATCATGAATCGTTGTAAAAATTCAATGGTATTGATTTTCAATAAGTAATAATATTTTTATTACTAAAATAAATAGTAATTCTTAATTGGCTATTGATACTTTACTTAGGACGATAGTTATCTTTTCAATAGATAGTGTCACGGCAATATCCAACAAGTTTTATTAAAAGTAGTAGACACTGATGCAATCATCCTTATTTAAAATAATTACTTACGGAAAATCTTATTAGTTTTACGACACGTGGTTTTACTAATCTAGTTTTTTAAGTAACAACTGGATCTGTGATAGAAAACTCGTGTTATGGCATCGGCCAACCAAGACCAACCTTTCTGTAAATAAGCGAGCAGGCCGCGATCCTGACTTTCATGCCGAACTGCTGCGTTGAGTAGGACCCGTGGTGGTTGAGAAAGCCGATGGCTAGCGACATGAAGATGACAGCTGATGCGCAATACACCGCCTGCTCATACGTCATGTCCGACCCTGGCTCCCAGTACGCCAGCATCATACTCAGCGCCACTGGCTGGAAGGGCCTGGAAATATATATATTCTTTCAATACAAACACAGACAAAACTGAACTCATAAGTGTCGCTTAAAACGGCGATCTATGCGTATCTGGATATAAGGATACGCCCTTTTGTGTATTACAAAAAGGGTCCATCTTACGTATGTGTGTCCATGCGTTACGACATGACAAAAATATGTTTAAAATTGGTTACTTAATATTATTTAACAAGTTACAAAAAACGAACAAAACATTGCTTGCATATCAAGACATCTAAAGCTATTTAAATTAGCAATCTACTCGTACTTGAATATAAGCTTGTTTATGGGACTGTACGTATTTTGTATTACGCAACAGAGATATTATGGTAAAAGAACAAGGAAGTACCTAATACCTACAATATTTAATAACATAGACTTAATACAACACAAAAACAAAAATTATAAAAAGGGTCCTTGTGGTAAGGTTCCTTGGATGCTGGCAGCATTACCGCGCTGGATAGCGATGCTTATACGCTGAGTCTATTTTGAAAAGTCTTATTGACAGTAGCACTGACAACGCGGATCTAGCCAGACTAAAAGCAGTTTCCACCAAGGAAGCAGGATACTGGCTTCAGGCCTATCCTTCGGCCAACGTGGGAACCCTTTTGGACTCAGAAACTCTACGAGTCGCGATAGGTCTGCGTGTTGGTGCTGAGGTTTCCCTTCCACATAGATGTCCTTGTGGTTCTGATGTCGGCTCGTTGGGACATCACGGACTCTCCTGTATTAAAAGTGCAGGCTGCTTTTCGCGTCATGCCAGCATCAACGACATCATCCGTCGATCTCTTGCCTCTATCAACGTGCCGGCTTTACTTGAGCCGAACGGTATCGCGCGTGATGATGGCAAGAGACCAGACGGGATGTCACTTGTTCCTTGGCGGATGGGTCGGGCTCTTGTGTGGGACGCTACCTGTGTCGACACACTTGCAGCCTCTCATCTGCCCGGGACAAGCCGTGATGCTGGTTTGGCTGCGAGAGGTGCCGAAAACTTTAAAAAGAACAAGTACAGGCAGATCGACTCCCGGTACCACTTTGTACCGTTTGGAGTCGAAACACTGGGTTCGTGGGGTCCCAACGCTATCTCTTTTTTCAAAGAGATTTCCAAGAGGCTAGTTGACATCAGTGGTGACCTAAGAGCTGGCAGCTACCTTGCTCAGCGTATAAGCATCGCTATCCAGCGCGGTAATGCTGCCAGCATCCTAGGAACCTTACCACAAGGACCCTTTTTATAATTTTTGTTTTTGTGTTGTATTAAGTAATTTATCTTAATTTTTATTAATAAGTTGTATATATACTTAATTATAACTACTTATAAAAAGTTTATTTAATTATGTACTTATCAGTTTATAGAAATTAAAAAACTATGCTTTTTATATTAAACATAAAGATACATTTATTGTCTCAAATACTTAAAGTAACATGACATAACATAGACTTTGATGTAGAAGGCATGACGTTACATGCCTTTAAATCAAAACTTAAAAATGTAATGCTTGCTGCCTTCCATAAAAATATTGAAGAGTAGGATGTGGTAAGCTATTATGTACCTACCTATGTTGATACATAATGGGTTACCATAGTCCTATCATTGAACTATTGCATAAGTAATATAAGCGTATAGTTGCACGTGTGATATGTTTGCTTATGTATAAAAGAGTGCATTTTGCCAACAAACTGTGCTGCAGCAGTTTGGCGATAGATTTAAGGTCACACATGTATTTGTTTTTATAAATAATTAAAAAAAAACATCGTGGTTGAAAACAAGCATGGCGTATGGCGTTTTATGTGTTCTGTGAAGAAAATGCCGATAAGATTACTCACTTAAGGAAGAGGGCTTGGATAAGGAACATTATGCCAGACGGCGCGTAGCTCATCCAGAAGGTTTTCGTCATCGCGCGCAGAAGTGATGGCTTGCGACCTTTTTTGTTTGCGAGGGCTATTTCTTCCAACCATTTTCTGTGGACAATATAAAATACTCGGTAAGTTTGATCTAAGTCGTTCCGTAATCCTTATTACTGGACTTACTTCGTATTACTACGATTGAAACTGATTAAAAGTAACATTCTAACTAACTACGAGTAACTGCCTTGAGAATTCAAGACATGCGTGGTTAACTGTGATTTTTCTTTTATTCATGATTTAACTTTACTACAAGTAAAAGCTTTAATCGACTTAGTAACAAAAATAGATAGGTAAGCACATGAGGGCTATAATGTAGGTAGTTTCACCTATAAAGTTGGTGTGTTTACGAGCATTAAATAGGCTATTTGAATTTTTATGCTGTAAGTTACAAGTATCTTGAGTTCTTGACCTTACTGGCAGTACTATCTATGTAAATAGTTATGTTGTTTCAATGATATCACCGTTTTTGACTTTTAAATCGTATATTGAAGCTTATAGCTTCCTACTGAATACTAATCATCATGCAACGGAGACAAAAGATACTTAGTACGAAATAATCATCCACACGTGCTCATTCGTAGGAATTGACAAAAAATATGTCTTGCTTGTTACAACGTAACGTTACGGCTTGGGAGGTTTTTGTTGTGAGTTGTTTTGGGCAGCAAGTTGGGCGGCGTGTTTGTCATGCATATTAATTTCACCTTTGCATGGTTATGTAAAAAAAAATGTATATAGTGAGTATCGACTGTGAAAGTCATGTAGCTGTGAGAAAACAATTTTGAAATCAACTTTACGGATCGCCGGCTATCACGATCGTAATGCTGTTTATAAAACAGGCTGTCGCGGTTGTGAGAAGTAGTTGTAACCTATAACGTGTGTATTTAGCAGCACGTTGTTAACCGTCTTATGTTTCATTCGCTTACCACCTTTCATTGTCCGAGATAAGAATCAGAAAATCCTCGAGGCTGCGACAAATTTGGGTGAGAAAGTACAAGTTAAACCACATTAACCAGATTTTAAGCATGTGCTTGGCGATTGTTGTATTCGGACCTTTTAATTTTGGCAAATTTTGGCATAACTAGACTAGGTATTATCATTCAGAAAATACTTAGCTCATGAAAGATTGACAAATGGTTGAGTAGAGTAGGTATAAATTAATAACATCGATATACAAAAGAAAACTGTATCAGTTAAGTAAGTTCATTTATACTCGTACTATAACAAGTATCAATAATAAAGAGTATATTTTAGATTTTATCCAATAGTTTTTAAAGTGAATAAATAAATAAGCGTTTTTATTTCTTGCTTTAAACATGAAAGTTAATTAATTTTAAATCAAAATCGGCTTAGTATTTCAAAAAGGGTTAGTATTTGTTTTAAATCATATAAAAAAGGATATTGTCATTGTAGATTAAATTGAGTCGCCAAAAACCCCGGATTGGGTGAAGGCCACTTCCAAAGATACCTAATGTATCTCTCTCTATCCTGCGCTACGTTTCTCCAGTTAGAGTAATAACAAAGTCAAATGAAATGTATGACAATAACGCACTAGTAAATTACTTTGTCGCCTTGATACTAAACCTGTTCCTTTATTACAGGTTAGTGAATCACCAACCAGATCAAGATTGTAATTTAATTAAATGTTTAACAATTTAAATATGAGGTAAGTACTGACTTAATGACCGTTGCATGTACTAAGGCCATGAAGATGACATCTTCCGCCCTCAAAAGCTTTAACCTATCTGTAGGTATTTTTCAATCTTTAAACGCAACAGAAATTATTTATATTATCGTAATTTTTGTTTTTATAGCAGACATTTCATTCTAAACCTTAATAAAATCGAATACGTGAAATAAATAAAGGAAACCGCATGTAAATATTGGATGGGTGAAAGTATGGGTGTTCAGTTATAAAATTAATTCATGTTTGCGTTCTCATGTGCGCAGCCGACATATTGAAATGCAAATTATTCAATTCTGTTTGTTTATGTAGCATGATTTGTGAAATATTAAAAAAAAACCGGCTAAGTACGCACGAGAGGGTTCCGTGCCATTTTCTTTTAACCATTTCAAACGTCTACCTGTTGCCGTTATTAATATTGAGCAAAAAATACCAAACAAATCACGGTTGTTGTATGACATATGTTCTATTTAATATTAATTTTATTTTAAGAAGGGTTTGGTGTATGCGTGTGCGGCAACAGAAATAAATCTTTTGCGAAAATTTCAACTGTCTACTCGTAGCAATAACGGTTCATAAGATACAGCCTGGTAATATCAGTGCCTGGTGACAGACAGACCTACAGAAGGCAGATAGTGGAGTCTTAGTAAGTATTAAGCTCCCGTTTTTACCCTTTGGTTATGGAACTCGAAAAAAGAGCGTGCGTTCATAAAACAAACTTAATTAATAAGTTAATTCAGGTATTCTGTTGTACTAGAGATACCTTTTAATTTTTTTAATATTTTTCTTTTATAAAGCTCTCTCGCTACGTATGAGGAATTGACAAAAAGATATTTAGCTAAGCATGTGCCTAAATATTAAGCAAACCTAAAGAAATAATTTAAAGAAATCCTTGTAAATGACATACCTATTTAAATTGACATGATAAATGTTTATGTCCAGCAATCGCGTACGTAGGTACTGTTCTTTGTAAGTATCTACGTGCATAAACATCGTAAAAGTGTTTGAATGAAGTTGTTGTTTTGAATTGATATAGTTAAGGATGTCTTTAGAGCTGGTGGTGTGCGCTTGTTTTTCCAGTGTTTATTTAAACAGTTGGAAATGTTTTGTACAGTACTTTACTAATTTTTTTAACGTCTACTCTTGAGTAATATTTAAAACCTTTTTAGCGGTTCTATAAAAAAAACTTAATAATTCTTTAGTGGAAAGCGATATATGTTTTTTTCTGAAAGCTTAGCCTGTTTTAAGAAATTGAATTGAATAAAATTGTTTTACAAGCAGTATTTATTTTTTTATGATTTTTAAAGTTTTGCTTTTTTTATTATAGTTGTGCTGTATGTAAGTCTTTGCCACGTGCAGAATGAATGACGACTAATTTGCACGCACCCATTCATAACAGCCAATCACGTTTGACATTCCGGAGATTTGACAAGTCATACACACACACCGGAAACACACACATGCGTAGTTTAGTGGCGGTTGTGATGACACTCGGTGGTTTCCGCCTGTTCAGAGGTCGTATGAATGTCAAATAACTGATTGGTAAAAGTAATTCTTTTATATCTGAGTAACTTAAATAGCGAAATAGAGTTAAAAAGCGCGTTAAATCTCAAATGGTTTTGAAATTAGCATATTTTACTTTACATACCGAATTATGAAAATGAAAAACTATCTCTAAGTTCAAAAATCGAAATTACTAACATCATAACCCGATTACTTTGCCACTTCTATAACACTTTTATATAATGAGACTGCTAATTTGGAATTAATGACAGGTAGGTAGGTAGGTGACATGACACAGTGGAGACAAACATTTCAAATTGGCTCTGGTCTCTTTTTTATTCAAATATTGGCAGTTTCCCGCGTCTTTAGATTTTCCATACAAACTTTCATTTCACCCATTTCACCTACTTGATGATTTTATATCGCGACAAGAAGTACCCTATGTCAATCCCAGGGTCTGAAACTACCTCTGTACCATTTCATTTGAATCGGTCCAGTAGTTTCGGAGCCTATTCAGTACAAACAATCAAATCTTTCATCTTATAATATTAGTGTAGATTCTAGCAATAACATATAGTTATCATTATAGTAAGGAGGTAAGTATTTTCATGTTAATAAAAACAATCACAAGAGATGACCAGTAATTTAGTTATAAAATAGTCACGACATCGTCATATCGTGCTTACTTTGCCTTGTCCTTATTATACGAGTAGTGTCGGTAACTTATGACGGTAATTTTCTATTGCACACTGTTTTCGAGTTATTTAGCCACAAGATGTTTGTTTCATTTTTTAGCACATCTTTAATACACAATTGCAAAAAAAAAAGGAAGGCGACTTCGCTGGATTTTTTATTTATTTGGTTTAATATCATTTTCTGATTAATATGGCGCTATTGAGTTTTCTTTTTTAAATTAAAGTGCAGGTTGCCACTCTCCGCATGTGCGCAGCCTTCGGAGCTTACTGCGACATCACTATTCAATTTTATTTACAATATCAGCTGATTGTTGCCTGTCAACGTCATTTTTACTACGATGCCACCGTTGCCAAGGAAGCCATTTCAAGCCCCCGCCGTTGCCCGGAGTTACTTGGAATCTTGCATACTTCGTCTACCAATGGAATAGCTTCTATCTATCAAGATGAAAATGGAATGTCTTGCGTGTGTCAGCGCCACATCAAATCGTTTCGTGTTTGAACAATTTTTGTTTTTTTTGTGTGTTTTGGTGTATTAGTGGTATTAGAAACAAATTTAAGTTAGTTGATAAGATTGTAAATAACGTAAAGTAATTCACACGCTTTCTTTTTGCATATAATTTTTATTGTTTATTTTGGCAGATTTTTAGTCTACAAAATTTATTTGTTTGTTTACGTAGGTTTAAATTTAATTTTATGAGTGCTTTTATAACTCCCGGTTCCCACTCACAGCCGGAGTTTTATCGCTGTCACATCTGTAACTCAAACAGAACTTTTAAAGGTAAAAGGGGCCTGAATATTCATATATCAAGATGTCACAGCAATCCCAGGTTACAGACATCTCTTCCTCTACCCTCTCTTCCAAATTCTCCATCTACATCCAACCCTTCTTTCGAATCGCATATCTCTCACCTCCACCAATCAACTCCAGTGGTCAAAAGGATTCCTAGGGGAGCGAGAATATCTATTGCTAAATCTCTTTCATTGTCCATCGAAAAATGTCTTCTGAACACTGAATCAAATTGGCAAAATCTTTTTACTTTTTATTTTATACCTACCTTCATGTCAGTACTTCATCTAAGTCTCTAACTCGCGCTCTTATCGACAACACTATAAGAAATTCAACCCCTCCCACTTTTAATCCTCGTTATAATAATAAATCCTACAACTTATTCCGCACAGTAGAAAATAAAGTGATGGACGGTGATCTGAAGATTGCGGCTCGTATCCTTTTCTCTGATGATACACTCGCTCCTCGTAATCAGGAAACTCTCGACAGCCTTCAAAATAAGCATCCCTCACGTCCAGACTTTCCTACCTTTCCTATTCCACCACCTCACAATATTCATCCATTACAGGTTTTTGATGACAGCGATACGCTTGCTGCGATTATGTCATTCCCGTCTGGTTCTGCCGGGGGCATCGACGGCATCACTCCTCAACATCTTAAGGATTTGGTTAGTGCATCCGCCGCTGACGCCGGCAGAACCTTACTTTCTAACATCACGAAGCTTTGCAACCTCCTCCTGTCAGGTAAAGTGCTTGATAGCTTTCTTCCTTTATTGTATGGCGCAAGACTTTGTGCTTTTGTAAAAAAAGATGGCGTTATCCACCCAATCGCAATTGGCTCTACGTTTCGACGCCTAGCGGCGAAATTAGCTTGCCGAAATATTTTTTCTCCGCTCAAAGAAATTTTTCAGCCCATACAACTTGGCTTTGGCAGTAGAGGAGGCTGCGAAGCTGCAGTTCATGCAGCCCGAAATTTTCTCGCCTGTAACGATTCAGAGGTATTTCTGAAAGTTAACGTGAGGAATGCTTTTAACTCTATTGATAGATCCGCCTTGCTAAATGAAGTTCATGCCCATACCTCCCAAATTTATCCTTTTGTGTTCCAATGCTACAATTGCCCATTCAAATTATTATATCTTGACCATTGCATTGATTCTGCCGTCGGAGTTCAGCAAGGTGACCCATTAGGTCCAGCACTTTTTAGTTTAGGCATTCACCCCGTCATTTCGTCTTTAAATTCAAAATTTAACGTCTGGTATCTTGATGATGGGTCTCTCGGAGGCAAAGCTGATATTGTGTACCAAGACCTCGTTCGGATAATTCAAGAATTTAAGAAAATAGGTTTGGAGCTCAATCTTTCAAAGTGCGAACTTTATATTAATGACAATGTTTCTGCGGAATCCCGTCAAAATATAATTGAAAGATTTAACGTCCTCGCTCCTAACATCAAAATTCTAAATTCTGAATCACTTTGCCTTTTAGGAGCTCCTCTTTTAGATGCCAGCATCCAACCTTTTCTCGATAAAAAATTAAATCATTTCACCCTGTTAGCCCCCAGATTGGAACATCTAAACTCTCATATTGCCTACACCATTCTAAAATCCTGCCTTTTCGTTCCAAAATTTACATATTACCTACGCGCAAGTCCAATCTGGAAAAAACTACAACTTGTAGAACTTATCGATACCACTCTTAGAACATATCTTGAAAAAATTCTGAATTTGCAGCTAAAAAACGACTCTTGGTTACAAGCAACGCTTCCTATTCGGTTTGGTGGTGTCGGCGTTCGCAAAATTTCTAGTATTGCCCTTCCCGCCTTTCTCTCCTCTCTTCATAGCACTGCTGGTCTTGTAGACAAAATCTTTAAACACCCTCGCCAGCTAACTGAGTTGAGAGAGGCGGAGGAATGTTGGCAAAGTCTCTGTACTAGTGAAGACATGCCAAAGGAAACACACAACCAAAAACTCTGGGATGTCCCTCTAGCAAGAGAGACTTTTAATACCCTGCTTCAAAATTCAGTCAGTGATTGTCATCGTGCAAGGTTCTTGGCAGTTTCCTGCTAGGAATCAGGTCACTGGCTTCACGCCCTCCCTTCCAAAAATATAGGTACACTTTTTGACAGCGAGACATTCCGGGTATGTGTGGGTTTGCGAATCGGGGCCCCGGTTTGTGAACCATTTACGTGTCCCTGTGGCAAGGAGGTCGACAAATTAGGTCTTCATAGTCTTTGTTGCCAGCAAAGTGCGGGGCGTCTTGCCCGCCATGCAGCACTTAATGACGCTATCAGAAGAGCTCTTGCCAGCATTAACGTTCCTTCCACATTAGAACCTCGTGGGTTGGTCCGTGATGATGGCAAGAGACCTGATGGCCTCACGCTCATTCCCTGGGAGCGGGGACGGGCCTTGGTATGGGACGCAACTTGTGTTGATACTTTGGCCCCTTCTCATCTCAGGGAATCAGCTCTTAAAGCTGGGTCTGCCGCTGAGTCGGCAGAAAACGCCAAGCGGCGCAAATACGAGTCTCTTGCAGGTGATTATGTGTTTGCACCGTTTGGCGTTGAAACTTTTGGACCATGGGGACCTAACGCCAAATTACTTTTTAGAAAAATAGCCCCTAAATTAAATACAATTCTGGAAAACAAAAAAGCTGGCTCGTTTCTCGCTCAGAGGCTAAGTTTGGCTATCCAACGCGGAAACGCAGCTAGCATTCTCGCTTCCTTGCCTCATGGACACGGTTACATTTTTGAATAAGTAGATTTTTAAGTTTTGTTAAGTGTACATATTTAATTAATTGAAATGAAATTAAATTATCTCTCAATATCAATAAGGAATTGTATTGCATATTTAGTAAAGCTGTTTAATTATTGTGTTTTAGTTATTATTTATTTAATACATTATCTGATTAATATAAGACATTCTAAGCGCTTACAAGTAAAAAAATCCGAATCAATAAAAAAAACTATTATTTTGTAGTAGAGCCAGTTGATTTCAACCGAAGACTTATTGTTAAAAAGCGATGAACCTATATTGCTATTACTTACTTAGGTACTTCACAAATAATCTTACCTAAGTGAAGTCCCTTCTGCGAAACAAAGGGTCTATATTAATAAAGAGGATGTAAATAAAAAAACTTGTTTCGTCCGAAGGCTACGAATGTGACACCGGCTCAACAGGCGACCAATCGAGAATTCGAGATGCACACTAATGTTCGTAATGAAGTAAATCCCTTCAAACATGTCAGAGGCCTTTTATCTTATCCATTTTGATTTTTCTGTTGAAGGCGTTTAACCGCTATGTTCGATCTATGCATTTAGTTCAACTCTTGAAACGTTCTCATGGGTTCTCATATAGGTAGTACCTAAGTAAATTAAACTCACTTTAAAATAAATGCAACACGAGATACACCTTGCTTTGTTTCTTTTGTGACATATTTTGAGTGAACATTTTTAGACGAGAGACTTTAACACTAACCGCTTTAACACTAATATCAATTGGAGCTTAAAAATAAGGAAGGCTGAGTCTTACCCTAATTTTCAACCTGAACACTGACAGTCATATTTAGAATTGACTGTGGCACTTCTAATCTGTTAGCCCCTACTAAAAATACTTAGGTAAGGAATTTGCTACTGCTCTAACACTTGTTTAAGTATTAGACGGCTGGTTTAGAATCTATGACAGACAGGTGACATGACACGACATAGTGGAGACCACTGGTGGAGACAAAATATTTCAAATTAGCATCTCATATACTCGATAGCAATGTCAAAATCATTATTAGCAAGGGAGTTACAGTGTATTAAAAATAATAATTTGAAACTAACGGAAGTAACAGAAAGTAAGTTACTTATTTCTTTTTACGAGGTTCGAAACAATTAGTAGGTTCCTACCTATTTATTCTCTCAATCGAGAGGTGGTATTCGAACTTACAATATTTTAAAAATATCTAAGTAGGTATCCAATGAATGGCGACAGCAAAAATTGCTGAGTAAAACACCGAACAATTAACCACCTTAAAATATTGTTCGAGTGCTTAGCTTTTATTGAAATAATTTATTTAGCTTAGATTGAGGCTATAACCGGTTCATTATAAAGGGATCTTCCTAAAGACTAGTATTCTGCCATGGATCGGAATAAATACTGACAGTTAACTTCTATGTTAACTAGAAGTTGAGATGACCAGGAAAGACATGCCACATGATTATCTGCTAAATTATGCATTTAATTAATGAATGAAAATGACCATTTATCTCGTTATTCTGTTACACCACTTTTAATAAACAAAGCAAGTCGATACAGTAATAAGATTTATTTACGTCAATTTATTGAAAGATTCAAGATTTTTCACGTTATTATTTTATATTCAGTTAAACATTAGCAAGAGATGCGTGTGGTTTGTTGTTTATATTTTATAATATTTTGCCATTGTCTTGGCTGCCATGTAAAATCTATTTGATCATTGCAGCCCAGAATTAGTTTGAGATTGAAATGGTACTTATAATCATTTGAAATTTGCATTTTAATTTTGTAATTATTTATTTAATTGCAAGACACTATATCAAGAGTTGCGCCCGCGCATAGGGTCAACGACTACCGTGCGACATCAGGCAATATAATAATTGCGCGAAGATGATGCACCGCGCTGTGCAACGCGCACAACCTTGCATTCAAGCCGCTCGCATCCCAGCTCGCGCCGTGATGCCTTGTCATTGTCTGCCTTGCGTAAACCCTTGCATGATCAGGAACAATTTAGGTCAATTAAATGTTATGTTTTACTATTATGCACATACTATATTTATCATTCAAAAGGGATTTGCAATTTTTAAGGGCCACGTTTTGTGGTTGAACTAGAAGTTATTAGAAGGTACAATTTAAAACGGATTCAGTGTAACTCGTTTGTGAGTTTGGCTTGTGAGTCACCGTCATGAGATGGAATAACATTGAAAATGTCAAAAACTCTGATGCATCTCGTCTAAAACGCGATCAAATTGGCTTTAATAGGAAAATTGGTATCCCGAGTGTCATACTGCATGAGTAAATGGTGAGTAAGCTTTAAGAAAATATGGTCGTAAATGTACCTATATGCACACAATGCGTTAACAAGGCTCTTAGCCTTTATTAGTACTTCCCTTTCGCACTGATTCTAGAGTTCAGACCTTTGTGTAAATGATGCCTCCCGCAGCAGGCAACGAGCATTGCATGTGGTTAGATAATACTATGCGTACGAGTCACTCACTACGAGAACAAATGGCTAGTAGGCTCTATTGCTATTTATCAATTAACGTATGTGTGTATAGCACATTTAAATACCTACTTGTTATGTATAGATAAGTACTTTCGTAGTCATTGTGAATTTTGGGATGCCAAAAAAGACTGGTAGGTATTCAATGTATATAAATCTATATCAATCGATTTACAATCGGCAGATCCTAACTTATATACTTGTGATGTCAAGAACATTACCTATACATTTCGCTCCGCTTTTGCGGGTGCTACGCATCATAGATTATAATTATTTTTATAATTTAGGCCATTTCTTTTTAAGCTTTTTACGAAAATAAACTTTTACACACACAAAAATGTATCGATCGTGTCGTCTGGTGGGACCTGAACCCTAAACCACAGAATAAGTACTAGTACTTCGTACAGAAGTATGACTTAGCAATTGTATTCAAAGAAATGTTTACTCAATGTCTCCAACAATATGGCGTAATTTAGTTCGCTTCAGAGTCAAGCACATTTTCGTGTAGACACCTACGAAAATCCATTGCAAGGTTATTTCATACTTATTGCTCTGGAATATGATTCATAATACACTAAACATATTCAGTGACGTAATATCACGCGACGCGATAGGGTTGACTGCTACGAGAAGCTTCTAACGCCATCTAGCGCCTCTTTCTAGTACTTTATTCATTCTCGTCCAGCCAGCAACGTAGCCGCGCGGCCGCCGGTGAATAAAACGCGCGAGCGTGTCGCTGGCCGGTAGCGACACGCAACTTGTTTTAGCCCCTAAGTAAGGGTCGCCGCGCGTAGGTACGTTTTTGCTACCTACGCGGGGAGATACACAGGCCTGCCTGAACCTGAACTGAGCTATGGAAGATGTTAGTCAGTCGACGTATGAATGCAGGAAGCGCTTACAAAAAGTCGTCGACTTATTAACGTCTGCCGTAGCCCCAGTGGGATAGAGTATTCGCCTGGACTGCAAAGCGTCGTGGGTTCAAGTCCTATCGGACGACACGGTCGAACAATTTTTGTACCGGACGACAAGATCTATCAATTTTGGTGTGTGCAAAAAATTCTTTCATCACAGATTAACACAATGCCACGAGCGTAAGCAAATCGGCATGACTTCAAAAACGCCCTATCTGTCTAATATCAAACACTAAGGCTGGAACCTGGAACCTACTCGTACCTACAAATACAAATTGACAGATACATTTACACGGAGTAATATCCTCGGATTAAACGTGTTTCATATATGAAAAAAAACCGTATACGTTAAAAATCAAATCGAATCGACTAGACCCGTTCTGAATATAGCCGTAAGAGTTCAACGTCATTTGGGATATTTTAACATAATTTGGGTAAGTCGATAATCAGGGGTCGCGGAGGTCAGATGGTAGTCGCTTCACTCTTCTATTCCCGTTGTCGCCGTATGCCTCGTACCCATCACGGGGACAGCGGGAAGTGATTAAATTTCTTTCCCGTTGTCCATTTACCGTAGATTCGGCTAACGAGGCAGTACGGGGACAATGAAATGTATTTTAAATATTTGATTAAAGTATCGCTGTCCCCGTTTCAAGGGGCATACGGGGACAACGGGAATAGAGGGCTCCACTGTGATAACCTGACCTGCCGTATCCTGGATCACGGTCCAAAGCAGACCCACGTGCAAGTGCACATTCGGGATAACGGACGAAAGGATTATGATGATGATGATGATGACGACCGTCTTGGTGTAGTCGTTCGCGCACCGGACTTCTAAACCAGGCGGTTGCGGGTTCGAATCCCGCAAGGGGCAAATGTTTGTGTGATGAGCACGAGCATTTGTACCTAAGTCATGGATGTTTATATGTATTTAAGTATTTCTATCCGTTATCCTAGTCATCATAGCACAAGGTCACGCTTAGTTTGGGGCTAGGTAATTGGTGTGTTTGTTGAAACAATTTATTTATTTATTTGATAATAATAAAAAAAAAACGTTATTTTGTTTGCACGTCTTGTTTGTCGCCCCGCACGGTGTGGACCACTGATTGCATTACGTTTACCTACGTAAAATATCCATTCTTGGTAATGTCATTGTCCATAACTTTTTGTTATCCAAAGCAAATAATGGCAATAAATTTTATTTATTCTTTCAAATGAGTTGGGTATTTTCCTCTGTGTTTTCAGTGTTAACTATAGCAAAAAGTTTGCTTAATGATTCTTCCAAGGAAATAATATGAAACGTAAGTAGTAGTACGGCCAGGTTTTATGCTTGCTATCATCGAAAAAACGTAAAGCGTAAAACGGAATATTTGGCAGATTCAGCGATGATATGTTTGTATGTTTTCCAATTGCGTAAGTAAGTAAATTGACAGCTTAGATAGGGTCTTGCTTGACGAAATGTTTATCATAGAAAGGCCGCCATTTCAAAACCTGTTTTCTTATATTTGTGATGTGCCACATAGTACTTACCTACGGGTCCAAAGTCTCAAGCTGGATGTCAAATTGGCTAATGAAAGGTTCCTGTGTTACGGGACATTTATCGAAGTGCCGTCACCGCGCACATTACCCAATGAGCAGGCTCGTACCTAATCACAATTACACGAAACGACCGTTTGAATTAGACAGGATACTTGGAACTTTACATCAACTAGAAAAAGGTTTCCTGTAGACCTTTGTGTTTAGGCAGGGACCGTAACAGCGAATGCAGTTAGCAATGAAAGTGTTTTTATTTGATTGTTTTAGGTATCATCAACCTACATAGATGGGTGTGATATTCATATCATAGACAAATTAAGCTTACTTCTTAATTATCATAGAAGATGTTTTTAAGAAGGTTAGGGAGCAAAATATACTTATATTTATTATGCCATGTGTGGTTGGAACGTTAGTGTAAAAATGTAGGGGTTGCACCATCTATATATGAAAAAATTGTGGGCCGTGAACCTAATTTCTCAAAAAAAATTAAGTGGTTATTACTGCATTTCTAATGAATATAAGGAAAAGTTACTCAAGTGTAAATAAATTGATAGACTTTATAGGAAACAGGATGTAAGTAAATTCATTTTAAGAAGCATACTGATTTGTTGATTTTTACGCTGTTGTAATAAATTGTACTTATTTGGAGGTGTTTGTCGCCAGTTCTAAGTAGTGCTGTAGGGTAAACAGTGGTATCATATGTTTTAACATTTTATTATCACCAATTTAACTGAAGGTGCTGAAGTGCGAAGTTGCGCGCATTTGTCTGACTATTTGCGACTAAATGGTGGAATGCTTTTTGTGTTCTTGGAGTTGATGACATTTTACATACATGGCCACATGTTTTGGAATCACGTTCTATTGTTATTTTCGTTATTTGATCAGGGTATGGTTTTAAATAGTCAGCAGTTGGGCACCTGCCACGGCAGCGCGTCTTGCATTTATACCTAACTGCATAGCACCATATACCTAACTGTGATAGAGCTGACTGCAAAATGTCAACGTTTTCGTTTTAATATTCTATCAATCCGTTAGGAAACTTTTAATTTTCTTTGGCACTACGGCATAGGCACTACTACACTCCGGCAAATTTAAAAGTAATAGTTATGATTTTGCAACAGAAAAGTCAGTAAATATCTAGGATAGCAGCAATTACTTTACAACGCCAGTTTATTTTTAAACTAGCGTGTTAAAATGAAAACATAATGACCGAAAATAGAATTTTCCTGTTATGATCTTTTTATGTGGTCATTATTAGCAATGTAAAAATGCCGTAAAGGATATGACTATGCAAAACCGGCTTATGTTGGCGCATCGACCGAGGCTAGGCTCCATTGGTTAATATTACACGATACTAGGTGGACTACAATGTAAATAGAACCTCCTCCTTTTTTGAAGTCGTGGACCGACTTAAAATTAAGACTTAAATTATTCTGCTATTCTTGGTATTAAAAGACGAGCACATAAGATTTTATTTGCAAAAAAGCACATAAATTAAAGTTAGATACCTATCATATAGTACATACAAATAAATAAATAAAAAAGCAATTAAAATCGCGTACATAAATCAATGTAACTAAATACAATTATTTATTGTAATTCTTATTAAACCGCATCAACCTATATACCTACTGTCCCGTGTGGTGAACTTGGGGTTTATACAATAAAGGAGTATAAGTACCTACTTACAATTTATTTACATCACTCACTCAGTTTGTTTACCAAGTGGTAATCTAAGAATATACTAGATAAATGAAAAAAGGGAGAAGTGTCAAAAAGAACGATTCGTCTGTACTGCCAGACGAATGAGTCTGTCAATATCAATCCTTCAGAAATCGAAGCAAAGGATTCAACTTACTGCCAAATAAGTTAACTGTGTTAAATAATGCATTGCATTTTTCACAAACTGAACACAGGCTCCTGCCCCATGTTTGCATTAGATCTCAGTAAGTTAATGTACGAAAAAAATGGATTGCGTTAGATTAAAAAGAAAATTATGATTTATGCTTATCTTCGACATTTTATATACTTTCATGGATATTTTAAAAACCTACACAGTTATTTCCAAATTTAAACGCCCATTAGGCAACACGCTCCAAACCTTCTAACTGCTATTAACATAATTGATTTTTAGAATAGTGTCGTTTGATCGTACACAAACGTTTGTATAATCACCCAATAAATAACCCAAATCATCAATGAATCATTAATGGAAACTTGATAGAGCCAATGATTTTCATCTGTCGTGTTTTCTTCGACTTTGTAATTATTGCGTAATTTACCTAATAAATTAGGTACTGATGGTAATGATAGTACTCGTAAATTTATATTATATTGTTTTAAACTTTCATGGTTACTAACATTGCAATAGTTAGGTATTTATGGTATTGCTACCATGTGTACCTCCTTATTTGTTAGTTTGCGATAGGTTTCAGTACGGTTGTAAATATCGAAAACTCACAAATAAAAAGGTTACATGGTAGCAATCCCGTGAATAAACTGTAGAGGTCGAGTATCTGTACATTGAAAGGAAATCCTGAACACCGAGGCAGGGTGATGTAAAAACTGAAATAGAATAAATCCAGTTTTTTTTGGACTGATTCAAATGTTTAGGATTAGCTTAAATCCCCGGTCAACATCTAATAGTTTTCATCCCGGAAAATTTGAGTTCCTTTGGGCTTTAGCTTTATTGCACCAAAGAAGAAAGTATCTAAAGTCCGTTTTTCATTGCTTGTCCAACATTGTAAACAATCTTGCCATTCCTTTTTAACGATTTTTTTTTTAAATAAGATAGACACATAAAATACATCCTAATATGGTAGTTTATCGTTTAATATATGCAGCTTTTTAGAGCTATTAGTATTTTTTTTTCAGCAGAATTAGTTTTAAAAGTCATAAAAAGATTTTTTACAATACAAACGCAGAGAAAAACGGACTATACAAATAGCGGACTTCATGCTCTAAAGCGTTCGCTACTAGACAAACCGCGTAGAAATGCAGATAGTTAAACAGGGTGAGCCAATAAGTAAAGATAAAAGGTAAATCAAAGTCACAAAATATTGCTTTGAAAACAACATATGTAGTAAAATTGGATTGTGAATTATTTTGTATTTTATTGACTAGCGGAATTATATTGTAATTGTTTTGACTATCACTAACTTTATATTCCTACGAGTACTTGTCTATTGGTTGTTTGTACTTAATTTAAACTGTAGGTTCTGCCTGAAATATAATATATATATATATATATATATATATATATATATATATTATAAAGGTAAAAAGCAGGGGAGCACAGCTGTGCAGCAATTTGAAGTCGATGTAAGTCTGATCTCATGTGGCATGGTGCATAAATAAATAAATTGTTCCAACAAACACACCAATTACCTAGCCACATACTAAGCGTGAGCTTGTGCTATGGTGACTAGGATAACGGATAGACATACTTAAATACTTTTATAAACATCTATGACTTAGGTACAAATGCTCGTGCTCATCACACAAACATTTGCCCCTTGCGGGATTCGAACCCGCAACCGCCTGGTTTAGAAGTCTGTGGCGCGAACCACTACACCAAGACGGTCGTCATTATAGTCCGGCATAGGAACTCTTTATACAATTTCCGCCCCTCGCAACGTTACGAGTACAGTGGGCCACACATCAACCTACCCTGATGCGTCAAATTTCCGCGACCTTAATTCCACCTTATGTTGATTACATAGAGTTCTATATAATTTGAAATATTTTAACAGATTTGGCCCACTGCACATACCTATCGCCTCTCTGGGCTTTAGGGAGCCTTAAAAGAGTCAAGCTAGGTCTGTTAACCCTACTACGTACTAAGGGTTTACGCATACGTAACGGGAGATACCCCGGACGTCACGTGGTTCAGTTTCAGTCATTTCCTTATTGTTTGTTTTCGACGAAATGTTTTTAATGATTTATTATTAGCGATATTGAACCAATAAATATTTGATTCACTGACACGTAGAGTTATTCCTGCAGTTGCTCCATTGTTAAACCAGTCTTCGGTTATTACATTATAATTCCAATTAGAAACCGCAAATGAGTATCTTACTTTAATAATGACATTATGTTTAAACTTAATGATTGTTGCAAATATATTTTGAATATCTCGCAAGAACTTGCTTGCAAAAAAACACATAAGGAAGTTTTTGAATAGTTACCGGGTTACTTGTTATTTTTTTGTCTATAAGCAGGCCTGTGTATCCCCCGCGGAGGTAGCAAAAACGTACCTACGCGCGGCGCACCTACGTAGGTGCTAAAACAAGTTGCGTGTCGCTACCGGCCAGAGCCACGCTCGCGCGTTCTATTCACCGGCGGCCGCGCGGCTACGTTGCTGGCTGGACGAGAATGAATAAAGTACTAGAAAGAGGCGCTAGATGGCGTTAGAAGCTTCTCGTAGCAGTCAACCCTATCGCGTCGCGTGATATTACGTCACTGAATAGGTTTAGTGTATTATGAATCATATTCCAGAGCAATAAGTAAGAAATTATCTTGCAATGGATTTTTGTAGGTGTCTACACGAAAATGTGTTTGACTCTGAGGCGAACTAAATTACGCCATATTGTTGACGACATTGAGTAGACATTTCTTTGAATACAATTGCTAAGTCATACTTCTGTACGAAGTACTAGTATTCTGTGCTGTAAGGTAGGTATGGGGTACACCTGAGTACCCCATACCTACCTTATAGACAAAAAAACAACAGTACAATAGTATTCTAGGTTTTGTTGTACACAGCAAATAAGATTGATTAAACTAGTTGATACATGTGCATGGAAAAGAGTCAATCGAACAAATCTATAACCTTACCTACTTTAAAATGCATGAAGCCATGAAAACAAGCAACGACGTTTTATCATGTTTATAAGTTAAAATTATTCGATTAGTATTAGATAACATGGACATATAGACACACATGCATTATGACAAATAGGTAGCTTTGTGATTTTAATAGGTAGGTATTGCACGTTTGTGCATGCACTCTGAATTTACATACCTACCTACTTTTTATAGTTCATCGTTTTGCAATTGGCAGACACTGAGTAACTTTCTTTCTTTTGTAAGCCGATTTAACCGTTGGCATAATATTTAAGTAGTCTTTAAAAATACTCTAAAAAAATCTACAATCTTTGGTTGACTGCACAATGCAGCATAATTGAAATACATTCAATCAATTAATTACGCCGTTGTTATAACACTTTTTAATGAATGGCTAATTTCGAATTAATGACAGATATATGACATGATAAAGTGGGTCTTAGTGGATACAAACACTTAAAATTAGCTCTCATATGTATTCACGTGTCATATCAGTGGTATAATTATTACGAATAATACATATGGGATTAATACGGATAATAACAACAAAAAGTTTTGCTTTAAAAGTGTTATTTAGCAAAAAAATAAATGACATATCACCTCCTGCCTGCATAGTTCCTTATTTAGAGTTCGTCATCATATTCAGAGCTGCATTTGTTTACGACGCGAAAATATTTTTGAGGTCACACTGACATCAGCTTTTACGCTCGCAAGTTCATATCAATTCGTAAACATCCTGGCCGCTTAAGGGTATTTCTTTGGACCCTTAATTTTTCGTGTCCTGCTGTTTATATCTAAAATTAAATGCTAAAATGAGCAGCAGAATCTAAAAAAAGCTATTATGGAATTAAAAACATAATACTAAGATAGATATGTGCGTTGCATGAATTTTCGTATTAATATGATGTTAAAATAAGATCCTCAGTTAAATGGGATAAATGAGTAATGTAAAACAATTTACATGTATAAAAATATAGACTAATATAGAAATACGTTTTTTTATTCATACGCGTAGATTAATTTTTTTTGAACATTTACCAAAATCTACTAGCGATTCCCCGGCTTCGAACAGGTGCAATATGCATAATATAAAATCTCTCGAATCACTCTATCCTTTGCCGAAAACTGCAAGCGAACAGACAGCGGGAGCGACTTTGTTTTATACTATGTAAAGATTATATTGTACTTAAATTAATGACAACTTTTTGTTACATCTGTTAAAATTTCTGATTCAGCTGTCATAAATTCTGATTGTATTAAGTGCATAAATAAATTAATTATTTTAAAAACTACTTCATAAAAAACCAGTCACTAAATACAGTGGAAGAGCTCGTTCACAGGAGGATATTCCGTGTTTTTTTAACGTAGTATCGTCTTTTTTACAATTCGTTTTTTTGACAGCGTTGATGCTTTTCAAATACACTAGTTCACAGGCGTCAATTACGGGAACATCTTAAAACAAGTTTTTTGAAAATCACATTTGTAAAAAAACACGAATGGTAAGGGATCCGTTGTTTGTGCTTTGATCATCTAAGACCGAACTCTGAATCGCCAAACGAATGTAAACATAAATTCGGATACTGCCACGATTCCGTATGTAATGTGAACGTCCTACCGTCGTCATGACGTACCTACCGTTTCTTTGACGAATCGTTTATGACAGATCTTGTGTGAATGAGCCCTTAATATTGTTCGAATTCCAATTATTTTTGGAAAGCACAAAATATAAATAATGATTAATTATATGACTCAGCCGAAGAAGGCAATCTCGGAGAAATACGTAACTAAGAGCTGCAAGAGTACCTACTCTCCGTAGAATCATTATCGTTACTCGCTCATTACCAGTGGAGTCTCGCAAATAACTTGTGTGACGGCTCAAGATAAATCTAGGGAGGCTGTTGCATAGCCTGACGGATTACCTGACTTTAAAAATAGACTTTAGCATTCCCAACTAACGACTGTGCTATTTACAGCTCTTGATGTGATGCTATAAACCATCACAGCATAAAAAACTTGACTCCGTCGCTACATGAGCGAATATGCATGGTTCTGTATAAACAGCTTAGGTTGTTTTTCCTTGATTGTTGGACTTTTAACTCAAAGTTCTTTTTTCGTGTTTCTATTAGTTAATCAGTATCAGTTAAGTAATGTCATATTCTATGGGTTGGGTTCTAAAGGATAATTCACCATATATTTCTTTGTTTTTAATACGATATTCGAGAACATTTGGTATTACGTATGGAATATAGGTAATTTAGCTTCATGTATCAAAATAAAATAGAGAAAGTAACTAGGCATGTTATTTATATTTTAATTTTTACTATAAGAAATACGAATAGGATACTATTTTATTAAAGAACCATAATAAAGATTTATAATATCAAAATGAAAATTGTATTGCCTTTAGGGTTTTAAAGTAGAAATACGAAAGTTCAATAAATGTAACGCCGTCCAGTATGAATCGCATTGAAGGAAATTTAAGTGTACCTAATAAAAAATATAGACTTTTATAATAATTATTACTAACCAGGACATTCATTGTTAGTCTATTCAATGAGAACTAGTGGCTGTATTGCGACCTTAAAATACCTTTGATGTAATTGTATAGCACCACATCTTGCTGTCTGTGATTAGGCGTTTTATTGATCATTCGAACGTATAACTTGGGTGGGTACTTGTTGCATTATTTAAAACCTTGTTTTTCTGCTACTCAGCAGATAGGTATTCTAAGCGTGTGTACATAAGTGCTGCGTCAAGTTCTGCTAGAATAATAACATGAGATATCTAATACGTTATTTTTATTTTCGGTCGGTTAAAAATTCATATCAGTATTAATTCGAGAGTCGAGTGTTTTCTGACAAAATGTGTAATAGATATGAACGAAACATGTTCATTCAAAAATATTTCATTTCAAACCCCCTTACTTATCATGCCACTGCTATAATAGATACTTGTTTAAGGGGGTCCATCACCAAATTGAGAAAATTAACAACTTAATTACGTTAGCCCAATCATTACACAAGGTCACCGTCTTTTTGAAATTTGAAATAAATTCTTTATGATATAATAAACATGAGTAGCTGATGATATCTAAGAGCATTTTTTTTCGAAAACTTGGTGATTTTTAAGCATGAAACAATAGTTTGTACTACATGAAAATGTTTGTATTGATATTTCGCAGGTCCCTCCTTTTTAATATACACGAATAAAATATTAATAAGAAAATTAGAACACTTTTCAGTTTCTAACACAAATGTCTGATGGTTTTGCGCATTGCGCAGATTAAAACTATTGTTCTAATTAATTCATCAAGTCTAAAACTTTAAAGCAAATGGATCTAATTGCTAAAATTAGTAAGTTCGATTCTGTTTGAAAATCGTTTAGACTTACTCGAACTCGAAGTTCTTTGTTCGCGCGGTACCCTTAAATTTGTGACGGCTAGTTTGGGCTTAATAGCAGATAGGTGACACAACCAAGTGGAGACAAACATTTGAAAAATTGCCATCTCAATAATTAAGTGTTATAGCAACGTCAAAATCATTATTAATAAGTGGTTAAAAATTTAATACTCGTTAATTTTTATAATAGAGTATAATATTTTTTATAACTTAAGCAATTGTTTTGCAAGTTTTTACGAAATTAAATCAAATTTCGCTTACAAAAATTATCACTTATGGCCCCTGCGCAAGGATGACACGCAAAATCGTGAATCGTTCCACATTTTTAGCGAAGGGACGAGAGTTCGAGTCCCACCGGATGATTCACAGTCGATTAATTTTTGTGAGCGAAATTTGATTTAATTTTATAATAGAGATTTAACTTTTTAATCTTGCATTTAGGACTACTTTAGGTAAGTAGGTAGGTACACATAAAACGTCGAAATGTTTTATTAAAGTAGCGAATGCTTAATGTATTGATTAAAGTTTATACCTTGTGTACTTGATGTATAATAATGTCTTATTTCCTCGTACAGTGCTCAGGAACGTTTTCATAGAATCGAAATAAATTATCAATATGTACTCGCTTACTCAGAATTCTACTAGCCAACGTCAATGCTACTGATTTATAATAAAAATATTAATTGACTATATTTATGAATGAAGCGATAAATATGTACTCACTTATTTCAGTAATGCGAGTAATAATTGATTGTAGACTTTATTATGCGTAAGCGCTGCTTTGTTGTAAGGAAGCTTTATTTCCTTCGTGATCATCTATATATATAAAAGAAAGTCGTGTTAGTTACTTCACTTATAACTCAAGAACGGCTGAACCGATTTAGCTGAAAATTGGCAGGGAGGTAGTTTAGAGCCAGGAGAAGGACATAGGATACTTTTTATCCCGTTCGACATCATTCCCGTGTGACTTGACATGTAACGTCAGTCACTATAAAACGTGGTATAACAAAAAAGAATCAGACTTGGAATAACAAAATTGACGTATAATGACAGCTATGTAATGACGTATGGATGACTATTTGATATTTGTAAGAAATCAATAATATAACTATTTCTATTAAATAAATAATTAACATTATTGCCCAATTGCCCATTCGTATAAACAGTGAAGTGAACTATAAAACTCGGTATGGTTAAAAATTTAAGTTTTTAGGTGAAGTGAAGTTTAATTAATAATGCCGCGACCAAGACGATCGAATCTTTCCCGACAAAGCCGTGATGCAAGAAGAATACGAAATACTGCAAATGAAAGGACTGAAGAAGAACAAGAAATTGCACGTGAACAGCGCCGCGATAGTATGGCTCGACTTCGTGCTTCTCAATCACGAGAGCAAAGTGAAGCAGCCCGTGAAACAGCTCGGTTGGCAATGCAGAATCGTCGAGCGAACAACAGAGGTCAACAAATAGATAATTTGCGACGCAGAACAAGATATTTATCAAGTGCTGATTTGAATCGAGCAGCGTTTCAATACGATTGCAGCAATGATTACAGCTTGCATCCTAGCGTTTGCATTGGGCAAATGGACGTAGTTTGCGAGTATTGTGGTGCATTAAAGTTTTCCGGAGAAACGCCTGGATTATGCTGCCTTAATGGTAAAGTGAAATTGCCATTGTTGACTCCGCCACCTGAGCCATTGTATTCATTGCTTTGTGGCGAAACACAAGAATCACGCCACTTTCTTGCAAATACTCAAAAATACAATGGTTGTTTCCAGATGACGTCATTTGGGGCAGATATTATCGAAGAACGGGGATTTAATCCGACATTTAAGGTATTTATTTTTGTACTTATATAGAATGTAGTTAAAGAATAACTTACTTTATCTATTGGTACCTATGTAGTATATTTGCTAATTCTGAACTCTACTCTCCCACCGAAAAAAGTGTTTATAACCCAGTTAATACTGTCTGGTTTTTATTTTGTAGATACAAGGACAGATTCATCATCGAATTGGATCATTACTACCTTTCGAAGATACACAGAATAAATTTTTACAAATATATTTCATGGGCAACATGGAAGAACAACTTGATCGACGCCTAGAGATCAATGCAGGAATGAAGCGAGCAATTCTTCAAGACTTGCAGTGTCTGCTTCATGAACATCATGCGTTGGTCAGGTTGTTTAAGAGTGCTTTAGAGCGCATGCCAAGTGATGACTATAAAGTTGTTATCAAAGCAGATAAACGACCATCTGGAACACACGAAAGGACATTTAATGCTCCAACAGTAGACGAAGTTGCCATCCTGATTGTTGGTGAACAATTGGAAAAACGCGATATTGTGCTTACACGTCGCGATACTGGGCAACTGCAACAAATATCTGAAACTCATCGATCATATGACACATTGCAATACCCGCTGATGTTTTGGCAAGGAGAAGATGGATATTATTTTAATATTAAAATGAAAAATCCATTGAATGGTGAGTATCAGTATCATAATTTATTTCATTTATTTGTGAAAGACACTGATTTAAAATAATGCTTATTAAAAAAATGGTTAATGTCTGTATTGTTTGCCTTTAAAATTTGCCTTTGAAATGGTTAATTATCAAATTTTTAATTTCAGGTGAAGAAACTACAAAGAAAGTTAGCTCAATGAATTATTACGCATATCGTTTGATGATTCGTCAAAATGCTGACAACTATTTGCTGCGGTTTCGTCGATTGTTTCAGCAGTATTGCGTTGACATGTATGTAAAAATAGAAACGGAACGTTTAACATTCATTAGGTTGAACCAAGCCAAACTGCGTTCTGAGGAGTACATCCATTTACGTGATGCAGTTAATACTGAAGGAAATGCAGCTAATATTGGTCGATTAACTATTCTGCCGGCGACATACATTGGTAGTCCACGTCATATGCATGAATATGCACAAGATGCAATGACATATGTTCGTCATTACGGTCGGCCCGATCTCTTTATTACTTTTACCTGTAATCCAAAATGGATAGAAATTACTCAATTGCTGCTTCCCGGACAAACATCAAGTGATAGACACGACATCACAGCACGTATATTCAGGCAAAAAATTCGGTCCCTGATGAACTTTATTGTTAAACAACGCGTCTTTGGAGATACTCGATGCTGGATGTATTCAATCGAATGGCAAAAGCGAGGCCTGCCGCACGCACACATTCTTATTTGGTTAGTGGAAAGAATTCAGCCTGACCAAATAGATGATATCATATGTGCTGAGATTCCTGATTATGAAGTCGATCCAGACCTACATGATGTTGTTACTACTAATATGATTCATGGACCGTGTGGTGCCATCAATCCCCAATCACCTTGCATGGTCGATGGAAAGTGCTCTAAACGATATCCACGGAAATTAACGGCGGAGACTGTCACTGGCAATGATGGTTATCCGCTGTATCGGCGTCGATCACCAGATGACAACGGTCGAACTGTCACAACGAAAGTGAAAAGAATGGATTTCGTTGTCGACAACAGTTGGATTGTTCCATATTCGCCACTTATTTCTAAATCGTTCAAGACACATTGCAACGTTGAATACTGCAATTCAGTTAAGTCCATAAAATATATTTGCAAATATGTCACGAAAGGCAGTGATATGGCGGTTTTTGGATTGCAATCCTCGAATACCAACGATGAAATTTCACGCTATCAAGTTGGTCGTTATGTGAACTGTAATGAAGCGATTTGGCGTATATTCGCATTTCCCATTCACGAACGTCATCCTACTGTTACGCATTTGGCGGTGCATCTGGAGAATGGTCAACGAGTATATTTCACGGCTTCGAATGCTACGCAACGTGCTGAAACACCTCCAGCAACTACATTGACCAGTTTTTTTGCAATCTGCCAAAGCGATCAGTTTGCACGAACTTTGCTTTACTCGGAGATGCCACGTTATTATACTTGGAATGCTTCATCGAAGAATTTTCAAAGACGGAAGCAAGGCGATGCGGTTCCTGGGTATCCAGATGTGCGTTCTACTGATGCTCTTGGTCGTATGTATACAGTTCATCCAAAGAATAATGAATGTTTCTATTTGCGGTTGTTGCTGGTAAATGTGCGTGGGCCAACGTCATTTGAGTCACTACGAACTGTTAATGGTGTAATATTCCCAACATATCGTGCTGCATGTGAAGAATTGAAGTTATTAGAAAACGATAGTCATTGGGATACGACAATCGCTGAAGCCATTATCTGTGCATCTCCAAGTCAGATACGCACATTATTCGCTATCATAATTTCGACATGTTTTCCATCAAACCCATGTAACCTGTGGCACAAATACAAGGATAATATGTCAGAAGATATTTTACATCAAATTCGTGTCAGTTCCAGAAATCACGATATTGAGATGAATGAGGAGATACATAATCGTGCTTTACTCTTGATCGAAGATATGTGTTACCTCATGTGCGGTAATTTATTAATCAGGTTAGGAATGCCAGCACCATATCGTGAAATGAATGACGCATTTAATCGAGAATTGGAACGGGAACGTGAATATGATCACCAGGAATTAGATTTAGTAGTTCAAACGAATGTACCCCTGTTGAATTACCAACAAAAGAAAGTTTATGATACTTTAATGAAGGCAATCGATGATGAAAATGGTGGTTTATATTTCCTAGATGCCCCTGGTGGAACTGGCAAGACATTCCTCATGTCATTAGTTTTAGCAACTGTTCGGGCGAGATCTAACATAGCGGTTGCAGTTGCTTCTTCTGGAATAGCAGCCACATTGTTAGAAGGATGCCGTACGGCTCATTCAGCATTCAAATTACCGTTAAATCTTCAAACTATTGAAGAACCAACGTGTAATATTGCAAAACACTCAGCAATGGCCAAAGTTTTAGCGGTATCGAAAATCATCATCTGGGACGAATGCACAATGGCGCATAAACGTGCATTAGAAGCACTTAACCGAACATTAAAAGATTTACGCAATGACTCGAGATGTTTTGGAGGAGCAATGATTTTACTTTCTGGTGATTTCCGCCAAATACTGCCAGTAATTCCAAGATCTACGGCTGCCGACGAAATAAACGCTTGCCTCAAATCGTCAAATCTATGGCGCCATGTGAAGAAACTGCAACTGACAACAAACATGAGAGTTGCATTGCTTAATGATACATCTGCTGAAGATTTCTCGGAGCAATTGCTGACTATCGGTAATGGTCAAGTACCTGTCGATGAATCGAGCGGATTAATATCATTTCCAAATAATTTCTGTAATTTTGTCTCATCAAAAGACGAACTTATCAACAATGTATTTCCAGAAATTATTTCTAACTACAAAAATTATGAATGGATGAGTGAGCGAGCAATTTTAGCGGCTAAGAATAAAGATGTAGATGACCTAAACAACATAATTCAAAATAAGATCATTGGAACAATGCATTCATTCAAATCTATTGACTGCGTCACAAATGAAGATGAAGCCACCAACTATCCAATTGAATTTTTAAACTCTTTGGACGTGCCTGGCTTACCACCGCACAATTTACGCCTAAAGGTTGGCTCCGTAGTAATCATGCTTCGAAACATAAACCAACCAAAACTGTGCAACGGTACGCGTTTGGTGGTTAGAAAATTGATGAACAATGTAATTTACGCTACGATAATGATAGGAAAATTCAAAGGTGAGCAAGTTCTCATTCCGAGGATACCGATGATCCCAACCGATATGCCGTTTGAATTTAAAAGACTTCAATTTCCGATACGTCTTGCATTTGCCATGACCATCAACAAATCACAAGGCCAATCCTTAAAAGTTTGTGGTTTAAATCTAGAACATTCATGTTTTTCCCATGGTCAATTATACGTGGCATGTTCACGGGTCGGAAGACCATCTGCGTTGTTTGTTTTTGCGCCTGATAATAAAACAAAAAATGTCGTGTATCACAAGGTACTTAAATGAAGAGCAACCTATGTACTAAAATACAGAAATAATTATGAATGATTGATGTAGAAATTTAATTTTTTTTGTATTTTTTCCAATAAAAAAAAAAAATGCTTATTTATTGACATTAAGGCGGAACAAAGTTCGCCGGGTCAGCTAGTTATTGATAAACGTAGGTACCTCTAGTTTTTCTTTATAGTGAGACTAGACCGCGACCTCGTCCGCGCAAATGTCGAATTTCCTATACAAACTTCCAACCCCCTTAGCCGTTAAATTTTCAGAAATCCTAAAATAAATAATTCTTAATTTCTAACCAAATAGCTTTAGCTTCAAACAGATTCCCCTTTTTACCCCCTAAGGAATTTTTAAAAATCCTTCCCTTAGACCTCATAAGCAACCTAATATGGGCTAAATTTGGAGTCTCTAGACCCAGCGGTTTGAGATGTGCCTATATGAATCAGTCATTAATTCATTTAATTTTTTTATATATTTAGATTTCTATTTTTTACCATTTGCGATTGCTATATCTATTAATAGTAATATTTATAGGTAGCTACCGGACTGCCGTCTCACCGAATTATGAGAGCGAAGGAACAGAGAGTGCACCGGTGTATTGCGCACACACTTTTGCACTATAATATCTCCTGCGCAGTTGGCTAATCTCTGTTGAGACAGGCCGCTGTAGCCGAAATTCGGCTAAGAGGACATTATTATTATTATTATTATTATAGGTACCTACAACTGTTAAACGCTTGGAGGGAAACTTTTAAATTAGTCGTCTCAAATATATTCAATTGTTGACCTGCGTTATACCTACATTTATTATTAGTACATAAGACGGAATGTGTATTGTCAAGACTTGTGTTTTATAACTCCTAAAGGTGTGTTAAGAAAAACCTTAGCTGTGACAAAGTACGTAAGTTTAGTAAAATATAAGAATCAAATAAATAACAATGTGAAAGATGTTAGCAGAATTAATATGGGTAAGATATGGTTTCGAATTCCGATCACATGACGTTAGTTTGCTAGCTCTCCAATATTTAAAAAAGTGGGACATGCCCAAGTTTGAAAGTAGGTACATTGCAAGTACCACCACTTATGTATAGGAAAGAATATCATACATAATGTGTACGTATGAATGTTGGAGTCGTGACTTTATGTCGTGCTGATTATATTTGCAGAATTTGCAATGGCCACCATGCTTTAACACGTCATTTTTGTACGTAGGTTGATAATATTAGATAGGTACAACTATGATGTGTACAAAATAATTTCTAAGTTAACGATCTTCATCCTTGTAAGTACCAAAAATACTAGATCAGTACCACGAAAGGGCTACGGGCTGGCACTAAAGGTTGCATTGCTTTCTTTTGTAATTTTAATATCTTCGAAAGTGTATTGAACCAGTTTCTATACAGGTACATATTGCCGGGAATTAGCGAGCTGTTGCTGTATCTTACTGCTAAGTGTTACGTGCATTTAACCGGTTTTTCAACTTTAAAAATTCATTACCCAAACTAATATTTTATGTTTATCTTTCACTAACCAGGGAAAATATAGTTAGCTCAGATATATTAAGCTATGCTATTGAGAACTAAAAATGCGTTACTGTTAAAGTAAGTATCATTTGGTGTCCGTACTAAGTACCTACTACTTACTTACCATACAAGACATAAGTAAACTTACAGTTCAAGTTTTTTCATTTTTTTACGTTTAACTTACCTTGAAAAGTTAAAGGTCAGTTAAATCGTTGTAGCGTCTTCCCGATTTAACTGGTTTCGAATTCATAGTAGTCATGCTAATAATGCTAAAATTAACTAAGTATAAAACTTACCACTTAACTTTCAATCAAGTAAGTGATTAAATTACGAATGGTTCAATTAACTTAAAAAGCAATTCGAAATGCTAATATGTATTTTTGCCTTCGTGTATGATGACGATAGTAACTTCGGTTCATTAACTCATCTAAAACGGATCCTACTTACTTTTCGAGGCGGTCTCCGAGCTTATCCGAGAGGTGGTTGTCTTTGGGCTGCGTGAGGTCGGGATCGTACAGCTCCCGCTTGAACCCGCGCCAGAAAGTCGGCATCATCCACACGAACCATGCTCGCGACAGAAAATTCGCTCGCATATAATTATTGCTTTTCTTCTCACGCTCCTTCGGCGGTATCTTCTTTAGATCGCTGGGATCCTTACCACTGACCATTTTTGCAGTTTTTTTTAACTAAATAAAAACAAAAAAACTATTTTTCTGTTCCCAGTTGTTAGTGCGCACTTTAGCAGATCAACATTTTTGTTGTGAAACTTTAACCGCGGTCAGGCGCGCGTGCGGGTGAACTCGCGCGCAGCGCTTACGAGCTGTGTGCGAAGCAAGCGCAAACTGTCGTCCTACTGAGGGGCGCGAGCTGTCGTTAGTTTATATGAACCGAGTAATAACACTGTGCTGGTTGCTGTAGTCTTCTTCTCCGCTGCGTCTCATGCCCCTACGCAGCCTTGCTAATTAGACCCTATCTGCTAGGCGGGTATTCACTCGTAGTAAATACCAGTTACTAATCTTGATAACTTAATGTGACTTGCTCATCACTCTTAAGGTACTTACGTCAATTTTGGAAGACCCATTAAGTTTTAATGAATTTAATTATGTTGTATATCTTTTACGACGTATAAGGGCAAGTTACAATATAAAGCTAAAACTATTAGCTCCATATTAAAAGTAATAATTGGATGAAGATGAGCTAATTTAGGTAAGTAGCAGTAATGGGATTGAGCTTACACATTACATTGTAAGTGCATCGTAAGTATAGTCTATTGTAAGAAGATTAAATAATTTGAATTCTGTTTCATACCACACCTGTTCAACAACATCAAATTACAAGTCGTGTAAACTGATGGTAAAGTAGCTCATATCCTCCCGTGGGATGAAATGTTTTACTGGATTGCATCACACTTCCCAAGAACCCAGCAATGTGAATTTGGATTAAGACTATGTATATAAAACTTGTAATCTAGTGCATGTGCAGCTGCACATGACTGCACAAAGGGAGCATTGCCTGCACACGCATTCACGACACAAAAAATTGGCCAAGTGCGTGTCGGCTACGACCCAGTTTAGGGATCCGTAGTCGCTCTCCTCCGAACTACGAACTTTATCGGGCGTTAATCCTAGACCCTAGAATCCTTCGTTGCACCATGGACGAATGTTTTGCACTCAGGATTCAATGTGACGTTTTGAAAATGACTTCCTCCAAGCTAATTGATTTTTCAACCAAAGCCGAGATAAGATCATCTTAGATCGCAATAGATAAATGATGATTCTATTCTATTACATGCAGCAGCTTTAAGGAAACTGTCAACTTAACTTTATTTTTATCCAATAAAGAATGGTTGTTAGGAAACCGAAGGATTAAGGGTGGATACAATGTACATGTGTTCAGATATATTTCTTCATAGCTAAGTGGTTTGTACGGAACCGCGAGTAAGTACCTACAATTAATTGAAATAGGTTTCGACACAGGTATTTTTCGTAACATCCAGTTTTTTTAAGTATAACTTGACATAGGTAAGGAGAGGATATTTCTGAAAAATTAATGTTTAACAGCTATATTATTTTATTAACTAATTATACACGCCGTTGAAATTATATGATTTGAGTCAACAACAAGAAAATACTAAACTACTCAGGTTTTAATTGTTACAACAGCAAATCATTCAAAGGACCAGAATACTTAATATTACAATTTAAGAAGCTCCTACAGATCTTGAAGATCTAAGAATAATGCTGGAGATCTCCAAAAACGAACACAATTAAACCGTTGGTACCTACATACAGTTGTATGTAGGTATGTATATATTTACATACTATTATTTGTACGTAGGTAGCGGAGCTTTACCTCTATCCTTCGGAGCAACCATATATATATTTCCATAAGGCACATAATATGTCTTCATTCTTATCTTTTTTGAAGTTCTTCTACTTGCACTATCTGCTTGTGATGTAGGGCGAGAGTGGAACCCAAGACGGTTTGACTCTCTCCCGGTATTGTCTTGTCTAACTTTATTGATTAAGGTTCTTTTAATTAGGACTTACAGTGGTGGGTATGGTGCTGTGTGAATATAATCCTTTGAAGTATAGCTTATTATCATCTCAACATTGATCCGGGGTGTACTCAATCATTATTACTACCATTAAAGTTATTATTAAAGTCCGTCCTAAAATTACCGTTCAATAACATCAATAATTTGGTCATACACTTACACTAGTTCTCCTTGAACTCTGAGTGAGCATGACCACGTGACTGCCCAATAAAGTAAATAAAGTCCGAAAACATGTAGCAAGACGAGACGACCGACATTAAAATAGTAAAAAGTAAATACGTTTTTAGGTAAAAGATGATACTTATGCTTAAGTAAGCATTTTTCAATCAAGTAAACACGTATTGCATGTGTTTACTTGATTGAAAAATGCTTTATGTAGATATGAATCCTTACAATGGATAAAACTAGAACGGCCAGCATATTTTGTCAAAGTAATTTTAGAATATAACTAGGCATCAAGAGTCTTCATTGTAGGTGCAAAATTGTACGCTGAAGTAGCCACCGATACATTGTATGTCGGTGGATGATTGACGACGTAATAGGTGGGTACATATCTACGTATTCCGGTGGCGTGTGATCTTGTATGAGTTGTTATTGTAGTGTGAGGTGCGGTGGACAGAGGGGTCATCAGTCTGGGCCTCGACAATGCCGGCACAATACCAACCAATACCGCTTTATTGACAGGCCGCATGATGGCCGATCGTTTTGTCAAACGTTGCTAGCTTCCTTTGCCGGTAAGTAAGTAGATACACACTTCGTGCCTCTACAGTTAGTCGATAAAACGACTAACTTATCCCTTTGCCTATTGCTTGTTGCAAACCTTGAAATGAGGCTGACGAAACAAATTTCAAAATTCGGACAGGTAGACTTGCATACCCAACTTGCTGATGTTAAGAACCCATCAGAAGTGTTAAATTTTTACTCAAATACAAAGCTGGGGAACACGTCCCCATTAGCCATGTGAAAAATGATCAGCAATTCAGGCAGATATTCCAGCATGGATGAACAGCGTTATATGATTCATAAAAACATATTCGTTGTTTTATTAGTATTGCCGAGTTTTAATGTTGTGGTTGCCGTAACGCGCTCGTAAAGGTAAACGAGACTGTCCACGGGCCTTCGGTGTGTTTTGTCTGTCCAAGTGGCCGCTTTCTGAAGGCCTACTCTGTCAGACGTCCGTACCTCTTAGGTCCAAACATCGTACTCATTCGCTATGCCATATATGCCAAGCTGGCATGGGTGACGGGGACGGCTGAAGTCAGAATGCGCACACGGTCATAAAGATTAGTGTAGTAGTACCTCTACGAGTACTCTCGCACTGCCGGTACGCAGTCAGCCGCATATTATTGACACAATCAATCCGACTGGAAAAAACCAACTGTGGTATTATACCTATCCTTTAATAACGGATCTTTGGCATTGCCCTCGATAACTTATTGGCTACTAATTAATTTACATGTGCAATTTGACAGTACGTATTTTTAGGGTTCCGTAATCAAATCTTACAGTCTCATCATATCGGTCTGTTCGTCTCTCTGTCTGCGGGCCTAGCGTACAAGAAAGTTCTTATTTAGCAAAATATGTAAGTATATCAATCACGTCAAGGAAACAGTACCTAGAAACATCTTAAAACATTTATTTTGGGTAGGTTGGAAATTTCGTAAAAACTTTATAGCAAACTAAATAAATAAACTGCTTAAATAATTTTGTAATTTTACTAATATAAATTATTTAGTAACTTTCGCATCCCGCACTTGGTCGTGGTCCGACTCGCACTTTGCCAATTATTTTTTGTTTGTTGTTTGTTTGTCAAGAAACTGGGTGATAGTAGATGCTATATTTTATGTTTTTATAGGTTGGTAGGAAATATGTATTATACGCAATAAGTATGTAGGTGTCAACAACAGCAACAGCTAAAAACAGTTTCACTTGTCTTCTTTCTAATTCGATAAAATCGGTTGTTCATGCATGAATATGATTAAAAACTAAATGTAGAGATATTTTTGTTCACTATGTAATTTTTACTGAATTGAGAAGAGGCTGGGTCTCTGGAGGTGAGTTCTTCGGATCTTTTCTTCCCCTAAGTCCTGATGTCGTTTATTATCAACTTAGTTGAGTGAAAATTACACGTAATAGGTGTAATATGCAATATGCCCTAATGAACAATAATGCGATAACACTTTGCATTCGGCATGGCTGGCTTCGTAAGATAACGTGCATTTTAGGTTAAGGTTCGTGGTTGGATATAATGAGTATTACTTACTGCTAGTACCTATATACGTAATAAAAACTAAAACATACACTTTCCCTAAGGTACTATGATCTAGAATATTTTAGACATTGTTTCTGCTAAAATTGAAATTGCAATATAAGAACTAATTTTGCATTTTGTAATGAGCACGAGCGTTTGTACAAGTCATGGATCCGTTATCCTAGTCACCATAGCACAAGCTCTCGCTTAGTTTGGGGCTAGGTGATTGGTGTGTTTGTAAAAACAAATTATCATTATTATTATATTTAATTTTAGTCGCAAAAATAGGTATACACCTGTATACATCCCTCATATAACAGCTAATATATAGTGACTATGCCCATGTTCATGTACTGGTAGTAGATATAAATAGGTACCTTTTTTACACGATGCCAACGCATTTTATGCGTAGACGCCATAAAAGTTCTTGAACTGGCTCCTCGGAGCCTGATTTAATAATAGCATCATCTCCTACAATGGCTAAACATGTAAGGTGCGGACCGTTAGCGCGGACCGGGCGACCGGGCGTCGGCGCCAGCGCTGCGCCTGCGCCTGCGGCTGGTATCTCTTTCACTTTTTATCCTCAGTTCATTGCATCTAGGCGCGTTTGCAGTGCCGGACCTCACATTCACTGTACATTAGTGTACATACACACATGTACGAGTATGTCTCTTCACACATCTTGAGCGCGTGACATACATGTTTTGAGACCAACGAATTTAGGAGTGATTACAATGTTTGCTAGCTTTCATATTACCATGGACGATTATAATTCGTCCATGATACTTACTTACGCATGTTCTTCTTAAAAAAACTTTTCTTTTTAGTTCGCATTGCATACTGTGCTACTATGATATCTACCTATAATTTTTCAGTTTTGTTTAGGTAGGAAGGTAATATTAATAAATAACGGTAAATATTTTGTGTTTTTCCTTGCAAACAATTTTAGAAACTCGAATGAAAATACAAGTTTCATGCTTGCAGAGATTTTGATCTGATGACGACAGTTAAAAAAAAAACACTTAACAGTGTTCTTTCTTATTTATATAATGTATGACGACTAGTCTAAAACACTGGTTTTACGTCTTACCTGTGTATTGCAGAATTAAATGTCTAGTAGTACGATGTTGAAATCTAGCAAGATTATTGCGATTAAAACTGCAATTCTCACTTGACTAGGTATCTCGAGATACACGTTTAAGCTATTATAATGACAGAAATTGTATTATGTGAAATTGTCGTTTATCTTTACAAACATCTTTCAAAGTCGTATTCAACTCTAGTATTTTACAGGATTTTCGAAATGTGTATCATTTCTATTTCTTAATGTGCAGCATTAATATCATGATGCGATGACTGTCATTATATTCTGCCGTAGCATTTTGTTATTTTGACAAACTATATTTAAGAGAGGAGGCCTTCTTGCCCAATGTATAATATTGTATTTGTGGCCCCATACGGTGTTATTACAAAAAATAGACTAGGTTCTTAATATTAGCCGACAAATGAAGAATGAATGACACATACGTGACATTACCTAATAGAGAAAAGCTTTTCTAATTAGCTAGCTAAAAGCTTAGTCCTGGTTTAAACCTGGTACTAAGTTTTTGTAATAACGGGAATAATCTTTAAAGCTTAGTTGCCTTTTCACAGTAAAGCCAGTGATAAGACCACTTTCCAAGTTTCTCCTTTAATCGTTCTTGGGTGGATTGACGGTGTGATCATAATCTACGTTTAAAATATGTTTACGTTATAATATGTATTATGGCACGCCACTGTTAAAAAGTCCAACGTAGGCTAAATTGATATCTTTAGTATTCTCGCTGCAAGTTCGTAACATCGTACGAGTATCTACCACGTAACGAGAAGTTGCATGGGGTCACCGATTTGGCAATAAGGATTGATCTGCGTAGAGTGGTCAATAAAATCGTCCAATTGATTTAGAACTTCCTTGATAGGTATTTACAGGTATTCAGCTATACCTTGATAGGTATTTACAGGTATTCAGCTATTAGTAATAGTGGTGCATTTAAACGCAGTATGTAGATTTAGTTTGCGACAGGTTGAGTTGAAATGAAATATTTAGGTACTTATTTACAGATTTTAAAAAAAGTAATTATCATAAGACGTGAATCTTGCAGGGATCAAATTACAGAAGTAGCGAACCAAGCCAAACTACGAAGACTTGCGACGACGATAAAATAGACAAAGTGCACTACCTACTTACAAACTGCTTTGTAAATTTTATCTCCTTCTAGACAGCGTCACATTTAGTTTTCAGATAACAGAATGGCAGTTTCCTGTTTTCTATAGACATTGTCAAAAAAATTGTGAAAAATGGTATCAAAATTTTAATGAATTTAGTCTAATTTATTTTAGTTTAATATTATGTTCTACTTTACCGTTATTACCTCATGAATTTGGGATAAATTATGTAAAAATATATAAAATAGAAAAGCCTTAATAGGGACCTTAGAATGGATCAGGTTAGTAGTAAAGTTAAATGCACGCTCGTATTTGTTGTCATTTGAAATGTGGTTTTGGGATACCTACTTAGATTAAAAGATGACATACAAAATAAATAGGTTAGATTACTTACTAAAATCTGTAAAAGCCATCTCACGCAGACCATATCGATATAACATACATAAGTATATCTGATGATGCCCCAAGTCTGACACCAGGGGCTATACTACTAAGGATTGATACACCAAAGGTAACAGTTATAAGGCTGTGGCACGCCAAACTAAGTAATTTAACTTTTAGATTAATAAGGAGACTTCTGACGACGGCTCGTCAGGAATTAGAAAGCAGACATCTATGGGCACTCTTATAATCTGGAATATTACGAAAGCTATTGAAGCGAATCCTAGCATCGATTTGAAGGTATTTTTTTTTCAATTTTATTCTAATTGCTAAGGGACCAGTTAGCCCTTACAACTTCCAACACATAATTGGCCTTTTAAAAAAATTGTGTAGAATATGAAATACATGAGGTAAATACTTTTAAAATAATACCTACATACTAACATAATTAAAAATTATGTTATTTACGTATCTACGTTCGTATCATATGATATTAGGTACTATAGGTAACCGATATGACGTCAATTAGCCTTATTCTCTAGGAACTGCAATAATATGATATCCATTCCATTTTAAGACACTGTAAATAACATGCCTCTATTCTGTATATTACTTTTGTATAATAATGTCATAAATTCCAAGGAAGTCATATCAAATGTTGGAATCTAAAAGAATAACCGATGATGCTGTATAATATTATGACAACATAGAATTCATGCGGCATAGTTTTATAAGGTTTTACAGCTAGCTTTATCAGTTTCAATCTACATGCAAACAGTATTTGCGTTTGTTTTATTTTTATTTAATAGTTTACTTGAATCTTTTATTAATAGTTGAATATAAATGATTTAAAGTTTAATGTTTGAACAAAAAAGTTAATTACGTCCAGATGTATGTCATTGTCATATTAGCACGAGAGGATGCTGAAACGCCGGCTAGATATGTGCTAAGGTTTAGTCCAGGGCCTAAAGACAAGTCCAGACAAGATGCAATCTATTCGAAAGAGAAGTATGCTATCGCTAACAAAATGTATAAAATTGATATAAGCCATCAAAACTTCACGTGACCATTGCATTCATAATTATATTGTCATTTCGTTGGCGATAGCGAAGTTTGGTGTCTAATAGATTGCATCTTGTCTAAAGGCCCAGTACCTATGTACGTAAAGATGTTTTTGCTCATCTCATGTTTTTGCTGGTAAGATACGAAAACAATCTAATCACCCATATCTTGTCATTATTAGTTGTTCACCCATTTTTACATAGTTTTCACCGCTGTCCCAACTTCAATTGTTAGATTTTCCTTTACCCGGTTGTCTATAAGAAATTCCATTTAGCAATAAAACTACCCAAATTAAACGACTACGAAGTTTTTGTAAATGCTGTCCGTATGTGGTGTGCAATAAAAAGTATTTATCTATCTACAGTCAGCTATAACGGCGACTCAAGAGCGCCTTGAGAACGACGCGGGCAACGCTCTTGCTTCGCAAAACTCCGAGGAGCAATACCTCGTGTGCGCGCTACTGGCGTGGCAACAGCTCGGCAACACCGACGACACCCTGTATCAGTACGTTGATCTTTGTGAGGGTAGTTAGGTTAGTAGGTAGGGTGTAGTTAGTAGGTAGGGACAGCAGTACACGACCAATCGGTTGATAAACTTGCTTTTGACGAGAAACCAACGCTTAGGATACATGACTGTCATGTCGCAATGAGGCATAAACTCATCCGACATTGTTATAATTTAGATCTGTGCTTTAGTGATCAATCACTTATTAGAATCTAATAATAAGTAATACATATAGTTCCATAAGTATTATTTCCATGTTTTGTAAGTCACCGGCTGTAACCTGTTTGTGTACTGATGAAAATAAAATAAAAAAATAAAACATACAATAAACCGCAATAATAATATCCATCACCAATAAAAACGTAGGTAAGTAGTTGCGTAGGGTATAATCCAGTAGGTAATATGATGTAGATTGTGTATCTTACTCAATAGATTCTGTAAAAATCGACAGTACCTACGTAAGACTCTGCAGATAAGTGTAGCAAGGTAACGGTTCCGTAGTATCATTTTAACTCTCACATTCTTATTAATAGATGTACCTACTAGTAGGCAGTAGGTATTTGTTGGACTTTATTTCTGAAAGCATGGAGTTTACTTCATAGCGCCTGCGACAAGTTAGAAGCAGGCTATAAAGCGGTAATGTTTGCCCATTAAATAGATAAGTTATAAGTACTAGAAGTGCGGCCCTACTGGGCCCTACCTACAACAAGTTCTAAGCGGAAGGATGCTCGTATGTTGTTTAAGAAGATATACTCGGTATAATTTTATTTACGGTAATGCAGGTCTAATTACACATGTTAATATCTTCAAAACGTATGCGGGCCCAGTGTTCAGTTTCCAATTAACTTGAATGTCAGACGACGTTAGTAAAGTGAGGACAGGAATTGTTACATTTCCAATTAGCCATATAATTAATTCATATCAATGATGATTGATGTATGTCATGGTTGTGCCACACGTCATTGCTCATTAGTAATAATATCATGTGTGCTTCCAGGTTCGTGGAAACGAAGCGAAAGGAATTTGCCGATAGGGAATCTTGCGCCGAGCCAACTAGCCATGTAAAGAGGCCAGAGCGGTCACCCGGGAGCTTCATCAGTTATGATTCGACATTGAACAAGGGCGTAGGGTCGAGCAGCTTCGACTCCTACTCTATGATGGGGCCGGTGGTCAAGTTGCCGGTGGAGATGAAGACTGTGATGCGCGTGGACAATAATCCATCACGCCCGGCTAGTAAACGGAAACCACCAGACAAGGATGTGAAAGACAAAATTGATTCTGTGAGAATTTACTTCTTTATTTTTCGAAAATTACTGAGCCATGCATGCATTCCATTCTATTCTATATCTGTAGTTAATTAAGTCCGATACAAAGAGTATTGAACCTATTGAAGAGAAAAGTTATGTTCAATCGAGGAGCATTCTTCTTAAGCCTCAATTCATAAACATCACAGTTAGTGGAAGAAAATCTCACTCCTTGGTTAAGGGATAGTCAAAATAGAGAGAACATTAGACTCAGACTACGGAACTTTTCTTACCCCTGCAACTCCCGTTTAGCCAGGTTTTACAGATTGGTCATTCCTTTCCCGGCAAAGGTTATCTTCTGAGTAAAGATCATTGTATATGTCGTAAGATGCGCGATACGATAGGACTCGCGTTTTTGCAAAAAACCTAACTTTTTTTAGCAAGATTGAAAAATATAACCTATATTCTTATCTAGTTATCCGTGTTTTCGCGATAATTTTCGCGATAATTCGAATTATCAAATCATCCTACGACACATACATACATTAAACGCAGATACGAAACGTCACCATATCGGCTGTTTTGGTAAGTTGTCCCGAAGCGAGGCGATTACGTTACGATTGCGATAAGTGTGCGTTGTCTTACTCGACCAAGCCAACTAGACAAATGTCAAACGGCTTTCGACGACGAATACTACGTAAATACCCATGGAAATCAAAAAGCAATGGTGTTACTTTAAACTAAGGCATTTCATCTAAATTGTAACAATATTGCTTTTTAATTGCCTTCGGTAATTTCGTTATATTCGTCGTCTTAAGTCGTTTGACATTTGTCTAGTTGGCTCGGTCGAGTAGCAATAGGGAGTTTCATTCAAAGAATACTGAACGGTTAAAGTTGATACGGTGACGTTTTGTTTGTAAGTTGATAATTATGTTTGCTACGACCTTTAGGTCTGAGTTCACCAACTTTTAAACAGTATGTAAACATCGATTGACCGATTTCCCATACAAAGTGTGTCAAATAATGCTAAATCTGATATAAAAATACCTATCCGTTGGTGAACTCCAGACTCAATGTGTTCAATAGGCTTGCTGCATGCAATCGGCGTGTATGGAGAAGTTGAATCATCTGGGCAAAGCGACGAATGAGCTGCGCCAGCGCGCTGAACGGCTGGCGCGGCGGGAGGCCGAGAGGGTCGAGCTGCTGGAACGCGCGGAAGCCGCCTGGAAGGATCTGGAGCTTGGCTACCAGCGCCGGCTTGCCTTGGCCGAAGAGAAAGAAGATGACATGACTAAACATGTTGCGTTTGCCTTTTTTTTTATTTTATTTGCGACTGAGTTCACAAATAAGCGCTTCGCTCAGCGTGATAAGCATCTTCGTGCTGCGGAAGGGGCGTTAAGCAGTTGGTCCCGGCTAATATCTGTTGCTATTAGTCGTTATTCCTAGTCAGAGGCCCTAGGGCGGCTTGGTAACATCTGGCAGTAAGGTTGATCACTTGCCTTACAGACACCCCTCCACCAATCCGCACTGAGCCCGCGTGGTGGAGTATGGCTCGTACCCCCTCAGTCGAGGTGAGGCCTTTGCCTAGCAGTAAGATCCATGTAGGCTAACTTATTTTTTAACACTCTGTTATGTTAGGATCTATTATTGCTAATATGTAGTTTACGGATCTTTCCCAGCACGCATTCCCACCTAGTGGGGAGAATCCCAATAACAAGGATCTATAGCTTGGCCCACTTTAACTTGGGCTTTATAATGGTGTATTTACATACATACTTAGTTTTACTAAATTTAACAGTAACAGTAGATTAATATAAAACTTATCCCACCTTGGAACACCTGTAGAATTTTGCAAGTGCTTTTCTCCGCTGTGTCGGCCCTGCGTTTCCTCGCCAAGTACCAATTACATCATCACTAGAAAGAAATATTACCGGGCTACTGCACTAACCACCAGGCTTAATTCTAGTGTTTTAACTTTTAATTTATTTTTAATGGACCTTAGCTCAAGGTCATGCAGCGAGCTATGGAGAGAGCTATGCTTTGTGTACGGGATCGAAACAGAAATGGAAAAATACGTAGAATAACTAAGGTAACGGACAAAGCCCTGCGGATCAGTAAGCTCAAGTAGCAGTGGCAGGGCACACAGCGCGTAGAACTGACTGCCGTTGCGGCGTATAGGTTCTTGATTGGTGCCTATTTGATCAATGCGTAGCGTAGCGGCGCCCACCGGTGAGATGGACAGAACAGAAGACCTCATAAAGGTCGCACGATCACACTGGATGCAGGCTGCTTATAACAGGTCACATTGGAAATCTATGGGGGAGGCCTATGTTCAGCACTTAGCAGTCGAAGTCCTGCGGCTGCTAACGATAATTTATTTATTTTTTATTGATAATCATAGATTGCGAAGCTTATCAACGAGCGGAGCGGGTACAAGGATGCTTGCGCATCGTTAGCCGAGCAGCTGCGCGAGCGGGGCGAATTGGCGGAGAAGGAGCGCGCGCAGCTCACTGAGGTCGAGAAGGAACTGTGCAAGAATGCCTGCATACGGATGCGGGTCCGCGAGCAGGCCGCGAAGCTGGACGCGGCACTCGCCGAGCAACAGTGCAAGGCCGCGCAGATGGACAGGGACTTGCAGGTGTGTAAATAACGAATAGAGAAACTCAGAAGTTTTTAATTCATAATTTTTTTTTCGAAACGAAAACGTAGGTAGTGAACGTGAAGAAGGATTATTGCGCATAGGGTGAAGCTGTGCACGGCTCGGTGACAAGTCTGAAATAGGTATTTAGGGTCGAGCTCGAGCTCACCAACATATGTTTAATTTTAAACAGCTGGTTTTGCATTATTTGACATGTATGGGAATCCTCTCGAAACCGTCAATTGAGGTTCATCGGCTGTTTAAAATTGGTGAATTCGGGTCTTATTATTTTACATTACATCAAAACAGATGGTTTAATTGAAGCTTACTAAGCATGGAGGTCACCAACTAACACATGTTTAGTTTTTAATCAGCCGGTTTAGCATTACGTATTTAACATACTTTGTATGGGAATTCTGTCTAATTAACCGGCAATCGAGGTTTACCGGCTGTTTAAACATTGGTATACTATGGTTAAGGGTAGAGTTCACCAACTCATGACTTATTTTAAAACAACCTTTATAATTTTGTTTCAGATATTTTGTATGAAAAAGTGTCGAATTAAACGTTCAAATTAACAATTTAAAAATTGGTGAACTTGGGTCTGAATCCGAATCTTGTTCAAGATGGACGTTCCACGGCTTTTAGTTTCTTGAGATAATGTCCGCCTTCCTAGCCGAATTTCGACTAACAGCGGCCTATCTCAACAGAGATCAGCCAACTGCGCGGGAGATATTAAGTATAGTGCACAAGTGTGTGCGCAATACACAGTAGCACTCTCGTTTCCATCACTCTCGGCAGTCCGACATGACCGTAGAAAGGCGCAGGACCAACGGCTTAACGTGCTTTGGGGGACACGGGAATGCTACACCAACCTCCAGACTCCGGAGCTGTGTCTGAGTTATTTCAAGACAGAAAAACCTAACACTATCGGATGCTATCAGCCCGACCCGGGATTCGAACATGGGACCTCGTGGATAGTACCCAGCGTGCTGAACACTAGATTTGCGAGGCAGTCAATTGAGATATCTATAGTTAAAGCTCAAGTGTCACTAATTTCTACCATATGGTGAAGGCTGCTGCAGACCGGAATCGATGGAGGCAAATCGTCCGTTTAAGAGGCTCGAGTGACCACGATCCTCGGTAATGAGGGACCGACTGGAGAGAGAGAGTCACTAATTATATTCTAGCCTCTGCTTCTCACCGAATTATGAGAGTGAAGGAACAGAGAGTGCACCTGTGTATTGCGCACACACTTGTGCACTATAAATACTTACACATCTCCCGCGCAATTGGCTAATTTCTGTTGAGATTGGCCACTGTAGTCGAAATTCGGCTAGGAGGTCATTATATTCTAGCCTACGAATTGCAGTTCAAGGAAGAGCAAATTCGCCGTAAACTGCAGACGATGGAGAGCGAGCTGGACTCCGTGCGCGCGCTCACCTGCGAGGCGGAGCGCGCGCTGCACGCGGAGCTCAGCGCCCTGAGGGCCCAGGTCACCAAGGTCTCTCACCAGCTGCTCGACGAAGACGCCGAAAATGGACAGATCAAGGCCGAGGTACACTGGCCGGCACGTCAGACTATTTTTTTAAATTCGAAATGGGTTTGCTCTTGACTCTAGCTAGACTAAGCCAGACGTGGTACAGACAGAGTCGATGTCAGTTCAGTCATCTGTGTCGCATAAGCTTAAGATGCCCCAGTGTTTATCTTGGCGCGCTGTGGTCCGTACTTAAACATTATTAACTTAGCTCATAGTTTGAGCGCACGCATCTGATTTTGCTATTATGAATCACACAGGCTTTTTTTTGTATGCTATGTTTTGGTCTTCAACGTAGAATGCTCCTATTAGTAAGTTCCCAGTAGTAGTCATCATCCTAGCGTTATCACGGTTGTGCACTCGCACGCGAGCGCCCAGGGTCGCTGACCATGATCTAGGATATGGCAGATCAGGTAATTACAGTGGAGCGACTGCCATCTGACCTCCGCGACCCTGTTAACCGGGGAACCTGAACAGGTTTCCTCACAATGTTTTCCCTCACCGTAAAAGCATCGGTTAGTGAAACAACTAATGTACATAACTCCGAGAGGTAACCCGCTATCCCACTGCACCACCGACGCTCAATTAAGTTCCTTGTAGTAATGTTCCTAATCACTTTATTGCAATGGTGAATATTTTGTGAATAGTAGTTTGTTAAAAATGTAGTTTTTATAGTTAAGTAAGTACTTGTGAAATAGATAGCTAGTCTATTCTTCGTTAATGGTTTCATAAATACAGCCATCCCATTTGGAATATTTTCGCATTCTGAAACTTAAATTATTGTTTTTGAGAGATAAGCATTCACTTTGCAATTTAAATATATTATTGCACTTGGAATCGCCCGGTATGCGAGGAACGCGGGTTCGATTCCCGCCTCTGGTGGTCATTTTTTCATGTGCAATAATATATTCTGAAACTCTTGTTTACTTACCTTACTGTTAACGCTTTTTACTGCTTAGTTTGTTGAAGGTACCTATTACCTGGCAATAATGGGTAAGTAATACCTTCAAAATGCTCATTACGTGGACAGGACCCAAAAGACATGTAAGCTACTCGCATTATCTTATGAAATACCGTAGGTATGTCATTCGATGTGTCGGATAAAAACCAATTTCTTCGGACAACCTAATTTTAGGGGCGTTACTTTTAATAAGTACCGTTACGTTGTATTTGTCGTCCATATTATTTCTATGCCATTGGTACTACCGCAACTACTATCCAAAAAAGTTATCTTGATCATTAAGTATTACATTTTAGATAAAGGGCAGTTTGTTCTTTATCTACGAGTAATCGAGTACGAGTAAAATATCATCTTATTAGGCATCCAGTTTGAGTTTACAATATAAGTGTTGCAAAAAAGGTTTTATGTTTTTTACGTTAGGAAAAGTCTAATTACTGTACATATTTCGAATATGTTTTATCATTATTGCGATGATTTATTTGATTTTTAATTTTAGCGACTTAAATCATCCAAGGTGATCTAAAACACTAAGTAGGTAAGGCTCCGCGCAGATGAGCGCGTCGTTGGTTAGTTTATTTTACAATAAATATTTCGAAAAAGTATATTTTTCTCAGAATTCATTCAATCTGGAAAATAATAGTAAGTCGGAGAATGACGATTCTCCCTATTTCTCGCCTGTGGGTACAGAGGCGCGGAAGTAGATGAGAACGGGGACCGAGCGATGCGGGCGGATGCGCTTGTGATTTGATTGTGTGATTTAAATTCTAAAATTCGAAATTCGCATTTATTTTAATCACCCAATCAAATCACAAGTGCCCGCCACCCGCTCATGGTCCCCGTTCTCGTCTACCCCATACCCCTGCACCCCGCAGGCGAGGACTCAGGCTGCCTGTCCACCGAAGCGGAGCGAGGGTGCGAAGCGGAGAACCGGGGTATGGCAGAGCGGAGTTGCGTACTTTGTCTGTCCACTAAAGCGGAGCGAGACAGCGGAGCGGAGTGAGCGAAGTTCCTGGCTGTATTATTCAGTATGCGGAGCTAGACCGCTAGGCTTCCCCGCTCCGCTTCCCCGCTCAGCTTCCCCGCTCGCTAACCGGTTTTGTATCAATTTTTAAAGTAATTTGCAACTCCCTGTCCACTGAAGAGGAGCGTAGATTTTGTGCGATCCTATTGGTTAATATTTCCCCGTTTCTCCGCTCCACGGCCTCGCTCCGCTTCGGTGGACAGGCAGCCTCAGGCGGTCGGACTAAAGTCTTTGCAATAAATTAATCCTTAGTTGGATCTGCTGCGTCAAGAGAAGTTAGAAATGGTAGAAGATCTAGACGGGTGCAAGGAAATGTGTGACGGAAGGGTCCACGGCATGATGGAAGAGCTGAAGAAGAAGAAGGCGCAGCTTAACGAGCTCAAGGAGAAAGTTATGGAGTGCCAGTGCAAGCTGCCCGTCGATGCCTCGGTTGAGGTCAAGAGAACTCCTTCCCTGGCTGCTTTGTGCAAGTGCACGCATGATGATAAGTTTTCGGTAAGAATGTTAATAATATTGAACATAATCTTCCATCATAAAGAACTTCTAACGAGACAATACTTAGGATTTATATCTAACCAATGTCATTTAAGTTTAAAGAAGTGCAGTTAAGGGCACCCATTTAAACCGGCATCAGTTTATAGGTTTGGGAACACTGCACAGTTGTATGAATTTAACTCATAGCTTTTAACCAAATTGATGCGTGAAACTGATTGAACTGATCTTCGGTTTTGGTCAATGAATGCTAGATTTATTGGTTCTTCCTACACAAAGACTCTATTTCTTATACTACGAAATTCAGCAATGGAATGACTTTTAACATAGTGGGTGAATGAATAAGCCTGCTAAACGTGGTTCGGTCCTGAACACATCTTTATTACACCACATCTCGTAGGTAGTAAGAAGATTACAGGCAAGCCAATAGAGTCATTGTTTTAACGCGTTCGTGGATTAGGGATTGTAATCGTATCTAAAAACATACTTAATTTAGCGCTGTTATCAGTGTAACCCCGATTGAAAGTGTATTCAAATTTTCCTGTCGACATGGAGCTGGCATCACCACACTAATACGTCATCATGCATGACTGGGGGAATTGTTATCTGATAAGTACATTATTGATAAAAACAAACTGATAGTGCTAATTGCTAGTAGAATTCGTTTTTAAATGAGAAAAACACAAATGAAGGCAAATACTTCCCTTGCCATAATAATGACATAAGACTAGTAGATAAATAAATAAATAGTTGTGTAACTACTTCTTATTGGGGTTATTATAATCTTGTAACTAACATGGCAAGGGAATTGCCATAATAATGACATAAGACTAGTAGATAAATAAATAAATAGTTGTGTAACTACTTCTTATTGGGGTTATTATAATCTTGTAACTAACGTTTTAAGAAAAGAAACTGAATTTTAGTTTAAAATTATTTAAAACCTAATAACACCCCGGGTATTAAATTGAGCATTGTCATTGATGAATTTCAGACTTCATGCTCTTGCACATCGCTGCGCACCACGTTGCTGACGAATTTGCTTGAGGATCTGTTCAGCGGGCTGCAGTCTGAGCTAGGCGGCTGCCCATCGGAAATGCCGTGCCAGTTGCTCAAGTGCCTAGAAGATAAGCACGACTGGGAGAAGTCTTCCGTCGTCACGTCGAATATCCGCAACTATTTCTCGCAAATACTGATGGGCGAATTGGATATTGCTATCGCAACGTCGATCGAGAAATATCACGCTAAGGTAGTTGAATCATACACTCATGTAGGAATTACGGAAAAACGTGTGCCTGTAAATTACTAGGTACTTGATTATATGATAAAGTGCTAAAGTGTGCTAAGACAGTTATTATCAACTCGGAAACGGAACGCCTCTAAATGTATCGGCTTTTTTCGGGAGTTGTCTGGAGACGAGGCGATTACGTTACTATTCTGATTAGTGTGCATTGCGGTAGGGACAAACAAAGGTTACTGTATTCCCGAGTCGGAAGGTATTATGACCTTTAGTTTGGTAGAATCAGCACTTTCGTGTTTTATAACATGTAATCAGTTTAGTAAGCGAGAAAGGAAGAGGTTCATCCTCAATCCTCAAAGTATCTTAACAGTTTAAAAAATATATTTTATCGATGCTACCAGTGGGTTGGAGCATCCTGCGCAGATCCCGTGCGAAAAATATCGGATCGTTGTGGGGCTGAAATAGAAATACAAGAGCGAGCACTCGAACAGCGCGCTCAGAAGCTCGCCTGCAAACTAGCTCAGCAGCTGTTCCAGGAGCGAGCCGAACAGCTTACGGCGAAGGCCAAGGAGATTGCCATGGCTGGCCCGCCGCCGTGTCAATGTAAACCAGAAGCAGGTAAAAACGATTCTACTGCAATTTTGCTACTGTAATTTAGCAGACTTGGGCCCCAGGTCGATTATGCAAACCTTACCAAACTGGGGTTTGGTAAGGTTTACATAATCGACCTGGGTCCCAACCCACGACAAATTAAAAAAAAAATTGTGTCTATCTGTGATTCGACACGAAGATCCATACTGCGTGATTTTGACATTTAGCCCATACTAGAACTGTCAAAATCTTGCTATTCAATTACAATTATGTTTTAAATTTGCTAGTGTAATTTAGCAGACTTCGGTTCCCGATGTCTGGGCCCACAAAATAACATGCAATCTATTCTATATCGAACCTCGTTATTGCCAACGAAATGTTAAAATATATAAGGATAAGCCTTCATACTTTAAGAATTTGAATCTTCTAGTGATTAACAATCTCTTGTTTAATATAATTAATGGAATCAGGCGTTACTTTGCGGAAATCCATTATTAGATGTGAAAAATAAGATGAAATTATTTTGCTTTAAATTCCCGCTAAGAGACTTGCCAGCGACTCATTACAGTCGTCCGTGCTCAGCCGAGGCGACAACATCTCCTGAGGATTCCGCGTGGAGTGGCGAAACGCGTCGAGGTTTTTTGCACGTTGGTGTTGGTAACTAACAACTGCATTAGCTGTAGTGCAAGCGTATTGAGGGAGGGAGGGCGGTGCATTCTGCATTTGCGTGAACTAATACTCAACGCGGTTGCGGTTGGTGTGGTTTTGGTGCCTGCGCTACCCTCTCTTAGCGGAAATTTAAAGCAAAATAATTTTATCTTATTTTTCCCACAATAAGTTACGCTTATATTATGTAACTTGCATATAATTATTGTCTATATTATACAGATTGTATATTTCATCAGGCGTAAAATTTATCTAGATATTGTTACCGACTGTATAAATAGTATGAAAGCAGCAATTTAGTTAAATAACTTAAAAAAAAAAATTTTAAAGTACGACCGAGCAGAGCAATGTATCGCATCCGACTTGATCTTGATGTGGGGGAGGCTCATGTTTAGCAGTGGACGACCTACGGCTGGTAATGGTGATGTTGATCTTGATGATAATTTTCGACTTATCTGTCGGGATAATCTGACGTCATGATATGACGTCATGTTTAGATGTACACACGGCTGCACGCCAGACTACCCCATTTTGACCTTGAAACCGCCAGTATTCCGTACGTAATAAATGCTGTTTTCGAAGTAAATACAAATGGGTAACCTGACGTGCTGCCGCTTGTAATTAATACATTGCATGCATAACTTTTGACATGCTATGCCCGTTTCAGCTGCTGTTTATCCCTGCTTCGTGAAGCCACCCACCATCAACAACATTGCCCCGGCCGCAATTAACAAGGGTACACCGGCGTACTGGCGTCGCACGCAGCAGGACGTCGTGCAGCTCAGGGTTCAGCTCGAAGATCTCAAAAAGGTACAGAAGCAGAAGCAGAAGATGTTACCAGCATCTGTGTATCTTTTCTTGGTAAAGCCAGCCATCGGCAGCGCTGCCAAGCCTGTCTCACTGCCCGTATTGGTACCAAAAACCTACGCGCGGCGTACTGCCGCGGCACTATAATCTAGCGAGAAAGCGATGACACATGCGTTGCGATTTATTCACCGGCGGTGCGCGGCGCTACGTTGCTGGCAGGACAAGCTGAGTGAAGTGCTCGTAAGGTGCGCTAGATGGCAATAGTAGCTTCTTGTTAGCTGTTTACCCTATTGCCCCGCATGTTCTGACGTCCTTGAATAGGTTTAGTGTACTCGTATTATGAATGTCGTTATGCAGAATTATAAGAATCAAAATTCGCTTGCAATGTATTTCGGTAACCGTCTAAACGAAAACGTGCTCTACTCAGAGGCGAGTTAAATACACCAGTTAAATACACCATATTTTCTAGGACATTGAATAGACGTTTCTTTGAATACCATTGCAGAGTACTTACTAGAATACTTGAGTACTAGTAGTTTTTTCTGTAGCGCTGCTCCGGCCGAGAGTAGTGGCGTAGCAACGTCGACGCGGACGTACTATCGCTCTGACAAAGTATGGTAATATATATGGAAGCAAAAAGTTACGGCTAGAAAATGTTGAAATAATATGTTGCAGCAATTTTATAATATTAATCTTAAAATATAAGACAGCCGTTTTAAATTCATAATGATGACCCACCCACCCATTCGGGAAATAGCATACTAAATGACTACCTAGATTTTAAGTTCTAGGTACAATATCTTTTGGACATCATGCTCTAAGCTTTTTGACACTGTGTTTACCGTTGTCTGTCTTGTTTGTAGTAACATAGACTTGACTTGTGGCTATTTTACAGGACTCTATAAAGAAGGAGGACCTAAAGACAATGGAAGAGAACATCGTGAAACTAGTTCAGCGTGCTACGGTAAGTTAATATTTGGAATAATGAGTATTTTATTAATTGTTAAGCTTTAAGATATAACTAAGAATTACCCCTCCCCCCTACCCCAAAACCTCGTATACAGGGTGGAATCAACAACTACATTTCTAAACGTTAACAGTTTTTTTATCTTTTATGCAAGCTACGAGCACGTGTTTCTACTGAAGTCACTAACCTCTATAGTACAAGTATGCTGGACTGCATACTGTCAACCTAATAATGAAGCCATTTGACTATCGCCATTTTGGCGCTGACGGCTAAAGTGAGCGTGTGGTGACCGTCCACGGAACTAATGAGAATTGAAATAAACTTTATGGATGTTACTCTATTTTAGTTCCCTGTACAGTCGGTAAGGGCGCTTTGATTCGGCACAAAAATTATCTGTCATTTCTTAGAGAATGTTTAGTCCAGCGTACTTGTACTATGTCAGGTCAGTGACTGAAGTAAATACAAAGATGTATTGAAGTAAAATGAGGAGACTTACTTTATCAAGAATTCCGGTATTAAGACTATACACGGATATTAAATGAGTAGACTGTATTTACGAATTACAAATATTTTACACGCCTCTTGTTAAAACGATATTTTATCATGATAAGTACAGCTCCAATTTACAAAAAGAAATCAATCACGCGCTCTCGTTGCTCGCAATTTTCAGTAGGACCTGCAGTTGCGGTATTTTACTAAATCTATCCAGGTAGGTACTGTTAGTTAGAGTAGTAAGTATTTAGTTTAATATAATGATGTTTTGTACAGGACACTGAAAATATAGTTACTGAGCCAACAAAACAAGATAATCGGAAAAAAGAAGGTTATCGGAAAGAAGATTCCATACAACGATCAGTTAATACAGAAAAAGCGTTTAAAAATGGCACCAGTAACAAACTTAGCAGTATAAAGAAGAAACAGCCTGATTTGAGTCCCAAAAAAAACAACAAAAACTTCTTACTAGGTCTACATACGGAAAAGCCGGTAAAATCTTATAAAAATATGGGCAGATCGTTTGCCGTTAATTTGTGTCTGTGTGGCTCACAAAATAAAAAAAGTAAAAAACAAGATCTAGATATTTCAAAAGCAGTTGAAAGTAAGAAACAGCTAAAAGAAGTAGCACCTAGAGACACAGTAGCTCAAGATATTAGTATGGAACAGAACAAAACAGTCGATTCTTATATCCCTTCACATGATACAGGTATCGAAATAAATAATAAAAACTCACCGCATCTAACATGTCAAAGTAATCGTATATGTTTTCATAAACCGCCATCGAACACATCTATAGATAAACTTCTAGAAACTTTGGCTAAATGGAAGTGTGATTTGTCTAATATTGATAGTAAATTTAACACTCTGCGCAGAAGTACACGGGACGCTTGCCCTAATACAGATGTTGTTGAGGGTGAATATAAAGACATTATGCCCGATATAAGAAAGGAAGCAAAAGAAGGAGACAAGAGAATGTTCAAAAATGCTTCTACCAAATTCTCCACTAACGAACCATCTGTACCATTTATGTCAAGAATTATAGTGGCGAACATGTCTAAAAGTACTGAGTATCCGAGTGAAATGCCCGTAAATACAGAATCTGTATACATGGGAGCTATAAATTTAGACAGAAGTAATGACAATATGTGTAAATGTGTGTCGGGTGTTAGAAATGAGCAAGAACAAAGCAAAGAACCAAAGCCTACAATTTTAAAATGTATCAATACTAAAGCCTGCTCTTATCGTAAACCTGATTTAATAAAAAATACACATACCACTATTACTTCAAAGAGCGGTTTTGGGATGAACAAAACAAAAGAAAAAGTATCGGAAAGTATACAAAAGGGCGAAAACAGTATTCAAACTGAAAGCAAACTTGAGTATGATATAAATCATATGGTTAAAACGTCTAAACTATTTCCAAGTGATTGTGAATATTGTATAAAATTTTTGGGTGTGTCATTAACTAACGCTAGTTCTAATAAACTTTTGGCTGAGAAAGATGAAGACCCTAAACATGAAATTCTGTCAAATAAAGGCAATAAACGAAGAAATAATCATCCTGAAGTGTGGTATAATAATGTTGATATGAGCGCTAGAAGTAAACCTCATGCAAAGGTGCCTGCTTTTGATTGCGGAGTGCATGGCAATACTAATGGTAACTTAGATAACGCTGTTACTAAGCAACATGGTGACTTTTGTAAAAAAGAAGACAAATCTCTTAATACCCAAAGTTTTAAGACCATACCTGACAAAGAAAGTTGTATTTGTTGTAAAACAGATATACTAGATGAATCGAAGGATTTAGAGGTTAACGCTTTTCATTTGTTAGAGGAACATTTACGTGAAAAATTGGAGGAATTTAAATTGATCAACTGCGAATCATATTGCATACCGCCTGCAGAAGAAGAAAAGATGTTTTCTACCATATTAGAAAAAGTTAAGAAAATAATCACTGACAATACTTATGTTATATCATGCAGATGTGATCCCAAAGAAACAGCTGTAGGAAGTTGGCACAGAGCCTATATGCTATTACAAGAATATTTAAAAATAAAGATTAAAAGGGTCCGATGTCTTTGCCTTTCTACAAATAATGACAAAGAGACTCTGTTGCCCACTGTGATGGAAAAAGTGTATAACTTAATAGATAGTGATTTTCAACGATTGAAAGAAATATGCAAGTATCAAAATAAGCCTCAAGCTAGGAAACTCGACACAAGTAATGAGATTCCTGAAAAAGATGATTGTCACAATCAAGATATTGAAACAAACACATCGAATATTTTACAAGGCCCAGATAAAATGAGTAAAGAAATATCTAATAGATCGTTAATTATTACAGAGAATATATCTTCGCAAATATCACCTAATAAAGAATCAGAAACTACATCATGTAATATCATAGAAATGTCTAATCATACCTCTGATACCGGCCACACAGATGAATGTTGCGAATTAACGAAGCTCAATTACGATCATTCAAGTTCGAATTCGTATCTAGATTTTGGGACTAAAGAAGTTCACGTGTTACAAGAAGGTAAAAAATCATGTTTCCAAACAAACATTGTTAAAGTTCAAGATTCAGATGTATCGGCACAACATAAATCAAATAGACCTCATTTTCCAGACTTTGAAAACCAACCTGATAACCGAAAGTCTACCCCTTACATTGGATATACTGTAGATTGTTCATGCGACAGTGCATTAGGCATCTGCACTTGCACGAAGTCAATGATTTCTGGGAATAACGATAACATTAATAGTATTTGGAACACGTTAACGAGCAACAAACTACGCCATAATGATACTTCGTATATTATGGATGCTGTGCCAAATAAAGGTTTAATCAAAGCGAATGATCTTAAAAAAACATGCAACATAACCGAGCCGAACAGTTTGACAGTTTTAAAAAAAACCTGTGACACAATAAGTAGTGCACAATATTGTGAAGAGTTATTTTTAAAAGATTCTGATACAAAAATTAATAAAACTTTTATGTCAACAACTACACCCGGCGAAGATTTTAGGTATATTCCAGATTTAACTCTAAATATAAATAATTTATCTAATGATAATACATGTGATGACTCTTTGTATCATCCTGCATGTAATTCAATGAATCGTGGCACAAATGAGGTTCTCCAAAAGTCTGATCCAATTAAATCTCTGTCATCACGTTGTGATTGTAATGTGGTACCTATGTGTCACGTGAAATTGCTAGTAGAAGATATTGAAAATAAGTTGATACATTCTAAGTGCACATGTGACTCATTGTGCTCGAAAGTATGTCCCGTCCATTCCAATAAACTGTAAATTGTATTTTTTTTCGCAATCGTTGTTGTAAAGTAGAACGAATTCTTTTACTTATCGCAAATTCGGATTACGATTTCCAGAAAATAAATTGTGATGAGTACCTAGTCATTATTTCAATAATTATGTACTAACAGTTTGGGCATTTGTGATAGATTGAGTTGTGTAACCGTTATTTTAATAAAGTTATTTACATTTTACACAAACTTAAATACTTGTTTTTTTGGAACTGTGTGAATATTCAGTGACGAGAGGAGGCATCTAATAGTCGACCAAAACGTTTCGGGTGCATTAAAAAAACTTAACACATTATAATGAATTTCGAAGAAAAATTTTTCATTGTCTGACGTATCTCCAAGGGCTCAAAAAATAAGAAGTAAAGGGGGCCAGAATGGCCCCCTTTACGAATTAATTTTAAACTGGCTCATTATCATAGTTTTTTACGGTCATAACTAGTATTTTCTGTCCTACATTGAATATATTATTTTAGTTTATAAATAAGCGGCCCGTATATCGCTAGAAACATATTTTGGATATCAAACAATATAAAAGCTTATCGATAAATTTTGCTTGTTATCTATTATTAAGTAAATATATGCTCTTTTTGTTTCGACGATTAATCAGTGATATTCGTGTCGCTTTAATAGCAGGTCTTTTCCTTAGATAACTTAATTTATTTTATTAATGTAACACATTAGTAGTGTCAAACTTCCACTTTAATTTGTATTTGTAACATGGGAAAAGCACCGGAGGACAGTTATTTTCACAAAAAAAGGGAAAAACCGAACATTTTTTCAAAGTTATTTTTCTGGTGGGTTTGTCCTGTAATTTATAATGGAAACAAAAGAGACGTTGAAGAAAGTGACCTTGTGGTGCCAAGTAAGGTGTATAATTCAAAGAAACAGGGAGAAAAACTTGAAAGGTAAGTTTTACAAGTTGATAGGTATTTAATTTACTAGCCTAACACCCGTGTTCTAAGATATTTACTCTTGATTTCCTCCACTCAAGATTGGTATTCTACCTCATCTCAAGATGACAAAATTCTTAATAATGGTGAAATAGACAATATTTTGTTTTGTTGTATGGCAATCGGAGGCAACAAAATGTCTTATTGAGTTTTCTAAATCGGTAACGTCTTTAATTTGTCATAAAACCTTTAGAGGCATTTGAGCGACAATGAAAATACGATAGTATTTTTTTTACCTCCCGTAACAAGTAAAGTGGGTATATTTTTTTCTCTCGTTATTCCCATCGTAAAGGGTGTCGTTCGATAGGTCTTTTTTTGTGATATTGGCAGCCATTTTGTGATATATTCGGTTTTAAAGGGCGATTTTTTGTCGAGAGTGAAGTGTCCTCACCCCTGACGGCTAAATAATTGTCTGTGGATATTTGGAAAAAATCACGGCAGTAGCATATACAGGATAGCCTTGTAAATCTTGCATCAAACGAAACAGGGAGACAAAGGTGATTATTCCCGACAAAAATCCTTCTACGGTATGACTTCAAATCGACTCTATAAAAAGCTAGGACTGTTTTTTATATTTTTTATAAAAATATGTAAAACATCGTCAAAATAAACTAATCAGGATGTGAAAATCCTTATAACTTTTTGTATTTTATTATTGTTCAGGAAATGAATCCTAACTAAAAAAGTAGTAATGCAACTGTGGGTAAACCAACTTCAAAGTAGTGGTAACTTTTCTAAAATAAACTAATTCGGAAATAAAATTATTAATTCACACTTTAAAACCGAACTGTAGAAAAATATACTACTGATAAGTGACGCGTATCAAAAAATTATGCATGTGAAAAACAATTACAACCAGGTATACACATAACCATGAGTAGCTAATTTATTTAACAAATGTTTTTCGGTTTAAATCTGCTAAAATCACCGTTATCACAGAGTGAACAGATAAGCGTATTACCTACTTTTGTTTTCTTGGTTCAGCTGTGTCCGTACCTGATGGTGGCGCGAAACCACTTCTAAACACTAATGCCGTTTTATATTTACAGAGCTTGGCTTGATGAATTGGAAAGGGCTGTTAGGACAAACAAGGAACCGTCCTTAGGCTGGGCGCTGACTCGAGCGTACTGGCTGGAGTACATGCCCTGTGCTATTTATATCTTACTGCAGGTCGCATGCAGGTTGGTCCATAGTTTCAACATGTAGAGTCACGAGCATCAATATGTATACATCTTCATTCTGTTTGAGACCTTATTACAATGACATAAAAATGTATTTGTATACATTTCATTGCTTGTGAGTGTACTCGTAGGTAAATTTGTATATATTACATAAATAATAAATACGATCGAGCTTTGAATGATAGATTTTGTTCAATAGTTGAAAATAATGTAACAATCTTTCATTGATTACATATTTGCAATATTTGTATTGCAGCCATAATTATGTTACTAAAATTATGAACACACGAAACCACATAAACTTACCCAGCTCAGACTGATTTTTCTTGTACTCAGAAATTTATTGACTGCGTCATCCGGTGCAAAACAAATTTACTTATTTTGTTAAACTTTAGAAATTGCTTATATTAAAAAAATAATTGCAACTATTGTTTTTATTTTATAGGGTGGTCCAGCCGTTACTTTTCGCAAGATTACTAGAGTACTGGTCTATAAATACTGATCTTGATCGATTCGATGCTGGTATGTACGCACTCGGAATGCTGGGTCTCAACTTTATAGTCATCATGTGTCAACACCACAACTCACTGTTTGTGATGACCTTCAGTTTAAAAGTCAAGATTGCATGTTCTGCCTTGCTTTACAGGAAGGTAAGTTGATAATCAAAATGATGAACTTCTTTTTATTCTATTTAAGTTTGCCTTACCTCTATTGGACTAAGTATGGGGTAACGGAATAAATCGATATGATTGACTGCTACCAAAATAACCTCCCTCCAAGCCCCATTAATGTACGAGTTTTCTTCAGTGTTTCCGGGTTTCGACTAGCGATACCTAATTTAAGGTTCATTTGAATTTAAAAAAATATAAAAAAAGGATTTTCTTTTGTAATAGGTTTTAAAAACTATTTAATTGTCTTAAATTTTTAGCAAGATTTCTTAGATTTTTTTTCTATGACGGTTAATAGTTTAGAATACCTAGATCTTTATTTCACTTGATAGGCGATAGCGTTACCTTTGAAATAAATCATTTTCAAAACTTTTTGGACATCCTGAGTTAGAACCTAACATGGGGGTTCTTGTCAATAACTTTTGATGAATTAATAGCCCATAAATTATCGCTAGTCCAAATTCAGACACTGTATACAGGTGACTGGTACTGAACTCGCCATAGCAAAAGCACATATACATATAGAGGAGGCTAATTATTGAATGAACCTCACGATATAAATTTCTTTGGTTGACCGAAAAATCCTACCAAAATCTAGCAAATCAAACTTTTTGTTGCAAATTTAATACCGTTGGAAAAACTAGAGAACTAATTTAAATAAGAATTAATTTTATCTAAATACCGTACTTTTAAAATCATTTTTTTAACGAATTAGACCACAAAGTTTTATTTTTTAGTATTTATTTATTTTATTTATTTTAACTTTATTGCACCAAAAAAGAAAGTACTATTGGCGGACTTAATGCCTTAAGGCATTCTCTACCAGTCAACCGCGTGGGAATGCGTAGTGTGCTTGAGTATTTTTTTTTAACTTAATCTGATTTATTTACCCTAGTCCGAGGTAAGTTCTAACTTATTTTAAATACAAAAGTTAATAACTGCCAACAAGTAATAAAAAAGTTCTATCATATTAAAAAAATATGATTGCTTTTTAGTAATTTTTTAGAAAAAAAACAATAAAGTATAAAAATTGACATATCTCCCAAACCATGAAACTTTACTTCGGGAAAGTGAGGTTCAATAATTAGCCAATGACCTCCTCTATATGTGCTTTTGCTATGGCGGGTTCAGTACCGGTCACATTGTATATATATGTACGAATACTAATTTACTATTTTTAGGTACTACGATTAAATCAAGTGTCCACCGGAGATGTGGCTGGTGGCAAGCTTGTGAACCTTTTGTCCAACGACATGGCCAGATTCGATTACGGGTTCATGTTTCTTCACTACCTATGGATAATACCGATCCAGGTAGCAGTGGTTCTTTACTTTTTGTACGACGTCGGAGGATATGCGCCTTTTGTAGGACTATTTGGAGTCATTATACTGATAACACCATTACAAGGTAAGTAGTCTATTTTGTACATACTTAAGACCCTTTTTAGGGTTCCGTAGTCCGACAAGGAACCCTTATAAGATCGTTCAGTCCGTCCGTCCTAGTCTGTCACAGCAGAATACCTTCTACGTTTATGGACTGATTTGCGTGTAACTTGGTTCGAGAATAATTCACATATAGATCTCATTTTTAAAAATACAAAAAAAATTAATTATCCCTTTTTAAGGGTACCTCCCCATACATGTAAAGGGGGGGAGGGGTGAATTATTTTTTTGAGTGCACCCCTTTGTGTGGGGTACAGTTGAAAAGGACTATGTAAATAAGGTAGGGTTCCATACAACACTCTTTTTTCAGCTTTACCATTTGGGAGATATAGCCCGCCAAAGTCGTTTACACGGTGTCCCCCCCCCCTGTAATTTCTAAAGTCTTGGACCTATAAACTTCAAATCACTCACGTAAAGAAACAGGCGCGGAAACTCTTATTTAAAATTGTTTTGGGTATCCTGTGATAAATACTTTTGAATTTATAAATAAAATAAAAATATATACTTTTTTTGCCTATACTGTCTAATGTTTTATGTTAATGGTAAGGAAACCCTTCGCACGCGAGTCCGACTCGCACTTGGCCGGTTTTGTCATTTAAGGCATGTCATTCAATTTTGAAAAACACCTATGTTTCTCATGTGTCCGCTAGCTTTTTTCAAAACTGACAGTAGCTTTCTTAAGGCTGATTTATACTTCCAAGAGTACAGTAGCGAGTTAGGTACCTAACTTAAGGTCTTGGCGAGTTAAGTTCTATAGGGATTTGCCAATTTTGCAGGTATACAGGATGGTCCAAAAGGTGACGTCCATAAACTTTTTGCAATCTTTACATTCAAGGCCATCCAAATTATACCATATGTATGTTCCCAGAGTTTTACTAGTTTCTTCTAGCAAATAATCCTCCTGCACTTTATAATATAAGGCTAAAGGAGTTTGCAGTAAAATTGATCGAAAGTTTTCGTTCAAGCTAGACAAAACTTAATTTAAAGTTTTTAAATTAATTTGGGAAACTTGCTTTTTTTAATTGTAATTAAAAATAATTGTTTGGCTAACCCCGTTTTAAAACGCAATCTAATTGACTTTTAATCACATTAACAAATATCTCAAAAACTACTAAAAATTGGGAGACAAAACATAGGGTATGTTTGAATAGTCCAGGACGGATTCTAAACATATTTTTGGCCGTCACCAACCTGTATGTAAACTTAGTATCTACTTACTGCTTAAAACTTCCGATTTCTAAACTGGCCACTGTACTTATGGAAGTGTAAATCAGCCTTTAGATTAAAGTAGGCGCCTACATTTTGTTCTGTTACATCAAACTATCAAAAAATCATAATGTTATGAATATTAAGATTCCAACAATGATAATAAAAAGCAGAGATTAGATCTTAATAAAACAGAGTTAATTTATTGACGGAATGTATCAGAAATGAGAGCCAGCGACGGTCTCTCATAAATACACATCACCTGAATTGTCTTGGAATAGGTATCTTTCAACCCATATTGGGATAACCTTATTCAGACTTGGCCAGTAGGCTAGCAGATATGGTAGACAGTCGTTGAATCTCAGTTAGAATTAAATTTTACTTATTGTATTGTGACTTGTTATTTTTAGGGTACAATAGGACTGGCATGTCTTTTTAAGATAAAAATCCTTTATACATTAGAATAAAAAATAAAATAAAAAGAGTTAATTTATATGTTTCATTGCAGCCGGCTTAACAAAGTTAACTGCCACGATAAGACGGACTGTAGCAGGCCGAACTGATAAACGAATTAAACTGATGAGTGAAATTATCGGTGGAATTCAGGTTTGTATGATTGATATTACTTTCAATCATTTTTACCTGACTCAGCAATTTCACAGCAATTAAATTTGAATTGATATATAACTCTATTCACTGTTTTGAAAGCTGTTTTTGCTTACCTGAAAGCTGAAAGCAATAACTATTACAATTAAGAAGTATTCGAGTTTAGGACTTTTAACATTTCCATTCAAAATGCACCATTGCAAAAGTACACATAGATCAACCCCTGCCAATTCCCAACTAACCACACTACAAAACCGGGCATCAGTGATGAACCAGGTTCTGATTATGGGGAGCTATTGACTACCGTATAAGCATTTTATGGCAGTTACATTAGTATCTGCCATGTTATTTCATGGATCTCCCTACTACCTTCTCTACATAAAAGGCGTTGCAAAATCCTATGCTTCGTTATATTAAAAATGTATCTATAAATTTATTATTTACTGAATTGAGATCATCTGAAGGATTTTACACTATGACATCGTGACAGCATTTCGTAACAAGCATTTTCAACACACATGCTCGAAAAGTGAGCCTTATTACCGAACCGAACTATAACCCACGCGTGCATAATAATATTACGCACTACTGCGTAATAGAATTATCCCTATAAAGTTAAGTTAGTACCTAATTGTAAATTATATGTGAGTAAACAGAGCATTTTCAATTTATCCGGGTAAAACAATTTTTTCGTAATAACAGCAGAGATTATTACAACAAAGAGGTTTTATGCCGCCCAAAATCCATTAACATTTTTGGAACAAGTAATTGTGTGCCGAATTAAAAAAATCATTTATTGTTATGAAATTATTTGAAATTCTTAATAATGGGGATTCACACTGCCAAATTTTCCCTGTAGGTGGCACATTGTCGATGCGCCCAAAGCTATCTGTCATTCCAGTACAGAAGTTGTGTTTTTTTGAGTATTTTTTTTGTGTTTTCAATCTACGAAAGCATAATGCCGTTATGTGCTGTGCCAGGTTGTTACAATAATGGTGTTCATTTATTTCCAAAAGAGCCAGTTTTAAAAAAGAAGTGCAAAACAACTATAAAAAGAAAATTAATTAATTTTAGGTAGTTTACTGGAACTATTTACATCATGATAAGCTTCTGGATCGGGAACATTCATCGTATCGTTGTGAAGCTACGACACCAAAATTCCCGGTATCATCACAGTTCCGATCGTAGAATTCTAACCTAAAAATAAACATGTACATGTTTTATTATTTTAGTTATATTTATTAAAAACCTTGTTATGTAGTTAATTTGTAACACAAATACAACAAAAACAATTTCAACAAGCATTAAATGTAATATTTACAGTAATAAAACTGTATAAACACCCAAATGTTTACCTCGCAATAAGATCGTCTTTTTTACCAGATACTTTTCATCCTCGTTTCCGAAGATCGTCTTTTAGTTCATATAACTTCAATGACGAATACATTGTGATGAAATAACATTAGATAGTCAAGACAAACTGTAAATTAGATACGAAAAAGCCCGACATAAACAATAGCAAAATATTTGACATAGGCGTATCTATGCTAGCGCCATTTGCATCAAGCTTTGCGTGTGGATCCCCATTCGTTACAAAATATTTGCATTTTATCACAAAAATTATAATTTTGAAGACCAAAATGTATGGTATATTTGACACGTGAAAAAAAAAACTTGATATCGCATTTGTTGCTGTGTGGTATATAATTGTAAAAATGACAAGTTTTAGTACAGAAGATGAACAATTAATAGTAGATTATTCACTAAGGGGGTAAAGTGATGTCTTACGTCACGGGCGTCCTATTGAATTTCGAGCGTAACGTTAAGGACTCGAGAGTTAACTCGCGAGCGCAGCGAGGGAGTTTAGTGTTTACTCCCGAGCATAGCGAGGGATTTAAGCTTGCCCAAGACGAAGACATCTTTATCCCCGAGGAGAATAATAAATAAATAAATGAAGACTCTGCTTTTCACGCGTCCTACGAGGCAATAAAAAAATGTACTACAAAAAACTTATTTTATCTATATCCTTTGACTTTTCTGGCAGTAAATTATTATTATTAACAATACCAGCGGCTTTACATCTAATGGGCTCTGGTGTCAAATAAATTTCGTCACTGAGTTTTACGAAAACATTGTTTGTAATTTCTAAAATACATAGACTTTTTTTTCTTTATTTATTTCTTTTTTAGAAGCGCGCGCTTTTGTTTCATTCCATTCGTGCTAAAATTCTTGGCTGCAAGGTTCAAACTTCAAATATGTTCTCTTTGTGCAGGACGGGCTAGTGTGTGTAATCATGCCTACGAACTCTTATTCGAAATTCAAATCACTTTACCTCCCTAGGGGCGTAATAAAAATTCATACAACATTACGTCCCTAAGGGATGCAATGACTCACTTTAAGGCAGGTTTGCATGACGTGTAATTGAACATTGCCGAGTAGGTAGTGTGAAATAGATTTTTCATCTCACCTGTTCGGAAAGTTGAACTTTCATGTGTAGATAGCCGGGTGGGAAATAGCTTTTTCCTCCTACTTTATACTCCTACTATTGAATAAATGGCCACTATCGAGAGTATCGATAGTTATTGCAATAGTCAGAGCTGTATCAGCTATCGATAGTGATTTTAATATTGAATAGTATTTATATTAACGGAGCTATCGATACTATCGATATTTTATCGACACTATTGCTTTTGCCTCAACTATCGATACTCTATCGATACTATCGATATTGTATCGATACTTTTGCGTTTACCTCAACTATCGATAGTATATCGATAGTATATCGATACTATCGATAGTATATCGATACTATCGATATTTTATCGATACTATTGCTTTGCCTCAACTATCGATAGTCTATCGATATTCTATCGATACACTATTTCTTTCCTCACAGTCGAAATGAAAAATAGTATATTTAACTCGGTTGAAAGGACCCATTCCACTCTCGAGCTATTGGCGAAGAGAAGAAACTTCTCGAGTGGAATGTTCACTTTCGACCCTCGTATAACAATCTACTATTTAACCCCGCCAGAAATGCTGAATGCAGCACAATATGCAATCGAAAGCCTCATCTAGTGAAAACCAACAACCCAATATCGTTTTGAAAATTGTACATTTACCAAGTGTTTTAAGAATTAAACGATTTATGCTAACTTGTTTGTTTTTTCCTCGCAAGTGTGTTGAAAAAGTTCGTATGAAACTCGTGAGCAACTTGCTCAATAGACACTGGGCCGATTTACGCCCTCGCCTACGGCTCGGGCTGCAACCCACAGCCTCGTGTTTAATGAGCAACTTTACTCACATGTTTGTACTATTATTTTACAGGTCATTAAAATGTACGCCTGGGAGAAACCCTTTCAATTAGTTGTGAGCGCAGCCCGGGTTTTTGAAATGCAAGCTCTCAAAAAGTCTATCTACATTCGCAGCATTATTCTTGGTTTCATGATGTTTACGGAGCGAAGTATTTTATTCGTCACGATGCTAACACTCGTTCTTTCTGGATCAATGGTTTCCGCCACCACAGTAAAGAAAAATTGTTTTCTTTTATATTTTTTTTATATTTCTGTATTTTTGGATTATTCAGTTATATCTTTATTTGAATTTACTTCATCTTTATTTTTTTAGATTTACCCAATCCAGCAATTCTTAAGCTCAGTGCAGCTCAACTTGACCATAATATTGCCAATGGCGATCGCTTCCTTGTCGGAAGTGATGGTTACTCTTGAGCGTATGCGCAGTTTCCTGGCGTTAGGTAAGCTTTTTAAGTCCTACTATCAATAATATTTAACTTAGAGCCTATATAAATTCTAAAGACCTCACTAAGTACCTGTTTTGTCCGTTAATACTTAGCTACAAGATGTATTGTCGGTCTTAAAATTATGGAAGGTTTGATGTGATATTTTTATTGCAGATGAAAAAAAAGATGTTGTTACTGCAAACGGAACCAATGGTGCGCTCCCACCTAGAAATATATTTGCTACGAACAAATCAGGACATCTGACGCCAGAAATAAAAAATAAAAAATACGCACCATTCGAAACCCAAATGTCAAACTCAAATGGTAAGTGTCTCAGCTTAATAAATAAAACATCGCAGCTTGCTATATTTGGTTTTTAAGTAAATTCCTCGAGACATCTTCAAAATAATTCCTTGCCTAGACGTAAAGATGTGTTCATGCTTTAAATGTCTAAATTCCATTCTATTGACTGTGGGTCAGAGCTTCAGCAGAGATGACTACCTCAGTAATATAGGCAAACTACAACTGGTAACCCACGTTCGTGATGTGTATCTCTTTTTTTCCTTTCGATTCGTTCATAGAACGGTCGTCGGTCATGGCACTTTGAACTTTCATGGACCGTACATGTTGTAGCATGGGTTGTAGTAAGCACGAACCTTAACCTAGGTACGGTTCGCATAATGAACAGTCAAACCTAGCTAAACCGGAATATTAATATAAAGACAAGAAACACAGTACTTATATTCTTTCCAGCCAAAAACAAGTCTAGCGAATTTGCAATTGAGGTATCGGGAGTGACCGCGTCGTGGGTAGAGGCAAGTAAGGACGAAGTCACGCTCAACAATCTGTCGATGCGTGTCCGGCGCGGCAAGCTGTGCGCTGTCATTGGACCCGTCGGCTCTGGCAAGGTATGGATCGTTTAACTTAACACTAATTTATTAATAACACTTTCGCGGACAGCATTCTAGACACAATAGCACTTTCATTATTTTACTTTTCACGGTTAGAGGCGTCCACTAAAAGTGTAACAATAATTGATTCCACCGGTCCCTTTCTACTATCAGAACATAAGACTAATACGCACCAAACGTTTTAAATCTTCGTTAAACGACTAGAGAGTGGAATTCGTTACCGGCGGAAGTGTTTTCTAAACACTTTTGGATTTGGATTCCTTTAAGAAAAGAGTGAGTAGGCTGCTTCTAGACAGACATGTCACATCCTCGATCGCATCGATCGCTTACCATCAGGTGAGATTGCGGTCAAATGCCTATAACAAATATCTTAAAAAAAAAAGCTCGTCATCCCCTGTCAGCGAAGTGTAATCCGTGCGGACTCCGAAAAATGCACTCACACTGAAAAAAATGATTGGTTAACAGTAACCAAACCGAGATTGCCCATGGGACTAGGATGAATGAACTGACCTAAAGATTTTTGTGTCATGACGAAAATTGTTTTATTTGTTTAGTTGTCTATGTTTATCACACGTCTCAAATTATTATGTATTTTCGTATAAGAGGTTCGGGAATATATAAGAAAAAGCATCTGTTGTAGGTCAAAGAATATGAACTCTATTTTAATGTGAATAAAGTTGAGGTTTAACAATAAACAAGTCCATAGCGGTTCAAACATACAATAACATATTGATCGAAGACGAACATAATATCTTTAAAACAGTATAGGTAATCTCTTACCGGTGTAGGCGTGATTCAAGTTCGCAAGATGCTCTCAGGAATCATAGGAATCATAGGGGATGATGTGGCCGTATAAACGGCGCCAACAACAAAGAACAATAAGACACAGTCTACGAGTACCTACTAGCCATTCAAAAACTTAACACTTAACGCCGAAAGTCAATTACGAAAAGTCCTATTGTATTTTCACAGTAACTCATTCACTATAACAATAACGTACTTTTTACGGAGAAACTAAACCCAACACGTTAAACATACAATCAATAGTAATGACAGATGTCAATATCATCTTTTTATTTAATTGCATATAACCTATTTTTAATGAGAGTCTGTGATGACTTTTTGAGGTTATGCAAACTTTATGAATCAAAATCGGATTTGACTATTTCCGTTGTTCCTCCTACAATTCTAGCAATATGGGAGAAATGTCAGACACGTTTAAAGGAAACAAGAAACCAACTTATTATTTTGCAAAAATCAACCCCAGTAGGGAAAAATTATTAAAAATACTAAAATGTTCTATGATAATTTTATTTCTTTTTTGGTATGAAAACTATTCTGATACAAAAATTAAATCCAGAGTACTGGCCGTGGTCAATCTCCTTTATGGAGGTGTTTGTTTGTTTTTTGTTGTGTTTTCGGAGGTGCTTGTGGCGCAGTGGCGGCAGCGCTTTGGTAGTGATACCAAAGTTCAGCACCCACGGCGCGGTCGTGATTGGATGGGTGACCATTCCGACCATTTAAGTGACGTCCATGACAAGCATCTCCGTGCTTCGGAAGGCACGTTAAGCAGTTGGTCCCGGCTTATATCTGCTGGTATTAGTCGTTAAGCCTAGTCAGATGCCCTAGGGCGGCTTGATAATATCAGACAGTAAGGTTTGTCACTTGCCTTACAGACACCCCTCCACCAATCCGCACTGAGCCCGCGTGGTGGAGTTTGGGTCTAAAACTAGTTTTGTTACTGATATCCAGAAGATTGTTTATATTTAACAAAAATTGACTTCTCTACAACGAAACCTTCAACTAACAAAACTAGTTTCTTTGGTCCTTTTTTTAGTGCATTTGTGTTCTTTCTCCATCAGATAACTGTTCGTTGAGTGCTCAATGGAGTTCGTACGTACCGCAAGGCCTCAGTGAAAAGCTAAGGGGCATGATGTTATAAATAAAATGATGCACGAGCTTTTACCTTTTTGGCACATTTACTGCCTTTTAACCTCACCTCTCACTCAACGTGAGTGAGGCGGCGGCGAGTAGGTATAGAAATGCGCGAGCGAAGCAAGCGCGGAACTCAAACTGTCCGACCGCCTAGCTAATTTCTCGCCTGAGGACTCAGTTGGGCGGTCGGATTATAGTCACTAGATGGACAGTTTTAGTTTTGTTTTTATAAAATTTGTCTAATAAACATTAGATTTGGTCTTTAAAACTTAAATTATCAATTTATATTAAATATTTTTGAATACTGAGTGTTTTTTTAATATTCAGTTAGTTCGATTCCCGGCTAAGACAGGCGAATTTTAGACATCTTTGAATGTAGAATAAAGCAATGTTTTCTTTCAGTAAAATAGGCTAACTAAAGGATTTAAGCTAGTTTCTCTAGGGCCCATATACATTTTCCACCCTGTAATATATTTTTTTTACGATAAAGGGCCCTGGAAGCTCGGGGCCTCGGTTCGGTTTAGGTCAATTACCTAAACCGAACTAGATACTGGCGATAGAGTGGTAGTCATGCCAATTATTATTTGATAAACTCTACTTAGTTCTAGCGCGTTGCCTTAATGAATTTTTGTTTGTAGCTCCCTAGGAATCTATGTTATGATAATAATGATACCGTGCGTGTTACTGTTTAATTTCCGTTGTTGAAACGATAAAAACTCATGGACTAATATTATTTCGATTTTATCAATGATGATAACAGATTAATCATACAAATTACCGATATCAAACGTGACTTCGATTCATTATTATTACCTATGACTTAGCGATTCACTGTGACTTTGTACGCATAAAAGTGTCCTCTGAAGTCTTCTTTTAACGTGTGTGTGTATATTCTATGTTTTTTGGATATACTATTCGGGGTGGAGACAAATTCAATAATCCAAGATTATGAAAATCGGTTCATCAGCCGTTCGTTTATTTACGATTTGTAAAAAAAAACTGTCCAGTCCAAAGAGGAGTGATTCTGATACTCAAATATAACAACTTTTTGTATGGGACCAACAATCTTTCTTCAACTACTACAAAAACAACATTTATTACATTATCGCCCTTGCAGGAACCCCGATTTATTTATTATTTTATTTTATTTTCATCAGTACACAAACAGGTTACAGCCGGTGACTTACAAAACATGGAAATTATACTTATGGAACTAGACTATAACCAATAAATAGTGTACATAAAATTACAGAAATTATTAACGATCGAAACAATATTAAACAACAATTAGTAAATTTTGACAAAATAATAAAAAACTAATTAACAGATGCAAAATCAATTGAACAATTCTGTGGGCAGATATCGAGAGCACAGTCAATGCTCTTGCGAAACGAGTGCGAATTCGACTAAAAAATGTCTAGGTCCGGATGGGACACAACCAACTCATCATAAATTCGACGCATCCGTACTTACTAATGTGGCATTATTGTTCAGTTTTCCCTTTAAAAGTGTCAAATTTTAAAGGGAATGCTCCATTAGCTACTAATGCCACATTAGTAGCAAATGGAGGCATTAAAAATTGATGTCTGTTCCTGCTGGGTGTAGGGCCCGCTGTAATAGCGCTTGACTGACCGTCGGTACGTACATCGGTCGTGTTCGTCATTTACTTATACAGGATGTTGTTCATCGCCCCGCGACTTAGGGATGGTGGTATAAGTTATGCTAATTCTAAAAAAATATTTTCTTCAAATAATAATAAAGTTTTTTAAAAGAAAACCTCTTCAAAACATGTCCAAAATTTTTTACTACGAATGGGGACATTCGCGCCCTCGCGCGTAGCTACGAAACGCCGCCGTAGCTACCGATAGGTTATTAGTTTTTCGACTCGCTCGCTAGGATTACAATAATAAATAGCTTTTATGGGTTTTTCCATATAAAATTAAGGTATTTTTCCGCATCATTATCGTTTGTACAAACGTACAACCACCCCTGAGTCGGGGACGCTGACCAAAACAGCAGCCTGTATATATGGAAATGTATAAAACCCTGCAGTGCGTCCGCATGCATACCGTCGGTCGACCGAAGCACTAGCGGTACTATAGTCCCACCGGTACACCCCGAAAATCAGTAAAAAACTGCAAACGCTGGTAAAAGCACGAAAACCGAAACGATTGATCTATAGGCCAAGTCTATAGGCTATAAATTAATTTAACCCGTAGCACAAAAAATATAAGAAAGGAGAGGAGATAGATAGACAACTCTTTATTGCACACCAAAACAGAAAAAGCACAGCAATTTACACAGAAAGATGTACAATGTAGGCGGCCTTATCGCTATAAGTGATCTCTTCCAGATAACCTTAGGTTATAAAGGAACATACTCATTCACAGGATGGAGGAGTTTCAGGCAGAAGAGAGGATTTTTTTTGTTCTGCCTAAATGTAAAAGCGCTCTTAGACGATTTTCGGCCATCTCCTTTTGAATTTGTCGCATCATCAGGGTTCGTTTATTTCAGACGTCGCTACTTCAGCTGCTCCTGAAGGAACTGCCCGCAAGAACAGGAAGCGTTAACGTTTACGGGTCCATGTCATACGCGTGCCAAGAGTCGTGGCTGTTCCCGGGCACTGTGCGAGAGAACATACTTTTCGGGGTGCCTTATGACTCTGAAAAATATAAACAGGTATATTCTGATGGTGATTTCTACGAGTATGCATAAAACATTTGACCGATATCAAAGAAAAAGTTCACTTAATTATATTAACCATTAGTGGAGGTAGATATATTTTATAAACTCTAACTTCCTTCCTTAACTAATAGTGAACTTGCCATTGCAATAACACTTGTTTATATATTATAAGATGTTTACTTATATATTATTATAGTTTGAAATTAATGACGGATAGGTGAACTGACTTAGTGGAGACAAACATTTCAAATTAGCCGTCTCTTAAATAATCAAGTGTTATAGCAATGTCATAATCATCATTATTATGGGGGTTAAGATTTTGAAGTATCACCTCAACACTTTATTTCCTAGGAGCTCGTAGTTTCTGACTCCCGATATTTTTTGAATCTTAGCATAAGTATTTGTCAAAAAAAGATTCCGTATATCTGACAGTAGAAGCATCATCTATCTATGACCATAATCACATTGTTATGATGACATGATATCTCTTATAATTATCGTCCTTTCAAAAGTAAGTAATAATTATTAAAGTGGTTGTTGTCATCTTATCTCAAATGAGTTTGTTTGGAAACGAAATCAGAAGCTGACTAGTTATTAAGGTACTTTTGAATGAAAACCTCGATTATTAACTCTGTTACTTCAAAATACTCGATTGTGTTTATCAGGTCTGTCAAGCATTTTGCCCGGAGTATTATTTCAAGCAGTTCCGTATGGCGATGGATACAGTATTCATATTATCATACGTTATCATTTTAAAATTATATTGTACGATATGCCATACTATTAAATCAAACTCCTTATTTTCACAAAAAAAAAATGCGGAACCTCCTAAATTAGTTACAATGTAACAATTAGTTTAGTACTCTAGTTCGACAAATTCGTGCGCGACTCTCCTACGGTCGCCAGAGGTGCAGGGGGCGAGTCGCGCTAAATATCAGCGGGGACAGATGACGTTGCGAAGAATGGAATTTCCTATGACAATCGCGTGTGATTGGCGTTTGATCGCCCCCCAAACACCTTGCACCCCGCAAGAGGGTCACGGACGAACTTGTCGGACTATAATTATATTAAATTTCTCAGGTTTGTCAAGCATGTTGCCTGGGTCCTGACTTCAAGCAGTTCCCGTACGGGGACCTGTCCCTGGTCGGCGAGCGAGGAGTCTCTTTGTCTGGAGGCCAGCGCGCCAGAATCAACCTGGCCAGGGCCGTGTACAGAGATGTAAGTTATTGTTAGTCGTTCTCTATTGAAGTCGGGTTGTTTTAAAATAAATATCTTAATAAGCAAGGCATCCTTTGAAATTTTCCATATTTGATTAGAGAATCTCCAGCCTACTTCCAATTTTTCGGCGGACTAAAAAATATATTTTTCTTTATGCAAAACTTTTTGTGCCATTACTTCTCGAATGGCGTATGAACTCGGCCCTCGCGAGGACTCTTGTTGTTGGTAGGTATTTAAAAATATTTTTAGTATCAGGACCTCTCTCCTATTCGGTGGTCTGTTTTTGAATATAATACTGTACTATGTAACTACAACAGCTACCCTACACGGCACGTGGGCTGACACTTACTTGTCTCGTTTTTTTTTGACTGCCTCGTTGGTCTAGTGGTCAGCACGCTGGGTACTATCCACGAGGTCCCGGGTTCGAATCCCGGGTCGGGCCGAGAGTGTTGGGTTTTTCTGCCTTGAAAAAACTCAGACACAGCTCCGGAGTCAGGAAGTTGGTGGTGTTAACACCCCCGTGCCTCGGAAAGCACGTTAAGCCGTTGGTCCTGCGCCTGATCTCTCTACGGTCATGTCGGACTGCCGTCTCACCGAATTATGAAAGTGAAGGAATGAATAGTGCACCTGTGTATTGCGCACACACTTGTGCACTATAACATGTCCCGCGCAGTTGGCTTATCTCTGATGAGATAGGCCACCGTAGTCGGAATTCGGCCAGGAGAACATTATTATTATTACATTATTTTGAACGTGTTTGCTCTTGACATTAGATTAAGCCAGACGTAGTGTTGTAGACAGAGTCGACAGTAGAGCGAGCTCATCCAAAAGGTTCTAGCACTCCCACTTAACGACAGAACACAGCAAGCTGCTTGGCGCCGGGCGCCGGTGGAAGGGTGATAGCTACCAGGCGACACCTAACGGAGCCTACCACCGCTGTTAGGATCGTTCAGCCACCACGATATCACAAACTGAAGTTTGTGATGTCGTTGCCCGGAGTGTACCACCAGGAGTACCACTATCCTTCACCACCCCAAAAAGTGTATGTGTAAATGAAGTATATGAACCTAATCCAAATTGTAGGCTGACATCTACTTGCTGGACGACCCTCTGTCGGCTGTGGATGCCAACGTGGGCCGCATGTTGTTCGACAACTGCATCCGCGGCTACCTGCGCGAGCGCACCGTGCTGCTCGTCACGCACCAGGTGCACTACCTAAGAGATGCCAACCATATCGTCGTGCTGAATGAGGTACGTGGAAAAACTAGCAGAACGCACGAAACCTTAAGGAATCCAAGAAGGCTACTCAGAAATCAGAAAGTTTATACGAGTATAAGTCAGAATATTTTAAGGTTAGATGATTTTAAGGTCTTTAAGTTTAAAAGTAGTAAATGTGTTCAGGCTGCATGCAGACGTGCATAACATTTATTACATTTCTTAGCATTGATAGTAAACTATTAAAGTGTGGATACATTGATATTAACACATGAGGATGCCGAAGATGTATGTTATATTTTTTGGAGGGTAACTAATACTTTTAAATATAGGCTTTGTCCGTGGCACCTTGTACTTAGATATAAAAGTAAAACAAATCTAAGCACTACTATTTTAATGCTACGAGCAAACTACGCACACACAGTAATGTTTACCAGTTATTACATTTTTAGGGTGTTATTGAAAACATGGGCACTTACGATGATTTAGTGCGAGACGGAAAAGATTTCGCAATGCTGTTGAAAGAAATTGACGACGATGAAGATGTTGCAGATACAGTGAGTAACACAAATATTCATTCTTCTTCATTCTTCAACTCTTTCAAAATAAATAAATACAATTTGTTCGTACCTTGGTGAATGAAAATAGTAAAACATTTTTCAGCAAAAGAAACGTCCATCAATGCACCGAGGTGTGTCAGTCCGAAGTGTCAATGAAGATCCTGAGTTGGAAAAAGAACAAATTCAAGCAGCAGAAGAACGTGCGAAAGGCAACCTTAAGTGGTCGGTGCTGTGGGCGTACTTTAAATCTGTGCAATCGTGGACGATACTGTTCCTCACATTCTTTACTCTTGCCATTACACAGGCCGCTGCCACTTTTACAGACTATTGGCTCAGTTTGTGGTGAGTTGTGTTGTCTTTTAAAGCCTAAAATAAGACGTTGAATAGCATTAAGAGACCCTGCAGAACAAACTTTCTATCGGCCGATAGTTCGGTCGGCTTTATAATCATTTTTCAGTACTAAGAGGTTTGCAGAATGCACACATTAAAACAGGCGGAGCCTTTGAAAAAGTATATAAAATTAAAAAAAATACTCTAGTCTCTATAGTTTTTTTCATATTTTTGAACTCAGTACAAATCCTACCCATCATGTACGCATTTTTTGGTTTATTTTTTAAAACTTATAAAGACTATCATCTTATGCTCGAGACAAGATTCATACTCAAAAAGACTGAATAAATATCAAATAAAAGTAAAGTAGAGGTTTACTTACATGTTATCTCTCTCAATCAATAGGCAACATTTCAAAAAGAAATGATAAACTCCAGTGATTAGCAGAGTAACAAAGTAAATTCATGTTCTTTTCCACCTGATCAAATGTTTTTTCTTTGTTATAAGGACAAATGCTGTGGCGTTCTACTTACAAAATCTTCCGCCAGGTCAAGAACCAGGTAAATTAATTATGAAAAAATAGTTTTTATAAATTATTAAAATTATTTACTTGCGATTATGAAGTACTACATCGTTTTGTAAACATACTAATAAGTATGTTCCTTCCAGATCCAAGTTTGGACACAGACTTGGATGGGCTCGCGAATGGTCTATATCTGTGGATATACGGTGGTGGTGTGGTGACCATCATCATCTTCTTGCAGCTCAGGATCATCTCTTTTGTGACGGCATGTTCACGAGCTTCGCAAAACATACACGATAACGTCTTTAAGAACCTCATAATGGCCGTTAAGAGATTCTTTGACACTAATCCTTCGGGTAAGATATGTGACCTACTCCCATTTGTAGAATTAATCAATTTTGTGATATAAAATTAATTACAAGTCTCATTATTGTATGTTCGCTTTTTGTGTTAAATATTGAATTAGTCGTATTTGGCGTTTTTGACTCTAATAATAACTATCATTAGACTATATACAAATAAAGGTAGTTTTGGATTGGTAGTATTTAGACCGCCTACATTGTACTTACATCTTTATAAGTTGCTGTACCTTCTTTTTTCTTTTATGGTGTGCAATCAAGAGTTATCTTTGTATCTATTGGTAGGTAGTATGTTTTATCTGGAGGAAACCGTTTTAAAGTAAGTATTTGGTTTTCTCTTCAGGTCGTGTTCTTAACAGGTTTTCAAAGGATTTGGGTGCATTAGACGAATTATTACCAAGGAGCATGCTTGAAACGGTACAGATGTACTTTTCAATGACGGGTGTTCTTGTGATAAACGCGCTGGCTCTGCCCTGGACCCTGATTCCTACTTGCGTGCTGGTGGTACTATTCGTATTCATGATTAAGTATTACCTGAACGCCGCTCAAGCCGTGCGTCGACTTGAAGGCACCAGTAAGTATTGACGACTATTAAATAGTAATAAATCGTTTATTTTCAGGCCTTATTCATAGATTGTTAGTAGAACACGAAATCTTAAAAAACTAGTGTTAGTAAAACATTCATACCTACAAAAAAAATTGGTATAACAAGCGCATCTGCCCACCCTTAGATGGTGTGCAGGCGCATCCAGAATTCCAGCATCGATGAATCCCATCATTCCGCCCACTCGCTCATAATAACATAATTATAGTATGCCTCTGACTGCTCTAGTATAAAGTTGTACAGTAGCAAAAATAGGCCAGTGTCTGTTCTGATCCACTACAATAATTAATCATCACTTTTATCAAAATGTATATAATGAGTATTACGTAAATATTTATATTAAATCTATTGTATTGTTTATAGCAAAGAGTCCGGTGTTCAGCATGATTAACTCTACAATATCGGGACTGTCCACGATTAGATGTTCTAACTCTGAGCCTAGGCTTCAACAACAATTTGATATGGCACAGGTAAATATAGTTTTATTATTGATAAAAAAATCTAACTGAATATTTCAATTACAACGGTCAATCCCAAGTGAGATCTGCCAACAAAGGAGTGCACAAGTGTGTGCTCAACACCTAGGTTCTTTCTTACTTTCACACTTCTGCTGTGCATCGGAAAGCACGTTAAGCCGTTGGTCCTATGCTTTATTCTTCTTTATTATAATATCTAGGGGAACAGAACATGCTTACCATGTAATTGTAATAGTTTTGTGAATACTCTACAGTTGACAGAGGCTTTGGAATAATTTCAGAATCTTCACTCGAGCGCATTTTTCACATTCCTCGGAGGTTCATCAGCATTTGGCCTGTACATAGACTCGCTTTGTCTGGTTTATCTCGGATTAGTGATGGGAATATTCATTCTCATAGATTTTGGTAAGTTCATTCCTACTAAAAGAGATTTTTCTATTTTGATGACAGTAGATTTTTAGGGTTCCGTAGTCCGACAAGGAACCCTTATAAGATCGTTCAGTCCGTCCGTTCCGTCCGTCCTAGTCTGTCACAGCCATCGAGGACATATCCTACTAGAGGCGAAGTAAAAACTATTTTACTCCGAAACTTTATCTGTGCTGACAACCGCAATAGAAGATGTCAGTTCTGTCAAAACCGTATGTCAAAAACCAATTGATATGTGTGGTATGTCAACGTGAATACTTTAATTGTTACGAAAAAATGAGATTTGAGAGATAATTAACATAATGTCGTATTGTTCCATACTGTGTTGTGAGAAAAATAGCAAAACATTGAATTTTAAAACGGATGGGATGTCATTTCATCGGTAAGTTATAGTAATTATGCAAATATGAAAAGTTCATAAAAATTTTCTACGGCTCAAGATAAATTGGTGTTGCGTACTGACGTTTAAGTCTCATCTTGCTCCCACTAAGTGGGTAGCACATAATGTCATCTCATTCTATTCGTTAGCACTCGTTACTAGTGTTGCGCTGAATTGGTTATACGACTTATCGACATTTACGTGCACAGTTTACATTACACAATAATTATTTTAGTACATTGGCAGCACGGAGATATAGTGATAAAATCGATAACAGAAATATTTATACTTGCGCACTCAAATCAATACCTAAGCAGAAATGTCATTAACCTACTAATACCGAGGAAGGTTTTGGTATAATTATTGATTTTTCTTGCGAATAACAAAACGCTGACACTTGACATGATGACGTTTAATAGTTTTCTCGGTTTAATGGATTATGAACAATGAGATGCGTAGTGAAAGCAAAGGGTATGGATGTTTGCGTGTGTAAATATGTGTGTATCGATCTATTGCTGTAAGCATTGATTTATTATATATAAGGATGCACTACGCCATACAAAATCAAAGCCCAAACTTGGCACATGTTATTATTTACCTTATAAAGCTTCTACTGGCTAAGTTCATACATGCCGCTTAGGCTTCAGCTATTTAAATTGTCATGTGTAATCACGCAGCAATGGATGACGACACTACGTCACATGTCAAATATCATTCACTTAATGATTCATAAGCCAATAATACGAACAAAGAAGTAATGGAGTAGATTGTTTGTTCATGTTTTGTAAAAAATTATGTAACTGATGAAAGTCATGATTTATATTTTATTTAATACTTCTCATAAAATTAGGTATAATATGTATATGAGTATACGAGTATTTTTTTAATGAAGACATTTTCATAATAATCATATTTTTTACTTTTCTACTATGCAGGTCCAAACTTGTCATACTACAACTAATAATATATTGACAAAATTCAGCACTTCTGGGTAGGCAAAGTATCAAGTCTATACAACCACGTCTTTAGTATTTTTAATACTACAATTTTTCATTATTTTTACTACATAACCTACAAACTAACCTAACCTAACTCATTGAAATGCGGGAATGGTTCACATTTCAGTGCTCGACAATGACACAAACGGTAATGTACAAAATTGGTTTACGGGCAAAATATTCTATAGGTACTATAGTACACACCAACAACATGTTACACAGATTTATAAAAAGCATAAGGCTACTGCCACAGGTTAATTTAGTTAATTAATGAGTGTAATGATAATTAAACTTAATTTCGCTCACAAAAATTAAGCAACTGTGTCATCCGGTAGGACTCGAACCCACGTCCCTTCGCTATCCGGGCGAATGCTCTTACCAAATGAGCTACGATAATAATTATGAGTGTAATAGTATTATAATCGGATTACCAAATTATTATATTGAAAATGTATCTTATGCTTTGAACATTACGTTATTATTTCTCTGCAGCTGTTTTTATTGTTAGCACGGTTTGACAGACAAGAGCTCCAGCAGAAATTACTATTTATTGAACACATTTTTTAGTCTTTACTTTACTGCTGACTGAACTAAAATTAAAAACCGTTTCTTTAGTCTAGGTACTCGTTATACCTAACTACTACATTGGATTTTACCGATGGCTAAGATATATGACAGTTAAACACCAAGCAAGTGAAATACAACATAATAATATAATGCACAGGCTGGGTGCCCCGAATACTAGCCTAATTGCAGCCTTTTTGCATCTACATCCCTTTAAGTGTAGTATAATACCTACATATCAGATTTAGAAAAAGTATACGAACACACAACACTATATTTCCCTTTTTATAAAACTTATCGTCCTGGTTTATTGCGATATATTTTGTTGATTTTCTATACAAACATAAATTTGTGGAAACCTAAAAACTCAAGTATATTGTTTAACAAAACAAAAATCACTGGCGACTCCATCCTTAAAATTGACTTTGTTCCGATGACGTCACGTATTTTGTTTCATTTTAGCTTTAGGTGGGAAAGTGATAGAAGATTGGCAATGTTTTACGTAAATTAATTAGAAAATAAAATATTAAAGCAGGTTTCAAGTGTTATTTCGGTTTCAAACCTTTTCAATAATATTTACCTACCGATGAAACGTCATTCCATATTTTTTACGATGCATTGAGCTGTGATTTTTGCAAGTTTTGACGATACACTTCGACACATTCGGAAACTTTGAAAAGAGGCTATGACAATAGTGACTGAGTTTCTTTGCTGCTTCTTCTCAGCGTGGTTCTTCAAGTGGTAGGGTTCTATTTTATGTTGGGACGTGTATAAGTGCTCCTTGCGAGCCTATGTACAGAAATTAATGAATTTTATGAATTTTATTTTCATGTTCATTGTTTGACGGACCACGCGTCATTAAATACTTAATCGGTCTAAAATGGCGATCCGACCGATTAGAGCATGTGCCATAGCTGTCAGTGTGATGAGATATCCCTATATATAATAAATCAATGACTGTAAGGTGTGTGACGATAATAAAGGTGATGAATGGATGTAATGAGAAGCGAATGAGGAATTAGAGCCTTCAAATAGATAGAAAATCTTTATGGCAAACCATACCAATAAAAGAAATAAGGCAATTGACACAGAAAGATGAATAATGTAGGCGGTTTTATTAAAACGATCCCTTCCAGACAACTTTGGGGTAGGTAAAGAAACATTCTCAATCACAGGAAGTCCTAAAGTGACTAAAATGAAGTAGATATGGTAGAAAAAATTCTCTAAAGTGACTAAGATGAAGTAGATATATGGTACGAAACCGTTCGTGCGCGAGATCGTACTTAGCCTTTTTTATTTTTCCAAAAAAAACCTTGTCCGGGCTTTAAAACTTTAAAAGTAATGCCTCTGTGCTTAGGTAAATTGGTAGATATATATCGGAAAACATGATTTTAAGAAATTTGTTTCCTGTCGTATTATAAATTATGAGCCTTATTTTCAATGTTTAGAAATTAGAAAACAATAAGTGCATTCTAATAAAAATACTTAAGTACTGTATTTAGATTCCAATGTGACTTCTCTGGGTTTGGTTTATAAATTCATGTTTTTTATAATTTAATTTGCAATTTATTTGTAAGTTTTTATAGAAGTAAATTTGTTTTGCAAACAAAATTTAAAATTTTTACGATGTACTAGCTGACCCGACGGGCTTTGTCCTGTTCTTTAGTTATTTTAATCCTCTTTGACGATATCTGTCAATTCTATGTCGAACGCATTGACCTCTATAGTACAAGTAAGCTGGACGAAACATTCTCCAAGAAATGTCAGATAATTTTTGTGCCAAATCAAAGCGCCCCCACCGAGTGTACAGGGAACTAAAATAGAGTAACTTCCATATGTTTATATCAATTCTCATTATTTCCGTGGATGGTCACCACACGCTCACTATAGCGTCAGCGCCAAAATGGCGATAATCAAATGGCTTCATTGTTAGGTTGACAATTTGCAGTCCAGCGTACTTGTATTATAGAGGTCAGTGGTCGAACGTCGTAAGGTTACATTCAAAATGTTTATATTGTCCAAAGCGCTAAGGTTTGAATATAAATATTTTTATATGGTGGTTAAGTATTCTTAATTTTAATAATTTTCCGGGCAATTTTCTTAATTTAGTTCTTTCATAAAAACCTTCTCCTGACAACAACAAAAAGAATTAGTGAAATCGGTCCAGCCGTTCACGCGTGATGGCGGATGGCGCGACCAAGGGAAATAGGGATTCATTTATATAGTAGATTGATAACAATTTTGATGATTCATACTTTAGAGTTCGTTTTAGTTAATTTGATGACTAACTTAAATTTCTTAGGAACAAGAATCAGATATTATATTTAGGATATTGCACATTAGTGAAAAGTTTATTCTTAGGTGTAATAAAATATTGTTCCCATGAAAATTAAACAATAACATCGACTATCGATACTAATTTCTTATTAACCATCACTAATACGGTGTTTGACATTGAGTCGGTTCATCCGGAACCTTTCGGATTTGGCGGAATTTTTCTGGAACAAAATTAATAACATTTCTCCTCTAGTAGGATATGTCCTCGATGGTCACAGCAGAATATCTTCTACGTTTATAGACTGATTTGCATGTAACTTGGTTCGAGGATACTTCACATATAGGGTGACGGACCCAAACGCCAGCACTGCACCAGTTACCAGCACACCCTAGAAAAAAAGGGTAAAAAACATGTACAGATAGTTTTAAATTATTGTACTAGCAACACTGTGTATAGTTTAAATTTATCATAGCCCGGTATTCTTAAGGAAAAATTAACTTTGTGTGATTAGAAGTGATTATCGGGCATTCTGACACATCAACGTTAAGATTTGTCTTCCGTTTATTCGTCATTTATTAATGCGATTAAAGCAATATTTAGAAATACTGCTATTTAAACACATTCTTAAAGTGTTGCGCATCTTAAATTTAAATATTTATAAGGTATTTTGCTTATATATAATAGATATTTAGGGTAACAATAACTGGATACTGAAATTGTATACTGCTTTATACTGCTAATACTTAGATAAAATAGACAAATAATGTTTTCTTTTTTAATGGACTGTGTGTTACTAATAGAATGATTGATTGTTGTGTAAAAAGTGATTATAGCCTTGTTTTCCAAATCCAGCTCCATACTGAAAATCTATTTACCATTAATTATCATCATTATCTGCTTAGCTCAAAGGTATGACTGGTAGAGAATGCCATTAGGCATTAAGTCCGCCTTTTGTACAAAGTTTTAGTCGTACAATAAAGCTTAAATAAATAAATCATGGTGCTGATATATGGTTTAATTATGCTGATATTTGATTTTGTTTAAATGATTTCTACGTGTTTGAGATCTCTGAACCCATCAAAAACCACAAAAAACCCGGCCAAGTGCGGGTCGGGCTCGTGCACGAAGGCTTCTGGACTATTATTTATTCCACCTTACTGCCGTACTCAGAGACGTCAATTAGTGTGTTAATCCTTCATTTAGTCTCATGCAGTCCTTTTCTATTTCATTGACAAAGAAAATGCCAGAACAAGACTTAATTATGTATATCATTTAATTGACGTCTTTGAGTGCGGAAATTAGCCGCATCAAAGAATTTATCCTAAGGGTTTTGTACTTGGTACAAAATTATCCAACACCAAAGTTCAACGACTATTACTGCTAAGTACTAAAGCTATCTTGAGCGCTATAGCTTTCATTTAGAGTTTATAAAATGCACTTTCATGTTTTTTTTGCTTTTAGAAGGGGGAGGAGGGCTGGACCAAAAATATGCACTTTAAAGTTTAATATTTCGTAAATGGAGCATTAAATCGAAAAATTTTACTAGTAATTTCTAAAGATAAATACAATGAGGTAGACGACGAACATAATAATGTTAATAAAATCAATTGTTTCAATCTCCAAAAAAAATATTGTGAGAAGAAAACTGAGCAAGTATACAACAGAAAAGATATTGACTAAAGGCTAAACTAATGACTGAGTAAAGCAGTTTTTAACAATTTTTAGGTTAAGTTTGTATTTGCATTTACTGGTTACTAGTTTAAACTAAACAATTTATTTTTGTTACTTATTTACCTACTTTTATTCAAATAATTTTCTGGTTTTTCTTTAAAAATAAATATTTTAAAGTTTTTCTTACTACTTCAAAGGTAATGTTCCTAGTTTTCTAAAGATCTGTCCATTATAGTTGACTGGAGTTGAACAATTTAGATGTTAAAGTACTTTTTTGCGTGCCATAATTAGTAGAAATGTTAAAAGACTGATAACCAAAAAAAAAGTAAACAGTAAATTTTTCTTAAGGATATTTTCTTTTTCCGCCCTTTAAATATATTACAATTCGCAGTGCTGATAACTGGGTAAGTAGGTGACCATAATTGGTGATGACTGTGCTGATAAATGGAGATAGGGTTGTTTTTAAAAAAAATGTAACTTTAACTCAATAATGACCAAAAATAATTTAAAAGTCCTACTTTACACAACAGGTGATTATATTCTCAATATTAATAACGCAACACAATAGTTATAGCACATTGTAATATATAAACTATTTAGAGTTGAAGTTTAATGACTTCTTAAAGTGCTAATAATTGGGTCCGTCACCCTAGATCTCATTTTTAAAAATACGAAAAATTTAAACTACTTCTTTTTAAGGGTACCTCCCCATACATATAAGGGGGGGGGGGGTGAATTATTCTTTTGAGTGCACCCCCTTGTGTGGGGTATCGTTGAAAAGGACTATGAAAATAAAGTAGGGTTTCCATACAACACTTTTTTATCAGCTTTACCATTGGCGAGATATAACCCGCCAAAGTCGTTTACACGGTGTCCCCCCCCTGTAATTTCTAAAGTCTTGGACCTATAAACTTCAAATCACTCACGTAAAGAAACAGGCGCGGAAACTGTTATTTAAAATTGTTTCGGGTATCCTGTGATGAATACTTTTGAAATTATAAATAAAAATAAAGATATATACTTTTTTCCAAAAGAACAGTATAAACTTAAAAAGATTTTTTGCCTATACGGTCTAATGTTGTAAGTTAATGGTACGGAACCCTTCGTGTTCGAGTCCGACTCGCACTTGGCCGGTTTTTTATTAAACTGTCATGAGTTTTGTATACTCGTACTACATCGGTAATTCAATTAAACCATGGTTCCAAAATGTTAGGTATGTTGCAGTCAAAACCACAAACATTATTTAGATCAATGATAGTGCATTTAAAAAGAGGTAAGTAGATGGGCCATTAGCGCGCGGAAATTGATTACCTCAAATCGTGCAATTTGAACAATTTTGCATTTAAATATGACATTTGACATGTAAAAGAACGTCAGCTCGGAGCATCAAATTCGAATCGCCGCTCAGTACGAGATGACAGTTCTACCTGTTTTTTAACAAATACTTACACTGTCAGTGATTTAGGTAGATAATTCGAGGTTCGGCTTTATCAAACGTAAAGAAGACGGCAATCCTAAAGGTCATCATTTACCATCATAATCGGATAGGTGAACGATACTGTTATTCGTACTTTCAATTTGCATTATGCCATGCCAGGATTTTTTTTTGGGATCGAATCAAAAATGTGGAGATACGTAGGAGAACTACGGTAACGGACATAGCCTTGCGGTTCAGCAAGCAAAAGTGGCAGTGAGCAGGGCACATTGCGCGAAGAACTGATTGACCGTTGGGGTAAAAAGGTTCTTGATTGGACACCATTTGATCAAAAGCGTAGCGTAGGGTGTCCACAGGCAAGATGGACAAACGACCTATTAAGGTCGCGCGAACGCACTGGATGCAGGTCGCTTGTAACAGATCACTTTGGAAATCCATGGGGTGGCCTATGTTCAGCAGTGGATGTCCTGCGGCTGATAATGATGATGATGAGGTATTTTTTGCATTATCCATAGACATGAGTAAAGTATTATTTGTGTGCAGGAGACTTAATCCCAGTGGGTACCGTGGGTCTGGCGGTGAGCCAGTCTATGATGCTAACGATGCTGCTGCAGATGGCGGCTCGGTTCACGGCCGACTTCCTCGCCCAGATGACGTCTGTCGAGAGAACCCTGGAATACAGTAATCTGCCAAAGGAAGAGTTTATGGAAGAAGGGCGTAAGTTTCACATTATGATTTTATTAAATATTGGTCTCACTCACGTGAAGATGGTCGATGATTTTATGAGTACATTATTTGCTTTCGTAAAAAATGCAAATAAAATGCCATGCTATATTCAAAATAATTATATAACAAAAATATTATTATATCAGTATTATCAGTAACCAATAGTTATTTAAATGTATTTATGCATTCCAAACTAAAGTATCTTTATTTTTCGCATACCGGAACGTAGATCCACACATAAAATCAAATGTCGTCCATCGTTCCTGGCTGGAAATGGCGGCATTGGTACTTACTAGTATTTATTCTGTGCCATTGGTTAAATAATTTTTAGTAACAGTGGTTTATGGCGGCAGTGTTTCATATATTTATCAATAAATAAGTACTTACTCGTAGCTTAAGAAAATAGGTTACATATTTATTAGATTAACCAAAGAAATTACCTAACCACTGTTTTATTTCAGCGATAAAACCGGCACCAAGTTGGCCTGCCAGTGGTCATGTTGTCTTTGAAAACGTTCACATGAAGTATGGGCCTGACGATCCTTATGTTCTGAAAAATTTGAACATTCAAATCAAAGATGGATGGAAGGTAAGGTGTATAATAATTCCTTCTATCTGTTTGTTCTTTACTTTTTCCGATTCATATATTTCATTATTCATCACAGGTTGGTGTAGTTGGAAGAACTGGAGCAGGGAAATCTTCATTAATATCGGCTCTATTTAGATTATGCGATATTGAAGGAATCGTAAAAATTGATGGCATAGATACCAGTGTTATCTCTAAAAAGGTAATGGTGACAATAAACAAAAAAATGTGTATCGATCGTGACTTGCCGAGTTATGAATCGTTAAATATGAAATAGTAAAATATATCTCACGTGGCTCGTAATTTCTGCTCTCAGGACTTAAGGTCGAAGATATCGATTATACCTCAAGAGCCAGTGCTGTTCTCAGCGACTATTCGGTACAATTTGGACCCGTTCGATAATTACAGCGACGATGATCTATGGCGAGCTTTGGAACAGGTAAGGAAATATTAGGACAATTTAAGGATATTATGTAAACATGTTAATTTTATAAACTTTTGACTGCCTCGTTGGTCAGCGCGCTGGAAACTATCCACAAAGTCCCGGGTTCAAACTACCTACTTACTTCGAATCCGAAATTCGTTTCTAGAAATAACTCGGACATAGCTCCAAAGTCAAAAATGTCGGTAGTATTATCATTCTCGTGCCTTGAAATGCACGTGAAGCCGTTGATATTGCGCAGATGCAATGTAGGTATTCTTAAAGGAAGTTCGCTATCGCTAATAAAATGTATGGAAATTATTTTGATATTTCGTTGACGATAGCGGAGTTCACTGTAGAGAGATTGCATCACACTGAACTATAGGAGTGAAGGAACAAAGAGTGCATCTGTGTGTTGCGCACACACCTATCTAATATCTCCCGCGTAGTTGGCTAATCTCTGTGATTGACCGCTGTAGTTGAAAAGTGAGGTTGCTGTTGCTTGCTGTTGCTACAGTAGGTGCCTACTCGTGTTTGTCGTGTGTACTCGTGGTGTTTGTTTAGCGATATAATGGTTAACTCCGTCCGTTAAATCTCTTATCTAATCTGGTCAATAATACTTATTCGAAGAATATTTTTAATATTTCTTTTCATATGAGAGTAATCTCTCACATGAATAGTTTGATAAGACGACAATTTTTAGGCACAGGAGTGTAACACCGCCAACTTTTTGACTCCGGGGCTGTTTCTGAGTTTTTTTAAACCCAGTAACCAATTTCGGGCTGGACTCGGGTTTCAAACCTGGGACCTCTTGAATAGAAATTAGCGAGGTGACCACTAGACCAACGACGCAGTCAAATTCAAGTTAAAAACGAGAAATCACTTTATTATAGTTGTGTCACTGATGATTCATGGACTTGAATTTTATTCATCATAATATTACAAGTCATTATGACTAGAGGCGATAAAGTGTAAACGTCATATAAAAATGTGTTCAGTGATAATTTTTATGAATCGGAATTGTTGGAATTATGTTTGTTAGAAAATATCATGTAAAGTAATTCGTTTGAGAACACATTTTCTCATCTGTCAATTTAATAACAAAGACTTCACACTAATTTGCACCTCTGGAAATAATTTATTGAGCATACCTATTTTAAGTTTTCAGCTAGGTACCAAGCCGATTTATATTTACCAAAGCACTTTTTTTGCTTACAATCTGCACTCTAAAACTCATTTTATTCCAACGGTTTCGCCGCTCTCCGAAAGACGTGAGTTACACACACACGGCTATTCAGCTTGGTCATGCTCGAGATTATTATCGACTACTTTAGTGTTCTCGTTGGTCAGTTCATGTTGCAAGATTTTGTATGCATGCATATCCACAAAAGTTGTGGTGAACTTCTCGTTCCTCACTTACTTTAATATTCATATTCCTTTTTGGGTGACTCCCAAAATAACACGTAAATCGGACCCACCAATTATTAACTGCGCTATTAGAATAACTTTAAGACCAACAGAATAATCTTTTTTTTATCGAAATGCTTTGCTGATTTTACAGACAAATGAACAGGTTTGGATGCTGGTCTTCAGTAGGTTCTTCCAAAAAATACGTTCTTGCTGATGAAAGGGTAGATATGAAAATTAAAAACAATACTTTTAAGTTTGCATACTACTCGTTTGTTGAGACGTGTTCTCCACTCCTAAGCACGTTGACCCTTTCTGTTATCGGTGTCTTATGTATCTCTACGACCAAAGTGTCCGATGTTACTGTAGTTACTAATTTTGTTATGTCTCTAGTAATCAAGATGTCTCTTCTTAGGTGGAACTAAAAGAAGCTATTCCAGCTTTGGACTACAAAGTGTCTGAGGGTGGAACTAATTTTTCGATGGGACAACGGCAACTGCTGTGCCTCGCCCGCGCCGTGCTGCGCTCCAACAAAGTTCTGGTCATGGACGAAGCCACGGCCAACGTTGACCCACAGTAAGATTGTCATAATAATTATCAGTGTTACTAGGGCGTCCCACTAGGTAAGACGCCTATTACGAAAAACTTAGTACCAGGTCTAGACTAAATACCTATTTATTAGCAAGCAAATTATGACACATTCGTCATAACCTAATAAAAGAACGCTCTTCTGGTTGGTTAGCTAATAGTTAGTTCTGGTATAAACCTGGTACTAGGTTTTCTTATTGCTCAAGTCCAAAATGTGTCGACAAACTTTGCAGTGGTTTTTAAGACGAAGAATAAGAAATGAATTTGTATAAACAAGTTACCTCCAAAGCAGCGCAACGGTTAAACTAGGTAATAGTAGATAGGTACTTTAGGTAAATGTGAGTGACCCGCGGGCAAAACTAGAGCAAATCCAATAATAACCATATGACCTCGACCGAATTATTTGTTTACTATTCATATTATAATTGTCGTTTTTAATAATCGCAAAAATAGCATACTCGAGTTTATTTTCGTGCGCGTTATTGTAAAAAAAAACGCTTTAATTTGGCCGCGGTGGCGGCATGTCGAATATTCCCCGGACTGCGATAAAAATTAACGGCGCAGGCCCACGAGAACACTGCGCGCGATAAAAGCTAGATGGAACATGTTGACAGACGTTTCATTCATTATTAAATTTTTGGTATCGTATCAATTAAGTTTTTCTTCCATGTTAACAAAAAACATTGCCATTACACATTTCGTCACGCGATCTCACTCAGCTAACATTCCTCCAACAGAACAGACGCTCTTATCCAGAAGACTATCAGGCAGCAGTTCGTAGACTGCACGGTGATCACCATCGCTCACCGGCTCATCACCATCATGGACTCGGACCGCGTGCTGGTCATGGACAAGGGAGAAGCCGTCGAGTTCGACCACCCCTACAATCTGCTCTCTAACCCCAACAGTCTTCTCAACTTCCTCGTCAGGGAGACTTCGGACAACATGAGCAAAGTTCTCTACGAAATGGCGAAAACTAAATACTTTAGCACACACCCTCAACAATAAATTGCGTGTGTGAATGGTTAGGCGCGAGAGGCCAATAACTTTTATGTTGACATCAACACGACATCATTATGTGCTGAGCAAAGTCAATAAGTAATACTCCGCTTAATATGTAGGTAGTATTAGTAATTTAAGTGCAAGAACACAACGTTGAAATAGTAAAAATAAATATGAGGATCAATAAGCGCAAATATGATATGTAGGTATATACTTGTATGATTTAATAAACCAGTAACCTTTATAGTACAGACGCGAAAAGATGTTCATTTTTATTTTTATTTTAGGCTGATTTTAGGTATTTGTCTCGAAAAACCATTGATTGTAAGTGAAGTAAGTATTCATGTACATAGGTAGGTAGATAGGTAAATTGATGAAATATTGCTATTTACTTAATTTTGATTGTTTTGTATGCCAAATAAACTTTCTTGTTATAAAACTGGTTTCTTTTATAAGTATTTTCTATCTAAAATGAAGCCTATATGGCTTTGGCTGTTCTTTCTATGATCATTTCAAACATCATCATCAGAAAAAGGCTAGCGAATGATTATGTTGATCTTTAGGAATAGAACATTATTCAAGCTTTCTTCAACAGTTTAATTCTCCCATTCTGGGACACCCTGTATAACGATGGTTTTGTATACGTCACAAATGATGAAATGATTTTAAAGATAATCTAGCGCGCACCACCCACTACCATCCCCAAGTGTCTGCAACGCGACAAGCTGCTCGCGCTCGTGCCTCGCCCCTAGGTCGCGCTCGTGCACAGCAAGTACCACTGTATAAAATTCCTCTTTTGATCTAGCGGGCTCCTGGGCCTGTCGTAGCCAAGTGGCAATTAATTCTCAAGCGAAGTTCGTTATCGCTGACAAAATGAATGAAACTGACGTAAGCCATCGAAACATCACGTGACTTTTGCATACTCATATTTTGACATTTCGTTGGCGATAGTGAAGTTCGTTCCAAAAAGATTGCCATTTTTGGCTACGGGCCCTGGTTAGTGATGGGTCGAGGGCAAAAACAAATATGGACAAAATGGGCATAAACTTGGCATATTGGGCATAAATGAGTTTACGCCCAAAATAAATGCCCGATCACTGGGCAGAAAAACCAATAACTTTTTTAGCGGAATATTACCTTAAAATATAACATATTGTCATTTTTTAGAAAAAATCTTTTTATAAAATATTAACAGTCATAAAATAATCACAGTTTTGTTAAATAACAATGGATTATTTGAATTCTTTGAATCTTTAGTAATTATAAAACTATAGTTTTAAGTCTCGTAAATATAACTCAATTGACGAGACGTAGTCATCGTAGTCTTAATTATTATCGTAGTAGTTCGTAGTCTTATTATATCAGTGCGATGCGATGCGCGTTCAGAAATGGTCGCGTCCGCAACTTAGCACCTGACACGAGTTAATTATTAATTTCGCGATTTGCGCGGCTCAGCCGCTGCCCGCTACCGCTGCTATGGGTTCCGAGCAACTCATAGCCAACGAGTTTTTGGCGTTTATTCAACACGCCATTGACACCATGGACAAGGTCAGCATCATGCAGATCTGCAAGTCTAACTTCAATGAAGAAGAGATTCGCAGTGGCAAGGTGCTGCTCTACCAGTCGCTTGGCAAGGCCGACCGCATGCCGACCCGCAGGAGAGATGAAAAAGGCGAGAGGAGTCTCCAAGACGTCATCTCACTGCTGAAGGAGACCGACCCGGACGACGTGCCTGCGTTCGTGGCGAGGGACTTGCACAAGCTGTCACTTTCGACCACGTCGACGTCACCAGGCTTCTGAAGGATATTACAACCCTGAAAGCGAGCCTGGCCGAAATGAAGCTGAAGGTAGAGGCCTCGGAATCTACCATCTCCGACCTACGTACCGAATTATTATCTTTAAAACGTAGTGTTTTGGTAAGTGGGTCATCCGTGGCCTCTTATGTCGACGCGAGTAGTCAAGGTGCGCAAAACGCATCGGTCAGCAATATTGAGTCGCAGCCGACTGTTGCTGACCGCGATGCGCCGCCGCACCCCGCTCCCGCGGAGCCGATGAATAGCGCTGACACGAGCCCCCCGAACCGTGCCTACGCCGCCGCCGCTGCCATGCCACCTCGGCAGCCTAACACGTCGGGGAAACCTAAACAAAAGAAGTTGTCACCGACACCGTGTCAACCGAAGCAACGGTGCGATGAGCAGGCTTTTACAAAAGTTGAAAGAAGAAGGAGGAAGCTCGCCAGCCGTAACCACCGTGGCACCGCACCGACCGGACCCGAACATCCGCTGCGTCCTGAAGTACGCACGACGCAGTTGTATGTGTCCCGCCTGCACTGATCTACGAAAGTCGAGGACGTCATAGACCATGTCCGAAAGTAGTCCAATTTTACCCTGAGGGTCGAACGGTTGGAATCTCGCCATAAAGTGAATTTTAGGTCGTTTGTGTTGAGAGTACCGACTCACCATCTTGCGACCTTCATGAAGGAGGACTTTTGGCCGCAGGGAGTCGTGTTTCGGAGGTTCCGAGGACAGCTGCCAGCCGACAGCGCGCGCATCGCTAAATGACGCTGACGCGTGTAGTTTAGTGTTTTTGTTTGTATTTTAAAATGTGTTTATATTTTGTATGTATGTTAGTCTATAAGGTATTTATTATATGGGCCAAAATTTTGTGTTGAAGTTGCCTGAAATAAAAGATATTATTATTATTTATTATTGTTTTGGTGAATATCACGTAAAACATCAAATGATACAATATAGATATCTTCAGTTACCATTATCATCACTCGGGTTCATATCAGATTTAGGTTGGGATTCATCAGGCGTATTAACTTGAATCGAGTTACATTCATCTTGACTTTCATAATCATCACTTAAAAATCGTCGGTATTGATCGATTGATCATTAATATTAAAAAAGTTATCCTCCTCATAGTTGAGGTGAGGCGTTTTCCCAGCAGTGGGATCTATATAGTCTGACTTTACTTTTTTACATTATTATTGGACAATGTATATTTTAGGATAGATCATTAGTTTCCTTTAATTCTAATTATATGCAAAAGATGTGATTTGAGCTGTTCTTTCTGTTGCAAGGCAATTTTGTTTTGCACCGTGTATGAAACCATGGATGCTAAACGACCGATGTGCATGGTGCGGTCAGGATCCGTAGTGCGACTTTACTTAACGGCGAGGCACCATAAATTCCTTTCTACCAAAATACAGTCTCTGCAGCTTTCCAAGTAAATTTTTTCCCCAAATACCATTTTTCACTCTGTGGAGCATACCTTTATTATTTGTTATGTGGAGCTAAACCAACCAGATAATTTAAACTTAAAACATCGCCAGGTAGTAAATAAATTCCATTGCTTCTGATTCTCAGAGAGTTTGTGGCCTTCGGCTTTACTGTTCAGTATATGTGCATCGCAGTGCAATGCAGTGTATAGAGTATTGAGAACTTGCGTAACACTTTGTTCTACTGCAGTCTTCAAACGGTCTATATAGGAAGTTTCCGGAATAGTAGTCGAGGTGTAAGCTAATAGAAATTTCGATAAAATATTCTTGAAGAGAGGTTAGGCAACTGCCCGGTATGCGAGGAACGCGGGTTCGATTACCGCCTCTGGTGTTCATTTTTTCAAGTGCAATAATATAATATTCTTGAAGGTCATATAATCCAAGGATCCGTCCTTTGCCCGTTTCTGTTCAGCGTAATATTAGACGTCATGTCAGACTTCAGGGGCATTCATGAGCAACCTCCGTGGCTGCTCATGTATTCTGACGGTGTTACGCTGGCGGATGCGGACAGGGGACGACTGGTAAAACGTGTGAAGGTAAGGCGGTCTTGAACTAAATGTGGCGAAGATTGAATGCATGATCTGCAATACTGCTGATTCCACATCCGTCCGCATAGGCGAAAAAAAGGTCGAGCGCACGGACTAGTTTAAATACTTTGGATCTGTACTTGTCTGGTGTCTGGTGACATCGACTTCGACGTCAAGCCAAGCGTGGACTAAAAGACGTGAGGTGACTGGTGTCATTTGTGACCCCAAGATGCTGATTAAACTAAAACGACAGGTCTATAAATCGATCATTAGACCCGCCTTTTTATATGGCAGTGAAGCATGGCCTGTACTTGAGCGACACAAGCTAGAACTGCGGGTCATGGTGATGAAAATGCTGCGCTGGATGTGCGGAGTTACGGGTTATTCATGGCAGCCTTCATGTCAGTGACATAGCAGACAAATTGCAGGAGTGCCACCTACGTTGGTACGAACATGTCCTGCCAAATCCAGCAAGTTTCACCCGCCGGGTCCTGGCAGAAGAGAAGGACCCATAAAATTCTGGCTTGACGTCGTAGCGGATGTCATGCGTGCTAATGGGTTCACCATTAAGGATGCAGAAGACCGCCCGGAGTGGAGGCATAAGAGTAGGAAAGGGGACCGCGGGCTCCAAAAGGACGCAACCGGGACCACGCTCGGATGATGATGATGATTATTCTTGAAGGTCATATAAACTTTGCTCTTGTTATAATACTTCCCAACTTTTATCAAACAGCCAAAAACAAAAAAATATTGATTTAACGTGGGTACAATGTAAACGGCGCCGCGGTTTGCGTCCGAGCGAAGTGCTTGGAGCAGTCTGATGGTCGAACGAGGTGGGCACCTGGCCCCGTAAATTTCAGTTTTCGTTGCAAGTACCGTGCCCGCTTTGACTGGATCGGAGAACCAAAATACCTACTTACTCACTATTTCAGCTAGTAACATGAACATACCATCGACATATCATATCAATTTCTTAGTGTTTATTGTAATATATTAGCTATAGTCTAATATTGTTTGTGAAGAACACTTTTCTCTATTAAATGTTGCTTTTTTTATAAAACTTCTGTTAAAGTTTTTGCCCAGGCAAAGGGCATTTATTCGGCGTTACGGGCATTTATTCGGCGTTTATTCAATGCTCCTAATATGCCAGGGCATAAACCCATATCTAGCCCTGGTGACTAGAGCGCTGAGAGTCATGAAAAGGCTACCTAGCGAATATATTTATAAAATCCAAAGTATTTACCTCGATAATGAGTTTAGTCGCCATTTATTTCTTAGCTAGCCATAAATGGCGTCTAAATTAATTTTCGATCCAGCGGGGTCCTTTATTGTTTTGAGATCAAAACAATAACAAAGTATGTCAATGGATATGGATGGAAATTTTAGAATTTCGTTATTTTTTGAAATCTCGATCCTTTTTGTCCTTACGGTTTTCAAGTGTGTAAGATATACCAAATCAAATGATAATCAATATATTATCAATAGTAGATTGTTATACAAGGGACGAAAGTGACTATTCCACCAACAGCTCGAGAGTGGAATGGGTGCTTTCACCCGAGTTAAACATACTATTTTTCATTTCGACTGTGAGGAAATCGAGGGTATCGAAAGAATACCAATAGTATCGATAAACTATCGATAGTTGAGGCAAAAGCAATAGTATCGATAAAATATCGTTAGTATCGATAGTTGAGGAGGCAAAAGCAAAGGTATCGATAAAATATCGATAGTATCGATAGACTTTCGATAGTTGAGGCAAAAGCAATAATATCAATAGACTATCGATAATTGAGGAAAAAGCAATAGTGTCGTAAAATGTCGATAGTATCGATAGACTATCGATAGTTGAGGCAAAAGCAATAGTCATCATCATCATCATTCGCTTGCCCTGTTCCCATTATACAGGGTGTGGCGTAAATAGTGGTCCAAAGCAAAGGTGTGGATACACTGTACACTGAAGCACCACATACCAGTATTTAAAAAAAAATATGTACAGGGTTTTCAAAAAAAAAAAAAATTTTTTTAGAAATCGTTACCTTGCCTTACAAATTTGGTTATAATTTCCAAAAATGACGGTTTTTTTTTATCCATTTTTTTTTATTATTATTGCTGATCACTTGTACTTAGTACTCCATTCGTTTTTTTTTTTACAAACTGAATTTAATAAAAAAAATTAAGTTTCTTTCAAAATTCAATACTCACTGCTAGCAAATCGTTTGACTTTCAATGCTTTTGGTGCAAAAAAAATGTACCACACTGTCAGTGCCCATTGTTTAAAAAAAATGCCCATCTTTTGCAGATTCTAAAATGGTGCAACAATAAGTGTTACGACTTACAGGAAAAAAGTTATTGCTTTTCGAAACAAAAAGGAGCCCAATTCAGAAAAACAATTTATTTGAAGTTCAAGGGTTTACAAGGGTTGTAATTTTTTTCTGTGTGGTCCAAAGCAAAGGTGTGGATACACTGTACACTGAAGCACCACATACCAGTATTAAAAAAAAAATTATGTACAGGGTTTTCAAAAAAAAAATTTTTTTAATTTTTTTAAAAATCGTTACCTTGCCTTACAAATTTGGTTATAATTTCCAAAAATGACGGTTTTTTTTATCCATTTTTTTTATTATTATTGCTGATCACTTGTACTTAGTACTCCATTCGTTTTTTTTTTTACAAACTGAATTTAATAAAAAAAATTAAGTTTCTTTCAAAATTCAATACTCACTGCTAGCAAATCGTTTGACTTTCAATGCTTTTGGTGCAAAAAAAATGTACCACACTGTCAGTGCCCATTGTTTAAAAAAAATGCCCATCTTTTGCAGATTCTAAAATGGTGCAACAATAAGTGTTACGACTTACAGGAAAAAAGTTATTGCTTTTCGAAACAAAAAGGAGCCCAATTCAGAAAAACAATTTATTTGAAGTTCAAGGGTTTACAAGGGTTGTAATTTTTTTCTGTGTGGTCCAAAGCAAAGGTGTGGATACACTGTACACTGAAGCACCACATACCAGTATTTAAAAAAAAAATATGTACAGGGTTTTCAGGGTTTTCAGGGTTTTTTTTATTAAATTCAGTTTGTAAAAAAAAAAAACGAATGGAGTACTAAGTACAAGTGATCAGCAATAATAATAAAAAAAATGGATAAAAAAAACCGTCATTTTTGGAAATTATAACCAAATTTGTAAGGCAAGGTAACGATTTCTAAAAAAATTAAAAAAATTTTTTTTTTGAAAACCCTGTACATAATTTTTTTTTAAATACTGGTATGTGGTGCTTCAGTGTACAGTGTATCCACACCTTTGCTTTGGACCACACAGAAAAAAATTACAACCCTTGTAAACCCTTGAACTTCAAATAAATTGTTTTTCTGAATTGGGCTCCTTTTTGTTTCGAAAAGCAATAACTTTTTTCCTGTAAGTCGTAACACTTATTGTTGCACCATTTTAGAATCTGCAAAAGATGGGCATTTTTTTTAAACAATGGGCACTGATAGTGTGGTACATTTTTTTTGCACCAAAAGCATTGAAAGTCAAACGATTTGCTAGCAGTGAGTATTGAATTTTGAAAGAAACTTAATTTTTTTTATTAAATTCAGTTTGTAAAAAAAAAAAACGAATGGAGTACTAAGTACAAGTGATCAGCAATAATAATAAAAAAAATGGATAAAAAAAAACCGTCATTTTTGGAAATTATAACCAAATTTGTAAGGCAAGGTAACGATTTCTAAAAAAATTAAAAAATTTTTTTTTTTTTGAAAACCCTGTACATAAATTTTTTTTAAATACTGGTATGTGGTGCTTCAGTGTACAGTGTATCCACACCTTTGCTTTGGACCACTATTTACGCCACACCCTGTATTTAGGGTCGGCGCAGTATGTTTTTCTCCTCGTATTCTATCCTTCCACAGGCGCCACTTGCAAACTTCTCCTTATATACTCATTTCTTACTTTGTCTATTCTTGTCACTCCACACATCCATCTCAACATTCTCATCTCCGCTACATGCAGTCGTTTTTCATCCATCTTCTTAACGGCCCAGCATTCCGATCCGTACAGTAAGGCAGGTCTTATGATGGTCTTGTAAATTTTGCCCTTCAACCTTAAGGGCATCCGTGGATCGCATGTTGTTGCTGTGACCTGCCTCCATTTCATCCAACCTGCGTTGATTCGATGTTTAATGTCCCTGTCAATATCGTTGTCATTTTTTTTTTCAAAGCAATAGTATCGATATTATCGATAGTTGAGGCAAAAGCAATAGTATTGATAAAATATCGTTAGACTATCGATAGTTGAGGCAAAAGCAATTGTATCGATTAAATATTGATAGCATCGATAGACTATCGATAGTTGAAGTAAAAGCAAAAGTTTCGATTATATCGATGGACTATCGATAGTTGAGGCAAAAGCAATACTATCGATAAAATATCGATAGTATCTATAGACTATCGATAGTCTAGGCAAAAGCAATAGTATAGATAGAATATCGATAGTATCGATAGTATACCGTTAGTAATGATAGTATCGATAGTTATGATAGTATCGATAGCTCCGTTTATATAAATACTATCGACACATAGCAATACCTATCGATACTATCGATAGTATCAAAGTTCAATATTAAAATCGCTATCGAACTGATACAGCCTGACTATTGCAATAACTATCAATACTTTCGATAGTGGCCTTATATTCAATAGTAGGAGTATAAAGTAGGAGAGAAAAGGTATTTTCCACCCGGCTATCTACACATGAAAGTTCAACTTTCCGAACAGGTGAGATGAAAAAAAATGCTAGTAGGTCTGGCCAATGAAGCTGAACCTAGACCTTTTTTTGAAATGTCAGCACTAACTGTCATATTGTTGATTTTTGAGGTATTTTATCTACATACTAGAGCACCCGCATCGACACACATGCATACATGTCAGTTACACGGCCCATTGAGCAGACTTGGGCAGACAAACCCACGAAGTGACACGCGGGGCGCCAGCCGGTTCGCTGTCAAAGACGGACTTTCGAAATGCAGATAGATGTCATTGAACAAAGTAGGTTTTATGAAACATGTATAAAATCATCTTTATTTCGGATGACAGTTGTCAAAATTGAAACGGCCATATCTCGGTAACTACCCACCCTGGACTACTGGTGTGTAGGGACACATTGTAGGGCTCGACATCTTAATTTTGGATGACAGCTGTCAAAATTGAAACAGCAATATCTCGGAAACTATCCACCCAAGACTACGGGTGTGTAGGGACAAATCGTAGGGCTCGACGAGATCTTTATTTCGGATGACAGCTGTCAAAATTGAAACATTCATAACTCGGAAACTAGCCACCCTAGACAACAGGTGCGCATGTTAAAAAAAATTTACAATGCCTCCGAAGATTGCGGGAACTGCAGGGTCTGTGAATATTTTTCATACACATAGAATTTAAATATATTTTTTAAGGCTCAATGATGTGTAGGAGCAAACTCGTAAATTGTACCTCGTCTCATCGAACTGACAATGTAAAAACGGGCCCGTTTTACTAGGAGTGCACTGTCCTATCATACCAGAGTAGATTGGCAACTGAACATAAAAAACATATTTTTATATGTTTACATTCATGTTATTTTTTTAAGCCTGTTTGCCTAATGATAACAGATTATACGATAAAAGCACGACAGAACACCCGCAAATTGAGTACTTATAAAATTCAGTAACTCATTGTAATATTGGCCTTAAATTTTGGACCAAAACACAATAACTTTTGCAAAACCACTAACAAGTACAAGAATCATTAATCCATTGTTTTTCTGAATGATCATATTTATAATTTTATCATAAAATTTAAGTAATGTATAGGAAACCATGGAAAACTACGAACTATTTTAGTTAAAATATTCAAGTAGGTTTGAAATAAAGAAAATAAAACTCAAAATAAATATTCATTAAAATCATTTTTCAAAATCGTTATTAAAATATTCTCCGTATCCACCAGTAGCCAATTTTCACTATTCGCACTATATGACATACCAAAAATTCGTTATGACAACTATGTCAGTAATTAATTTAAAGAAACTGTGGTGATCACATAGACTTTCTTGTCGAAAAACACTACAACACCATATTAAACCACTTTTATTTACGAAAACGAATAGTTCTCGGTATTTTTATCACATAAAAATTGCAGTTGGTCGAAAATTAGATTACGCGTCCACTTTGACACTAATCATTATGACAATTAATGACATGTCAATGACGATTTGAGGTTTCTGTTGCCAGTAAAAGAAATTAGTTCCAGTTGTTTTCCGCAATATGGCGAGGTCCCATATATTCCTGGTCAGGCTATACATATTTGAACCATGAAAACAGCTCATATTACGTAGGATATAGAGGTGGTCTTAATGTAAAAGGGGGGTAGCCTGACATACTGTGCTGTTAATTAATAGATAATAAACTCATTATTATATTTGATATGATAAATAATCTTTAATAAAAATATGACTCATTCTAAAACGGAAGAACGAATAATAGAAAACGAATAATAGCCTACCTATCTATACAAAATGTTTCTTTCACCTATGCTTTCACCTGACCACAGACCGCTTAACGCATTCAGTGTGGCTGGTGGCAAGCATTGTGGCAAGTCCTTGATAATCACTACCAGAATATAACGTAGTGATCAATTTCTCTATGATAATCACTAGATTTGTCAAGGCAATGTCACAACTTGTCAAGACAATAGGCAATGTCCACCAGTACATAAATACCTACCTACCTGATAAAATAAAACTAAAATGGTTACAAAATAAAAATTCAAATTGTTTTAAAAATCACGTGCAATAAAATATTCCATCGCGTTAAATGTGCTTGAGATTCCATTTATAAACAATAAATTAAAGATACCATAAAAATGGGTTGTTGTGACGGTCCTGAGCCCTGTTGTGATGCTTCGATGTTCAGCAACCCGCACGTACTTTACATTAGTGCGATGCTGATGATGATCATTATTTACCTGTCCTGGTGTTTATACAAGTGCCAGCATTGCCAAAGATGTTAATACTGTAAGTACCAGATTTCATTATCAGCTGATATGAAACCTAATTCTATCGTAGCAGCCGGCAGCCGTCGTATTAAATCCAGATAGCTAGACAATATTTTCTAACCTTTACAAATACGAAGGGAAACCTTTTGGTAGCAGCATGAAGGGGTCGAAAAACGGGGACCCTTCACGCTGCCACCAAATGTGAGAGGATTCACTTGATAAAATGACCTCCAGAGGTGGGAATCGAACCCGCGTTCCTCGCATACCAGGCGATTGCCTAACCTCTTGGCCACCCTGGCGTTGGCAGAGCCAAAATTTTCTCGCTGTAATGCCGCGTTGCTTTCACCAATGTTATTGATTTACTTATTTTGTTTTTTTTTTGCAAATAACCGCAATACAAACAAAGAGTGCCGTGTGTACGTTACAAGCCACAGTACAAGGACACCGTACCAGGAGCAAACATCAAGAAACCGATCAGTACGAGTAAGTGCGCTGTTTCCTATTTTTATTTTCTTAGTTTTCTCCTTGTTAGTCATTAATTTTCTTAGCAATTTTTTCGTAGGACTTTAAGCAAGTGCCTTTCTGCTTTCTGTGGACTACACATAAAAAAAAATATAAATACAGTCCTCTAAATATCAAATTTTTTGGTACCACTAGTTACCCCTTTTTTGTTGGTAAAAACATCTTGGAAAAAGTATGCCACACCATATTCTCAAGAGTTGACTGAATTTACTAAAACTATAGGTAGTGCATTTAAAAAGAGGTAGATGGGTCATAAGCGCGCGGAAATTGATTGCCTCAAATTGTGTAATTTGCTCAATTTTGCATTTAAACATACGTAAAAGAACGTGTGCTCGGAGCATCAAATTCGAATCGCCGCGCAGTGCGGGATGACAGTTCTACCTCTTTTTTAAATACCTACATACACAGTCAGTGAACACAATTTTACGGATTAGTTTTAAGTTTTTGACATTTTGTATAAAATCTGACGTTTCGAACACTTTACAACGTCCTTGGTTACGGATAAACTACGTTGACTGAAATTTTGTGTAGATACAATGTGATATAACAAATGGTAAATACTTGGCGATGACGAAAAAACACTGTAAGCTTTTCTGTCTTGGTGACAATGAGAATGGAACCACCTGAGGAATATGATCTTCAAATCAAAAAAAAAGAATTTTGAAAATCGGGCTAGAAATCGGTGGAGAAATCGGTGAACATCAATGATCATACTGCATATCAAAAGAGGTAGATGTGTCATTAACGCGCGGAAATTGCTTGCCATAAATTAAGCAATTTGCGCATTTAAATTTCGTACACCTGACATTTGACACGTCAACTAACGTGTGCGCGGTGCAAATTATTTGAATCGCCACGCAGTAGGAGATGGCATGTCTACCACTTTTTTAATACACATACATAAATGTTCTATTAGCAACTATTCTGTTATATCAGCAGTTTTTTTTATTGCCATCATCTCTGTCATATGCTCAGTGGTCATGCATGACTTTGACATACTTAAACAACTTTCTGTCAATGTCATTCATTCTGTGGGATCAAAATTTTGTTAGGTAAAAAAGATAATGTAGTTTTCTGTAAAAATCCTTTTCTATTATCTAAACTCCAAGAAAATGGAGCACTCGTTAAAAGCACCGTGAAGTCAATGATGATGAAAGAAAAATGGGAACGTGTTGCAAAAACTGTACCGATGATACCTGGATGATATATTACTATCAGCACAAAGGAAAAGGGTTTATCGTAGGGCTGATCTTAATCATTTGCTTCCTTGCCTACCGCATATTCCGATGCCACCACCCCCGAAGGAGATTATTATGCTGGTGAAAACACTTGCTGCTTTTTTGGTAAGCCACTGAATGATAAACAAAAATGTGTTTCGTAATCTTTAATCTCCAAAAAAAAAACACTTAAATAATTAAAATATTTGTGGTATATCTACAATATATTTTGATGTGACCTTGCCTCATATCAAATCAAAATATCAGTAGATTACTTAATTATTAACATTCACGTTTAGGGCGTACACCTTATGTTATGAAAAAACAAGAGTAAATGCAATAACTGAGGACTTACAGAAGATTATAATTACATAGCTACCTATCATACCTGATTTGGAGGCATTTTACTGTTATAAGTAAATCTAAACCTAAAGAACTTAAGGTTATGTAATAATGGTTACAGGTACCTAGGGTAGGTACTTAATCTTTTAACTTCACGTTTTTTTTAATATTTCGAGCACTAAATGAAAATAAAGCTAAGAACGTGGTATAAGAATGGTGCGTTAACAAAGCCAATAAAAAAGAAATTAGTATAGCTACCTACTTATAGTTAAATTTGACCAATTATTCTATAATTTAAAAAAGAAACTAATTTTTTTTTCGTAGAAACGTAGAAAGCTGCTAAATATTTTAAATACTTGCGTGGACCGTATCACAATATTATTTGCTATGTCAACATCTTAATGGATTTAGACGTATAATTTATACTTAGATATAATCAAATTGACAATGACTCGCACCTTAGGTAAACAACGATTGATTCAAATGCTAATACAGGTCTTGCTGAATGGATAATCATCTGGCGTTTTCTTTCAGATTGCTCTGGAAGTAGGCCTCCTTCGCGACTAAGAAGAGTTGCGCCGCGTTCTTTTCACCAGTCTCCTTGACCATGGAGCTGAAGTGACTGTTGGGGTCGCTGAGCAGGATGTAAGGGTGGTCATACTCCACGACGCGGCCGAAGCTCATGACCAGCACGCGGTCCGACTCCATGATGGTGTTCAGCCGGTGCGCGATGGTGAGTACCGTGCATGAACCGAAGTGACGCTTGATCGTCTGCTGGATGTAGTTGTCAGTCCTAAAAAAATTGCATGGATTACCAACAAGAGATTAACTTTCAAGCTTATGGTGGTGATGGAATGGATAAAGTAATGGCAATTAAACTGGTGGCTGCTTATTGTCAAAATGCATTTAATCGATATCATCTTTCTCTGTAAATGGTAAAAATACCGTTCAATAAGTAGATTTTTTTAATTAGGTGCTTCAATGTTACATTTTTAATTTTTTCTAGCCACTTTTAACGATCACACTCTATTTTTATAAAAGACGATAAATTAATTCATCAAGTTTTTCTAGTTAGATAGGTAACAGTTGGCAGAACGACAGGATACCCATTACGAACAGTTTTTATTTCGTAGGGAACAGAGGCAGACTTAAGGTCAAAGTGGGGTAGTCTCACGTGCAGCCATAGTTAAAGAGACATACATAAAGATACTTATTTTCAGATTTAAAGAGATATCACAACTGATACTCACTGAGGATCTACGTTAGCAGTGGCTTCATCCATAATCAATATTTTGTTGGACCTGAGCACAGCCCGGGCCAAGCACATCAGCTGCCGCTGCCCCACGGAGAAGTTTGATCCACCCTCCGTAACTTTAAAGTCTAACGACGGTACAGCGGCCTTCATATCGACCTAACAATCAAAAAGAAAAAAAGTGAAAAATTTGAATAAATATTTACACCTATAAATTCATATTTTTTTGCCAACATACCTGCTCCAGTGCCGCCCAAATATCGGCATCACTATAGATGTTAAATGGATCTAGGTTGTATCTGATTGTTGCTGAGAACAACACAGGCTCTTGAGGAATAATTGAAATTTTAGATCGCAGCTCCTGTAAACAATGCTTTAGTTTAGCAAAGGAAAATACAATTTTATAAGTTAATTAGATGCACAATTTACAATTTATTACCTGTCTAGCAAGAAGCGATGTGTCAATCCCGTCGATAGTCACTTTTCCTTCAAGGTATGCAAATCTGAATAACGCTGAAATCAACGATGATTTACCAGCGCCGGTCCTACCAACGATGCCCACCTAATACAGAAAATAATATTACTTCAACGACGAAATTAAATATAGGCGAGCGACTTTAGAAGTTCAAGCAGTCCCCAAGCAGTAGGGTCTATTTATGTTGTGAGGTTTACATGCATAAATAAATGAGTTTTTATGACAAAGCGTGAACACTCCCACTTGTGGGGTTTTCCGAAGTTAGTACAAAAATAACTTTTCAAATACAGCAATGTTCAAATACAACATACCTTCCATCCACTCTCGACAGTTATATTCAAATCCCGGAGCACCGGCTCTTCTGTGGGCGAATATCGCATATTCACGTTGTCAAAAACTATTCTTCCGTGCGATGGCCACGATGGGATCGACTCGATCTCTGCGAAGCACAGTGCAAATTAGTTTTTCTGTTGAATAACTCGGCACGTGCTTTATCTCTTTCCAACTGCCTATAAAGACGAAGGGCCAGGGCCCGTAGCCAAATGGCAATTTATTCTTAAGCGAAGTTCGTTATTGCTAACAAAATGTATGAAACTGACATAAGCTATTGAAAAATCACGTGACTTTTGGACACATATTTTGAAATTTCGTTGGCGATATCAAAGTTCGCTCCCGAAAGATTGCCACTTGGCTATGGGCCCAGGAGTTCTAAACAAACGGTTCAAACTCATAAACATTGGATCATGAAAAATATTGTACTAGTCTTTTCTTCCTATAATAATAGATCTTACCGAATAAACCTACCTGTTTAAGTAAGACGACTTTGTAAATTTTAAGTTAAATAAAATAATCCTCGAACTTGATGGAACTTTCAGATTTAATGTCAACGTACTTATAACAACTTTTGTATGTACCTTTAAGGAACAATAAAAATGTATGTTGAGGCGAAGTTAAAATGATACATCATAATAATTTAATGCGTTCACACATTGCATGCCGAATAGGTATATGTAGACCGCCTAATTGAATCCTCGCCTGCCCGCGCCCTTGTACCCTAAGGGCGCGGGGGTACGCTAAAACCGGAGACCATTAGGCTTTTTGCTTACTACGAAGACTGCTATAATGCGCGTTGCTGTTCAACAATGTAGAGCAGCATGACTTACGTCAAATGTTGCCTTGTGGATACAAAGATTTAACCCATAAAAGCTATGTTCGGTTACCAATAGAAGCTATTCATGACATTAGATATATACTCACGGCCTTCGAACAGGTTCGTTTCGGTTTCTATGCGCGTGTAGTCGAGCACCCTCTCGACGCTTGTGAGCTGCGCGATGAACTCCACCAGCATGCGCGCGCCATGCTGCAGCATGGCCGTTAACGCGTTCGTCTGCGTCACCGCCAGGCCCACACTGCCCACGGCTATCATGTCGCCTGCAATGTGGAGTTTTCCAGTGAGTAACTACTTAGTTACTAGATGCCGCTAAGGCTATGGTCTCCTATTTTACGCTATACGCGGCATCCGAAGTCATCGTCACCTTTGCGATCGTCGTTTGTACGCAGCGCGACCATTGTGACGCAGCGTGCCGCTTGACGCTGTATGCGGCATACGGCATTTATAAAAGGCCATAGCATTTATGACTTAATATGTATACTTATATAAATGATGTTTTTTTTTTTTTGCTGAGCAGTAGTGATGTGTAGTTTATTCCTGAAGACTAGCGCCACCTCCTGACGCGAACTGACAATGACTTGACAATACCTACAGGAAAACTATCCTTGTATAACTAGTTTATTTGTTGCTTGCTCGTTTTCATAGTACCTACTGTTCGCGTGCGCGATGGTGAATCCTTAACTTTTTAAGGCTCTTTTTGACATCCCTCTTTGCAATGGAGGAAAGTTGATAAGTACTACCCATGGTACTATCTAAGTTTTCGAACGCTCATAATCATTACGCTAAATACATTTCATGTATGTAAACTTTGAAATATATGACTACATTCTGTTGTTTTAACTAAACACTTGAAGAAACCTCTACTTACCAAAGTCCACATATATAAACACAAAAATTACTGCAGTGAGGTATAATAGACAGACGGTATCAAGATAGAGTCCAAAGGAGCTGCCACCGCAAAGATATCCATTCCAGGAAGCAGTATGCAAATCCTGTAGCAGGAAAAAAGAATGCACTTTTGTATACAAAGTAAGTCAAAAAAATATATTAAATAAGTTAGGACTTATAAATATGTACCTGATGATTGTCAAATTCATTCATAAGTCTATGTTGAGCTCCTGATGACCTGATTGTAGCGATGCCATTTAACGAAGACGTTACCATACCAAACACTGGACTTTTTGCTGTAAGTAATTTAATTAAAATTTAGTAAGACTTTTTAGAATCTTAACTTCAAAAATGTTTGTTCGTCCATTATTAACCACTTTAACTTACTAGTTCCTTCTAATCTCTTGATACTTTGAGCAGTCTTTAAGTAAATTTTAACCATAAACACGAAGATTACGAGTAAAATAAACGACGGAATGAGTGTCCAGTACAGGGCAATGGCGTTGAGCACTAAGATGACTAGCAAACTGCTGTAAATTTGGACGACATCCAATAGTGTGCGTGGTAAAATTTCGTCCAATGCTCCCATGTCCTTTGTGAATCTATTAAGGATTCGCCCTGAAAAGCATACAATTTCAGTTATACACAAAAGAAATCGTAGACACCTTCAGTTGTCCTAAGACAGAATACAGTCATCAAGATACCTACCCGAAGAGCTGGTATCAAAGAATCTCATTATTCCCTTTATCATAGTGGAAAACATGTAGTCGTGAAGGTTCTTTGAAGCAGTAACGATCAGAGCTACGAAAGGAAAGATTCGTAAATGAGTCAATAGGATGAGGATGATGACCAGACACCCATGGATGATCAAGTACTGCCCCGTCGTGAAAGGTCCTACTTGCACATCGAGTCCAGCATCTGTACAGAAAATATTATTATGATGACACGCTGATAATTATAAAAATCATTGACTCGTAGCTGTGATTATTAGGATGACTACTCACTCACTATAGAGGTAAAAAAAATCTAAATACAGACTTCATCGTGTGTTAAAACAGTATATATAGCATAATTTTGTACCTGGAGGACCACTTTCTGCTTCCTCTCGAGCCATGTTGTTGGACCTAAAAGCAAAAATTAAAATTATAAGTCAGATTTTTTTAATTACATGAACATAATTATGCTTATCATTTTAATTTAATAACAGGGGTTTGTGCTCGTCCACTCGATTATACGAAAATTAAATTTACGCTAAGGTATCATCTTAGGTTCTGAAAACACTACTCTTCCTCGAAGACTTGTGTTAACGTCATAGAGTGCACTGTTTTGTCACCGAACGTACAAGTTACAGTTTTACCAAAAACTAATCCAGAAGTCTGTTGCCCCGGTAGCCGCAGCCGCTAGTAGGATCATGCTCATGGTGAAGAGTATGAAGCAGATGTTGCCTCCAGACTTGAAGTAGGCGGTCACCACCGACAACTTGAGGTTGCCCGACTGCCGTTCCTCCGCCTCTTGCTTTTGAGCTTCGAACTCTTCGAAATCGTCGTTTTCGTTTGATGACACAACAGACACCGTCCTTTTAAAGTCACGCTTCTCTTTGTCTTCAGCGATCTGAGGAGATAGTAAACAAATTAACTGCCTGTAATATCAAGAAAAAATAAAATAGGGTACTAAAAACCCCGGTAGTGGTCAATATATACATACGAGCTACGAAAAGCTCGTCTTTGCAAAAAAAAGTGGTTCAATATTATTGTATCACTGTGACATGGTACATGTAACAGTCAGGCTAATGATAAATTAACAATTTTCACTAGTAATTCAACGTCATTAATAATTTTGTAATTTATCAACCAACGTTGATAATTATTTTTAAAACCTTAGCAATTATTTTGCAAGTTTTTACGAAATCAAATTGAATTTTGCTCAAATTGAAATTCAATTTGATTTCGTAAAAACTTGCAAAATAATTGCTTAAGTTATAAAAATAATTATAAGTTAAGCTGATTTCATCTTAACTGATGGTTAAATATTTGTAAAAATATTTCCATTGGTTGGATACATGCGGGTACATTCCCCAAGTATTGATGAAATCGAACGCCGGCTCACTGGCGTAGCAAGCACTTGCAAAAATTCTTCGGCTGACTAACGTCCTCCGTAGCTTAGTTGGTAAGAGCACTCGCCCGCATAGCGAGGGGACGTGGGTTCGAGTCCCACCTGATGACACAGTCTATTAATTTATGTGAGCGAAATTAAATTTGATTTCGTAAAACCAACGTTGAATAAAATAAATTTTTATTATTATTAATTGCAGTTGAGATTTACCAAATAACACACCAAATATTGCAGAAGCATTGAATTTTCTATTAAAGTTTATAAAAAAAAATACTCCCAACTCCCACATAAAAATAGGAAGACACATAAAGATGCGCATTTTTATCGAAGTGTGCAAGCATAACACAATTTGGGTTTTACAGATATTAGCTACGCAGCTTCGTAGATCTAGATTCCCTTGGCTCACGTCCAAACTTGGCAGTTGCTCAGAGCACTTAACAGATTATCAGTTCATTTTTATTTCATTTAGTTGATTTTTATTTCTGTTTGATCGTAATAAAATATCTGTAGTTATTAAAAGGTTTAAGCTTATTATAAAATTGGCAGAAGATCTCCATTTTGAATCTTGCGGTGTGTTTCTAATTATTGGCAAAAGTCTCAATAATCAAGTTCTATACCTATCTCTGCGATTGCTAAAACGTTATTTGCAGACGTCGCATAATTGATTAAACGTCTGACGATGCTAATAATGGCGGCGCGGTTAGTTTTGGCCCCAAAAAGGGTTGAACATCTAGATTACTTTCAATAAATGCTAAGCGCCTGTATGCCGACCTCGTTCTGAACCAATTGAGGTCAGCTGAGTGCACGGATTCACGTCTTGACTTTCTCGAGAGCAAGAACTCTCTTCCTACTCTCCGAAATACAAACTTAATGAATTGTCGGGTGAATTCTAGAATCGTAGAGGTGTACGACAATATGACTGCTACGACGTAGTACTAAGACATTATATTTTATTTAACAGATTTCAGGAATCTCACAGCTAGGAATTGAATATTTAATTTAGTAGAAGAGTAAGGCCATTTATAAGTTTCCACTCAAAGTTAATGTGTTAGTAATTATGTACAACACTACTGTGCACAACATACAACTACTTACACCCAAAGAACACATCGCTCACAGCCTTTTTTTTAAGTGTTGAGACACTATGTTGAAAGAGGTCTAAGGTCATTGAGCTCATTGAAACTGTCAGCAGCCCTTATGAGGTATGAGTTCTGCTTATAATTTGTCCTTACTAAGGCAGTTAGCAAAAGTTTGGAATTTCTTAGGGCCCTGGCCGGAACACGCAAATATATTTAGCAAGCAGTTCAGGACAATTTATTAAACCGTTTGCTATTTTAAATAAATACGCAAGGTCTGCTATCGCTATCAATCAAGGTGTACATTGTACAATTGTATTTTATATATTTAGCACCACCTACTAATGTTTTTGTCTACTTTACTTGTAATGACTATGCTAAACTACTATTTGAATAAAATATCAATTTATTTTAGATAGGTACAGTCAGTTTTGTACCGTAACAGAAAAACGATTTTCTTCTATTTACTTACTTTTTCATGGTTTTACTTTGCGGTTTTCCATGTACCGGTTTAACCTGTTTTTTTTTTAAATCGATATGATGCCCGAGATATTTTGACATTTCAACACATAGATCTACTACCCCATATGTTTGTTAGGAAAGCTAAGTTCTAAGTCTTTTATGAAAAAAATGATATCAACATAGCGGTTGTTTATATTTTTCTTTTGCAGTATTTACAGTAAATAGCTAGGTATGTACTTACCACTCCTGATCCGACACTATCGGCATCTTTGTCTTTGCCTTCTTGTAATGAAGCGAGCATCATGGAAAATTCCTTGCCGCTTTGGATGAGCTCGTCGAAAGTACCCATATTTTCGATTTGACCCTGCAACACAAAAAATGTGTTTTACCGTGGTTGCACCATTTTTATTACTTACAATAAATACAGCAAAGTTTTAAATATATTGCTCTATAATACTCAGTTGCACTTGCTCTAGTTGCATTTCTGTCACTGCTAAAGTCACCGTCACAAGGTTACTTTCCGTTAACATTACGTATACGTAAAAACTAGGCTAAATAATTACATTATGGACTTCATAACAATTAGTAAAAGCTTCACCCCATTAAACACGATGATGTAATCGGCCGCCTTGAGGAAGTGTATCTGGTGGGTGACGAGCACGCGCGTGCGCCCGCGCAGGTAGCCGTTGATGCAGCCCTCGAACAGCAGCCGGCCGACGTTCGCGTCCACCGCCGACAGCGGGTCGTCCAGCAGGTAAATGTCCGCCTGAACATGGAAAATAATAATAATCTGTCTACGTTACGTCTGGTTTAGTCTAGAGTCAAGAGCAAACCGATCATCATCCATCGTTATCCCGGTTGTGCACTTGTACGGTCCGCTGACCATGATCCAGGATGGTAATTACAGTGGAGCGTCTGCCATGTAACCTTCGTGACCCTGTTAACAGGGGAACCTGACCAGTTTTAGATCATGGTTACACATTCAGTCGCTTGAATGTGCAAGTTTCCTCACAGTGTTTTCCCTCGCTGTCAGAGCATCGGTTAGTGATTGATTAGTGAAACAATAATTACATAATAATATATAATTTACATAACTTAGAAAAAGTCATTCGTACATGGCGGCACGTGGGATCCAATTGATGATGATGATGTCCTCCCAGACGTATCCGTCGACAGCGACACCCTTAGCTAGTGTTAGCCTGAACCCTTGCATGGGCGCATGGCCCTATCCTTGTCCCTATCCTTTCCCCAATCCCATGAGCTGATCCGATTATAAAAATATTTTAGCCTGCATTGGTTTAAAAGGTGGAACTGCCAGATACTGCCAGATATCGGAACTAGACACAAACTGTATGGTATACAGTCTAGTTTTATACAACACTAGCTGTTGACCGTATTTGGTCGTCGTAGACTCGATGCTACGAGTATTATGCATACTCCCATCTCCGTCCAGCATTCGTGATGTCGTGTGGCGAAGAGAGGTCACTTGTATCCCTGGATGTACCTACTTAGGTGGTGCTTCTACCAGTAGATTTCGAGACCATAAGCTAATTGACAATTACAGACGATTAACGTCAAGTTAAACACTGCGGTTTCTTAATTTATTTCACTTCAATGAGAAAACAAATATGAATAGTTAATAATAATATTGTTGTCACAATAGGGGCGGATTTGCAATAAACTCACTCGTAGTAGTATTACAATTATTGGCAAAGTAACAAACAATAGGCCGGATGACTTGCAAATTAAAATCTATTGTCAAAGGACCAAATAAGTCTGCCTACAAGAATAAATGAGTAATTTTTATAACAAAATACCTTATAATAAACAATGGTACATATCAATAACCTCATGCAAAAACACGCTCCACCTTAACTACTTACGTAACAAAATATTTAAGTACACTGACCTGCAAAAGTAAGTACATACTACACGTATTTTACTGATGATTTCATAACCTTTCTACGACCAAACTAGTACTTATTTGTTATACAAAAGTATTTTTTTAAAGTAAAAACACATAAAATAGGAAAAATATTAAATTATGATAACAAAAAGCACTCAAACTTTCTAATATATTTTTACACTTCATTAACATTAATATGTGGTATTACCTCCTCGGACAGTACGAGTAATTACACCGATCGATTACTTCGATTACTTATCATCGCTCTTACAGCAATTCGGTATGTAAAGTAAATTTTAAGTTATATGTTTTATATTTTTTTCTTGAAGTAAAGACCATTTTAAGAAAGTAATTTGAGTATTTTGACTTTTTTTCCGTATGATTTTAAATAAATTATTGAAAATGTAAACTTGTGTAGTCATAAGCATGACGATTTTCTCCGATATTAACAGGATTGTCTCAAGCAAACTTTTTTCTCGATTGGTAACTCACACAATCATGCAAATAGTAACGTCATATGAAAAATAAACCCTATCTTTAATTTTAGGTGGTGTAACTGTATAGTGATTATGGGTGTAAAATCTCCAAACGGTTTTGAAATTACCATAGGTAATTTTTTACTTTACAAACCGAATTCGCAATTTTCGTTTTTTAATAAAGTATTTTTATGGCTATATAACCTATTTACGATGAAAATATTATTTTAATCAATATAAGTAGGTTATATATTATTATTTTTTTCAAATAATCCCTTGCGTAAAAGTATCTGAAGCTTATTGTAATTTAAAAAGTGTAGTACCTACCACAGATATTACAATACTCAAGTACCTTTTTACTTTTGCAGGCCAGTGTATTTAAAATTAAATCATTACCTTCATAATTAACAATAATTGATTATGACTAGCACATGAGACTACCCATTTTCGTTGCAAAATGGCCCCTATTACAGTAACATAAGTTGCCTCACTGTTTAAGCCGGACATTCTAGTATATAATATACCTCTGCCTTAAATTATTCTGCGTCGCTCTTTAAAATGTTATCATAAGTAGCATTTTCCTTTGAATGGTAATGAAGTGAGATCAATGTTAATGATACGATTTGCTTTTATCTTTACTTATATTTCTTTAATTTTTAAGTAAACAACGAACAGCACAAAACGGGCCTCTAATACAAAATTAAAAGAAAATGACACAACCAGAGTGCTTCACTTGTTTATTTTACGAATTGGCAATTAAGTAATTAAGAAGCTTTCTATTAACTTCGCAGACAAAATTGCAAAAGTTGATTACTTGACGTTAGAAGGCAAACAACGACGTACTCGTGCAGTTCGACTATGTTATTGAGTTATGAACCAACTGTTTGTGCAACAAATAAGAAACCAATTACCTACCTCTCTATAGACGGAGCGGGCCAAATTGATTCTGGCGCGCTGGCCGCCCGAGAGGGACACCCCCCTCTCCCCTACTAGGGTCTGGTCCCCGTATGGGAATTGTTTGAAGTCTTTCTCCAGACAGCACGTCTTGCATACCTGAAAAACAATACCGCGTAATAATATTTTCCTATCGACATCCTTGGATTAGTATGCCCATCTCGACTTTGTTCGAAATATTAGTTATTCTACTTGGGATAGTCTTTGTTGAGAGTATGATAGAATTTCTTGTAATCAAGGCGTATAATCAATAGAATCTCTTCATTGCTTTTTACTGGTGATAAAATCATGATATCAAAGATGTTATTTTACTGAGGGTCTAGTTCATCTACATATGTTTAATTTTCAAACAGTGGTTATAATGTTATTTGACATATATTGTATGGAATCTGTGTCAAATAAACCATTAACTAACGTTTAACGGCTGTTTAAAAGTGGTCGAACTCGGGTCTAAGTCTGTCCCTACTTGTCAAAACAGATTTTGTTAAAAGGTGCCCTTCGGTGCAATGCGACTTGCGGCTTGCGGCCTGCGTAAAATGGGTCTCCTGTAGACTCTTGTGGCCCCATACTGCCATTCGGCTGTAGGTACTTTGAACTATAAGAAAGCCGCGTGTCAGGCAAGCCGCAGTCGCATTGCTCCCAAGGGCACCTTATGATTTTCAGGGCCGCACCACATTCATTTTGTTTTCCACATTAATCAAGTGCCAATCTATCTTGATAAATATCTTGTATTACTAACAAGTGGCCTATTTCGCGATAAATGATTATTATTATGATTTTGACGTACTCTTTTGTATTTCTCGGCATCGTAGGGTAGCCCGAAAAGGATGTTCTCTCTCACGGTGCTGGGGAACAGCCAGGCCTCCTGCGAAGCGTACGACAGCTGCCCGAAGACGGACACCGTGCCAGCGTACGGAGGCAGCTCCTTTAGCAGCAGCTGGAGCAGCGATGACTGGAAATACAACCGTTTATTAGAATAGGTATGATAATATTGCTACGATGGCCAATACTATCCAACAGAAGTTAGCCAACTACCCAGGAAAGGTTACCCGCGACTTTGCCCGCGCCAAAAGTCGGTATTCCCATATAAACCATGCCGCATTTTACCACCAAATGTTTTTATGATGCATCAAAAAGTTGCCTACGTTCTTTCCAGGGTTCTAAATTATCTCTATACTAAATTTCATTTAAATCTGTTTATTGGTTTAAGCATTAAGAGGTAACGGACAGTCACACTTCTGCATTTAGAGGCCTGTATAATATTGACTTTCGACTATTGACTGTAAAACTCGGAAACTAATTTTGGCACAACCCAGGAATCGAACCCTGAGCCTCTTGGACAAAAGTCAACGAGCTGATTACTTATTTACGAATAGGAAACAAATCGTCTACAAATTTAAAACTTTATAGGTAGTTGGCAGAGAATGTCTAGGTACCTACCAACATAATACAAACTTTTTTGTCTGATCCAAGTTCAGGCAAGTTGACGTAACTAAGCAAAACAGTTTTTTTGTTACAATTCAGCAACAGTTAATATTCCAAATACCTTTATTCTGACTCTGAAATTGAATATTTAAAACAATATTTTTATTTTAGTTTGAGGTTTCAGCATTGTGGTACATAAGAAGGTAGATTTTTTTTTTTCATGTATCTTTTAGTTTGAAACTTTAAGATCGGTTACATGACGAAAAGAGGAGGTTATGATGCAGAATGACATGATAAAAAAATATTGGTATCTTATCAGTCCTGACTCTGAAGCTCTCTGGCGCTGTTACATGTCCCCATATACCAATGACTTGTTCTGAGTTATGTACAGTAGTTGTTTCACTAACCGATGCTCTTATGGTGGGGAAAAACATCGTAAGGAAACCCTGAATGTGTAACCAAGATCCTAACTGGTCAGGTTCCCCTGTTAACAGGGTCACGGAGACCAGATGGCAGTCGCTCTACTGTAATTACCTGATCTGCTATATCCTGGATCATGGTCTAAAGCGGATACGGCGGTACCAGGATAACACTAGGATGATGATACCTTTCCTGAGCCGACGGCTCCGATGACGGCGCAGAGCTTGCCCCTGCGCAGGCGCATGGAGACGTTGCTGAGCGCGGAGAAGGCGGGGTCGCCGGTCCAGCTGGCCGACACGCCGCGCAGCTCCACCGCCGTGTCTCCCGCGGGGTGCGACGTGCTTCTGCGGAACTTGTCACGACTCATCGGAGCTACATGTGAGACAATTGAGAAAAGTTATATTTTTATTAACTCTCCCTTAAATATCCTACATTTTATGGATGTTTGTTTGTTTAGAAATATATTTTTTTACCGCGCTAACATAAATATTGCTCATTTTTACCCGACTGCGGAAGGAGGGTTATGTTTTTACCCGACTGCAGAAGGAGGGTGATGTTTTTCGAGAGTATGTATTTATGTATGTACCTATGTATAATTGATTGGCACGCCCTACAGTCCAAACGGCTAGACAGTTTTTGACATATGAGGTGTCATTGAATTTGTCAAAATTATGAGAATGACAGGCATAATAAATTTTTAAAATGGCGCCCGCAAACGAAAATAGAGGGAGGATTAATTTTTTCCTTACCATAGCAATATGGGTATCAAATGAAAGCCAGTACAAAAACCTGCATCATAAAATTTTTGCAGTTGGGTGTTTTGTTTTTTCAATAATTATGTTTGTTCGAGAGTATGTAAGTATGTTTGTATGTATGTATAATTGTTTGGCCCTACAGCCCAAACGGCTCGACAGTTTTTGACATATGAGGTGTTATTGAATTTGGCAAAATTGTGAGAGTGACATAGGGTATATAAATTTTTGAAATGGCGCCCGCAAATGGAAATAAAGGGGGGAGGGGGATTGATTTTTTTCTTAGCATAGCAATATGGGTATCAAATGAAAGCCAGTAAAGAGACCATTTTAAAAATAAAATAACTTTTGCAGTCTGGTGCATCCCCACGTTGTCATAACATTTTCCTGTGGTTTTCCTTAAGTTCTGATATTCAAATACAATTATCTAACCATCAAGAGTTGGAGTAACAACAACATAACAGCAAAATAACCTAATAATTTTATTATGATTATTTCGGGAAGCTATAGAACTGCAAACAGATTCAGGATCAGCATCAAATCTTTTCACTTACCGTTATTATTACTTGAAAAGTCATCGGATTTTCTGTGGTAAGACATTGGCTTAACCTCTTTGTCATTATTTTCTAACGAAGGAGCCAGTTTACTGAACAAGTTTTGCATAGGAGATGTGAAAGCCGTTTTATCAATCAAATCAGGTCGGTCCTCTGAAAAAAGAAATTTTTTTTCAGCAATGGTTATTTCGTTATAATAACATTTTATTAAGCGATTCCTACAAAAACTTGTCAACTCACAATTTAAATAAGCCTACTTAACCTTCATGGGGTGCCGTTTGACAAATGTTATAGTTAAAGTATTTTGGTTACTCTGTACAACTCTCTACGGTCATGTCGAACTGCCGTCTCACCGAATTATGAGAGTGAAGGAACAGAGAGTGCACCTGTATTGCGCACACACTTGTGCACTATAATATGTCCTGCGCTAATGTCTGTTGAGATAGGCCGCCGTCGAAATTCGGCTAGGAGGACATTATTATTATTACTCTGTACATGTTCATGATGATTTTACTAATCATATTGACGGTTTGTGTAATAAATATTCTGGATTAATTTTTAAAACGGCAATGTGAACGATAACCTCTACCTAACCTACCAATTCATTGAGCGACACTATGTCTACGTAAATTTCCACGGACATTTACCTAATAACAATACGGAAAATATAACTTTACATTTGACAACAGCATCGAGAGGTTGAGTACAGGAAATTGAAATTGATGGTAAACAAGTATACTAGTTAAGAATTCCAATATTGCGATATATTTCTTTTGGTTGTGAAACAAAATCTACTATTTGGAAAACGGAAAACAAAAACGGAATCGTATTAATAATTATTTTGAAATAAGCCTTTTGATACTCTGTGACAACACTATTTTTCTAACACGTTGAATTCACATGAAGCCGCTGAAAAATTTTTTAAATCGATCTTCAATTTTCCGAAGTACGGGAGTTTGAAATAGGTGGGGCAACCTAGTACATTATAATCGCGTGTAGACTTTTCCTTCAGACAGTTTTATTTTTTCAATATTAGAGCCAAGGCTTTTCCTTGTTGCAATTTTATAACATGTAATCTTGTCTATCTATACCTATATACCATCTACCTATATTATCTTTACCATCTGGTAAATATCAAATTATAACATTATTATCTTAAATTTTTAACAAAAATTGCTTAAATTTAAATTAATAAACTTGTTTTATATTCAAAACAAACTAAACGCAAAATAATAAGATTGTAAGCTTTCTCCTTCTTGTAATGTACTATTAGTTACTAATGATGCTGCTTTTCATAATAACATGTTTTATACATTTTATGTTCGGCAATCTAATGTGCGGGCAAGTGTACCTTAATATTATCATCCTTGACTTAATCAACATTACTTTTATTACATTGTATTCATTTATCCTTACTAACAATACAATGTGAAATTGAAACGAGACAGTAAAAACTATGATCTAATTTAATCTAATTTCAATAATAACTTTCCCCTCCTGATATATTTCGCAAAAAACCGATATCATAAAAAGCATCTAAGTACCAATACCTACTTGTTAGTAATTAAGTGTACCTTGTACCTTGTTTAGTATCATTACCCGCTAATTTCTAGTCATACGCCACTTGAAAAATACTAATTGTCAAATCAACTATCTTAAAATGTCTACACTGTTTTAAGAACAATGCTTTTTGCTAACTTTGATTATTCAAAGTAACTCAACACAAATAGAGGTGTGTCCCTAAGTTAGTAAGCAGGTAGAACTTGCGACAAGATCTGTGTCTTACCCAATTCTAGGAATTCTTGTATTCTTCCAATTGAAACGAAGAGCTCTGCTGTAAACGCAAGCACCATAGGCAGAATGAGAGTAATATTAATTTGCGCAGCATTCATGAACTGCTGCAGAGGGTATATCTGCAATCCAGAAAATAGGAAGCGTTGCGTAAGGTTTACTATAAAGCGTGAACATCAGGATATACAGCGCCATAAAATGTATCTAAGTCAATTCACAAATTAAACTAACTGCTTATCAGAGTTTTACAAGCCAAGTATGTATATCCGCGTATAGATTAGGTTTACTCGTTATTCATGTCAGATTCAACCTTGTCATAATAATATGGGTACAGTCGGCAATGCGTCAGTTTACCCATGTGAACTACAAAAACAGATTTTATTACGTAGAGAATAGAGGCCGTCTCACGGTCAGATTGGGGTAGTCTAACGTGCGGCCGTGTGTAGTATACTTGCGTATTCTTACTTTATAGAGATTAATAATTTAAGTAATTTATCTGCAAGCTTTAACGAAAATAAATATTGCACACAAAAATTAATCAGACGTTTTCAGGTGGGATTCGAACCCACGACCCTTTTATCCATACTAATATTATAAATGTGAGAGTGTGTCTGTCTGTCTGTCTGTTACTTCTTGACGCTTAAACCACTGAATCGATTGAGATGAAATTTGGTATGGAGACAGTACGAGACTCTGGAAAGGACATAGGCTATATTTTGTCGTGATATAAAAACATTAAGGGGGAGAAATGGGGGATGAAAGTTTATATGGAAAATTCAACTTGCGGGCGAAGTCGCAGGGAACCACTAGTATATTATATAGAAGTTTCGTATATACAGGAAAGTTAGGCTAGATGCATTAAACGGCCATAAAAATAATAAGAGTTGTACCAATTTTACTCACAACGTTCGCTGTCATGGAGTTGCCGAACAATACGAAGACGAGGATGGTGATGAACAGCGCAGACCGCTCAGTGAACATCATGAAGCCAAGGAAGATGATCCTAAAGTATGAAGCGGCCCGGACCTCCTTCAGCTCCATAGCGCGTGCCTCACTTACAACTTTTTGAAACGGAATCTCCCATGCGTACATTTTGATCACCTAAAAATTAGGATATAAATAAATAATAAATAAATAAATAAATTGTTTCAACAAACACACCTATTACCTAGTCCCAAACTAAGCTTGAGCTTGTGCTATGGTGACTAGGATAACGGATAGACATACTTATACAGGGTGTGGCGTAAATAGTGGTCCAAAGCTAAGGTGTGGATACACTGTACAAGGAAGCACCACATACCAGTATTTAAAAAAAAGTTATGTACAGGGTTTTCAAAAAAAAATTTTTTTTTTAATTTTTTTTTAAAATCGTTACCTTGCCTTACAAATTTGGTTATAATTTCCAAAAATTACGGTATTTTTTTATGCAGTTTTTTTATTATTATTGCTGATCACATGTACTTAGTATTCCATTCGTTTTTTTTTTTTTACAAACTGAATTTAATTAAAAAAAAATTAAGTTACTTTCAAAATTCAATACTCACTGCTAGCAAATCGTTTGACTTTAAATGCTTTTGGTGCAAAAAAAAATGTACCACAATGTTAGTGCCCATTATTTTACAAAAATGACCATCTTTTGCAGATTCTAAAATGGTGCAACAATAAGTGTTACGACTTACAGGAAAAAAGTTATTGCTTTTCGAAACAAAAAGGAGCCCAATTCAGAAAAACAATTTATTTGAAGTTCAAGGGTTTACAAGGGTTGTAATTTTTTTCTAACCAATCATTTAGTTTTTCTTTAATTTTGGTTATTCAAACGGCGTTTAAAATTTTTAGAACGTGGATCCATAAAAATGTTCTAAGCATTTTCAAAATTACCACGACGACTTGTGTCAGGTTATGAAATTTTTGTGGTAATTTGTCGTCGCGTGGTAATTTTTCCTTTCATTTAAAGTAAAAGGAATGCGACGGGACCTTACAGTTCAATTCAAGGTCGAGTTTAAAAAGGAAAGAGACAGCAACTCAAACAATAAAAGCAGTACCGTCGTCTCAGTCGGGTTAGGGTCTTAAATTCATAGCGAGTGTTTCTGTCTCGCTTCCGCTTATTGCTCTTGTTCCGTGAGTCTTCACATTGATGAGTCATGTTGATAGAAAACGACTGCTGACATGCGAGCGCGTGAAGCAGTTATTTTACTATCCGAGTGTACCACCGGATGATTGATTGGTGCGCCGGCGCTGCTTACACCCCCTCCCTCTCCTTAATTTTTGACCACGTCTCTATGATAGATGACAGAGTCAGTGCGATTTCGTACGTCGCATGCGCTTATCATTTGTGTTTCCTGTGGTTTCTATCTCGTCGTTAAATTGCTGTTTTTGGACTTTGTTTTGCTTCTTGAATTGGACTTGTTAATTTGGTGATCTCTACGACTTTTGCTACGTTATTTGGACTTGAAACCAGATTGGTTTTGCTTCGTGATTTGGATTTGTTGATTTGGTGATCCCTACGACTTTGGCTACACAATTTGGACTTGGAACCTGTTTGTGGCAGTAACGAATCAACCATGTCGCAGTACACGCCGCGAGAATACGCCGAAATGTATTTAATTTACGGCGAATGCGGATGCAATGGTAGAGAAGCAGCTCGATTGTACAGAGAAAGGTATCCTGATCGACGACACCCTGATCATCGGGTGTTTATTAGAGTGCATCAGGCATACCTTGAAGGGAGGATACCAGGTACAGGCGTTGGCGGCGCAAGTGAGGGACGCCCAATGGTCTATGATGACAATCAAATTTTAGAACTGGTACATGAAGACCCTACCACTTCAGTTCGTGCCATAGCAAGGAGGACCGGAATTTCTACCAGAACGGTGCATCGGGTGTTGAAAAGGCATGAACTGTACCCGTCTGTCCGGCCCATTACGCTGTTATCGTAAGAGAATTTTTAAATGCGACATTTCCTCAAAGATGGATTGGCCGACTAGGGCCTATAACATGGCCACCTCGGTCCCCTGATTTGAACCCCCTCGACTTTTTCTACTGGGGGTGCCTTAAAGAAAAGGTATATCATGAAGAAATCACTTCAGTAAATCAACTGAGACAAAGAATCGGAAGAGCGGCCGAAGAAATAAATACTAGCGGGTATGCACGCAGAATCAAACGTTCTTTTATTAGACGGTGCAGAGCTTGCATCGCCGCTAACGGTGGTCATTTTGAACATTTAGTATAGGGCCTAAACTAAATGTTCAAAATGACTACCTTACTGGTATGGTACACCTTATGGTTTTCTGTAAGTTTAATTTGTTAGTTTAAGTTTAAGATTTAAGTTAAGACTTTTGTTTTTTAATAAAGATGATTTCAGTACACCGTTTTTTTTTGTCACTAGAGTAACCTAAAATTTAAGAAAGAACTGAATAATTGGTACAAAAAAAACAACACTTGTAATGTAACTAACTTGAAAAAAATTGTTTTTCTTAACTAGGCTCTTTTTTGTTTCGAAAAGTAATAACTTTATTTCTGTAAGTAGTAACACTTATTGTTGCACCATTTTAGAATCTGCAAAAGATGGGCATTTTTTTTAAACAATGGGCACTGACAGTGTGGTACATTTTTTTGCACCAAAAGCATTGAAAGTCAAACGATTTGCTAGCAGTGAGTATTGAATTTTGAAAGAAACTTAATTTTTTTTATTAAATTCAGTTTGTAAAAAAAAAACGAATGGAGTACTAAGTACAAGTGATCAGCAATAATAATAAAAAAATGGATAAAAAAAAACCGTCATTTTTGGAAATTATAACCAAATTTGTAAGGCAAAGCCAATTTTTTTTGAAAACCCTGTACATAATTTTTTTTTAAATACTGGTATGTGGTGCTTCAGTGTACAGTGTATCCACACCTTTGCTTTGGACCACTATTTACGCCACACCCTATATACATTTATAAACATCCATGACTTAGGTACAAATGCTCGTGCTCATCACACAAACATTTGCCCCTTGCGGGATTCGAACCCGCAACCGCCTGGTTTAGAAGTCCGGGGTGCGCACCACTACACCAAGACGGTCGTCAACGTCAACGTCAAATATAAAGTAAAAAAAGAGTTATTAAGAGCTACGTCAGGATGTCTGCCCAGTGACTCTGCCATAAACAATGCATTACGATCTTATCCTATATCAAATTAATTATAACTTAGGTAGGTATATTATGAATATCTATAAACTGTATGTAAGTTTTATAAAAAAAATTAAAAATATTCGTAAATCAAATCAGGTAATTACAACCACGATCTGACCTCCTGTGACCCTGTTAACAGGATAACCTGACCAGTTTGGTAGTTCCAAGTTTAGTACTTTTATTTATATATTTATTAAACACTCAAACAACAACAACTTTATTGCCAAATTTATGATGGAATGGTTTTCTATTGCCTTCTCCATCCCACACACTAGCTGATATCTACCACTAGTGTGCTGGTTTACTCACAATGTTTTTTCTCTACCGTTAACTGGCGATATCTTTGAAAAGACTATAGGTGAGTGGAAATGCCAGAAGCTTCTGGGTGAGCTCGCTCCACCGTCGATTCTGTCTAGCTTCTACTTAGTCTAGAGTCAAGAGCACTCTTTTAAAAAAAACGTAAGTTTTGTAGAAACTCAGTGGTGCTGGCCGGGAATCGAACTCACGACCTCACGGATTAGTAATGAAGTTTCTTCCCTCCCCTCTTTAAACAGTATTAGTAAAAAGTTTTCAACATACATATTTGTTTTATTTATTGCAGAATATAAAATAAATACAGGGTGTTGTTTTGGTCAACAACTTCCGACTCAGGGCTGGTAGTATTCATAACACTGATGCCAAAAAAATATTAAAAAAATTAATATCAAAAATATTTTTGGACTTTCTTCATACAAAATCGATCGGTGATCGGTCAACTTTGTATGAAGAATTCCAAAAATTTTTTGATTATTAATTTTTTAAAATATTTTTTTGGCATCAGTGTTATGAATTCTACCAGCCCTGAGTCGGAAGCTGTTGACGAAAATAACACCCTGTATAGCCAAAGGTTGTTCAGTTTTTTTAAAACTTGCAATAAAAAGGTACCCAGTGCAAAAATAATTAAGGAGGATACACTGATTTGATTGATGATAATGACATAATATTTCTCGAAAACATAAGTAGATTTGAGAACGTTTTTGTAAAATAACTCAAGAAAAATATGCGTAGAGACGGAGAGCTGTAATTATAGTCATATCTGCTAGTATTACAAAAAATATGTCACGTTTTGTGTATTGTTATGGACATACGACCTTAGAATTCATATGACACAATGCACGCATAATATGACTGTAAACTACAATTTGTTATAAAGTTCTGCGCCAAAATGTTTTTACATTATAAAGATTAAACAGAATAGCCTAGATATATTCTTATTGCACAACTTAGTGGAAATACCAAAACGATGTAGGTACGTGTCTAGTCTAGATTAAATAAAAAAGATACGAAATTCGGCATGCTCGTAATTGCATCAATCAAAAATAGACCAACACAAACTACCTACGCGTCGCGTAGCAACTAGCAACCGGCTCCTAGATAATGACGAACTATCAAAGTACATTAAAGTAAACAGTATTGATGGCGAAATTCAGAGCATTGGCATTAATTCATAGACCATTCATTCATTCTAAAACTTAATATTCTAAAATTCTACTTGTCTATAGTAATATGAATATTTAAACCAAATGAACAAAACTGTTGATCTGTGCAAGTGCGTACAAACAAACGTATTTGTGTACCTACTTCATTCCTATGGTTGTAAATTTTACTGCTTAACAAAAATAACGTGGCGGACATTGACTTATTAACAATGATCGGAGTAGGTAGAGCTATTTTTTGTACTTGCGATACGTGGTCGTAACATGGACACTCCCGGAATTCTAATTTTCAAATATAATTTATAGTCAGAGAGCCCTGCCAATGCATGAGAGAAGCTTTCTTTTATCTTTGTTAATAAAAACAAATCTTTTCAGCAATTACTACCCGGGTTTCAGCTAAAGCTTCGGGTGAATGTCCATATTATAGTTAACGTTTGCGGTTGTTGAACTAAAGTAGCTCTACCTACTCCGATCTTTGCTTATTATATATATATATTATTAATCTATGGTTGCTAAATACATTTTTTAATTTGTCTATTATTGTACAAGTTAAATGTTAGGTATGTTGGTAGGCACCTATTATAATAATACTAAAGGTTCTTGTTACAAAAATTATTAGACAATGCCTAGGCAGTATGTCTATGTAGGTAATAATAAATGTATATGTACGACACATTATTGGCGTCACATTTAAGTAAATAAAGAAATTCATTTCAAACTGGCTACCTCATATTTAGACCTATTTTTAATAACACATTACTTTTTGGCAAACAATCTGAATTTATTACAGGTATCAAATTTATTTTAATAACGAACGAAACACAAACCAACTTTAACTCATCTAAACTAAATACACTAGAAAACTAACCTAAAACTTAAAAATAAAAAACAAATGACTTATTCAAAAACAAAACCGTGTCCTTGAGGCAAGGAGGCGAGAATGCTGGCTGCGTTTCCGCGTTGGATAGCAATGCTTATTCTCTATTTTTGATTAACACATAAAGACGAAGACACCAAAAAATAACAACAAAAATACATCGATAAATGAATGATTACATAACATCACTTAAAATAAAGTAGATAAAAAGCTTACCTGAATGCCATTGATGACTTCGCTCATTACTTTAATCCTATGATCAGTTTTCTCTGCAGTTTTGAATCTGATTTTGCCGAGTTGTTGACCAACGAAACCTGCGCATGTAAACAACAATCAGTACCAAAATCCGTACATGCACAACTTCTACGTACAAGAAGTAAATGTACTGAAATGGTAACCTACAGCTAAGTGTAACATCAATATTCAATTCATCAATATTTTATTTAGAATATACATCCATACGAATATCATAAAGGTGAAAGTGAAAGTGTGTCTTCATTGGCATGGAGATAGATTGAGTACCAGGATTGATTAAGTATAGATTATTTTTTGCCCCAGAAATCAGCCTTTAAGTGGGTGAAAAGAGGGATGGAAGTTTGTATGGGAAAATCAACCTTTGCGCGGAACGTGGTCGCGGGCAACCGCTAGTTTGGTATAAAGTTAGTTCCCGGGAAAGGACATCAAAAAGGGGTGAAAAAGGTGTCTACATTTTGTATGTAGCCCCGGAAAATGGTTAAATAGGTATTTACCCAAGTTAATAATAAAATGTTCTATAGTTCAATATTTTCATACTTGTCTTGTTACATTCTGATGCGGCATTTAAGCCTTCGGGCACTAAAAAGCAATCAGCCGTAAACTGTCTCAAATTACTTTAAGAATGCGTCATGATTGGTACCAACCTAGATAATAATAATTCTTATAAATATCGATTTCTTGATTATTACATCGTAGATACGCAGCTTTTTATTTCACCTCCTGTATGCCTGTACACCTACGTCTTAATGTATACAATACGTAGTTAGGAGAGGAATGTCTGTACAGACTCGTAACTTAATTATCTTAAAAGTTAAGTAAAATCATTATTTTTTTAAATAAACTACCTAAATTAATCTCCGGTCATGGGGATATGCTTGAGAAGTGAAAAAATATTATACGGTATAGTAAATCAGTTCAATTACACACCTTGTATGGGCAATGCTATAATGACGAGCGCAGCCAAGCCAATGAGGGCAGCATATCCGGCTTGCATGTACCCTAGGTAGCACACGGCGATGAGTTGCAGTGGGATAATCCAAATATAATGCATAAACAGCAACGCCATGTCAAACCGTTGCATATCGTTGGACAGAATGTTCACTACTTTTCCGGCAGTTGTATCTCCCAGAGCACCGTTGTTCATGCGCATTATCTAAAAAAATATTGATGAACGGGAAAAACCGACTAATTACAGAGAAATATTCTCTGTAATTATAGTTGGTTTTCCCCAATTTTATTTTTAGTTACGAAAAAAAAGTCCTTAAGAAAACCCGCGTAACTAGCCAGGGACCAACTCACCCTATTAGGTCTCATTTTTTCTGTCACTTAATAATTACTGTCTTACGCTTAAACAGACCAAAATTGTGGCGAGTAGAAAGAGGGTTGGGACAGCTTGGTCTGCTCTGGGCCCGTAGAAAATATGCCATCATTATGCCATCTAATCCAAAGCGAATTTTGCTATCGCTAACGAAGTGTATGAAACCGACATAAGCCATCACAAGATCACGTGACTTTTGCATACATATTTTGATATTTCGTTGGCGATAGCGAAGTCCTTCGAGCGAACTTACAAATGGATTGCATCTTGTCTACGTACTCAGCTGTGTTGGAACACCACAAACTACTAAATAACTTCTAATGATAGACATACTCGTATTTCCTCAAATTTTACTAACCTTTCGAAACATGAGAGAGCTGGTAGCTATCCTAAGTTTCATTCCGAACTGCTGTGCCGCCAGGTTACCGTGGTGGTTCAGTAACGCGGCCAACCAGTTACATACAATCATGCCTCCGCCGAACAACGCGGCCGTCTCCTTAGTCATCGTGGAATCCAAAGACCAAAACAGCAGCAGTTGACCGAACAGTAACGGTGTGAATGTTCTGTAAAGTTAAGAGGTTAGTTTACATGTGTACGTCACTCTGCAGAACTCAGGGCTCATAAGCAACTACGAGGGCTGTGAGCTATGGTGGAGCACTCAGGGTTAGTGCAAATTTATAGTCAGTCAATTTTGTTAAATAATGTAATTTAAAAAAAGTCTGCCTTATTAATAGAAAAATCTTATTTCATTTCTAAGAACGCTTTTACATAAGGGCGACAGTAGCGCGGCAGTCCTGGATGCCTTTATAATAAAAACAGCCGCGCTACAGTCGCGCTACAGCCGCGCTACAGTCGCGCTACAGCCGCGCGACAGTACCGCGACAGTACCGCTGCTACGCTTCTGACGCGCTTAAGTTTATAGTACGAAATTATCAGCAGCGCGGCGCACCTGAAGCACTACAGTCGCGCTGCTAAAGTCGCTGTAGTAAAGTAGGATAAAATGTTATTTTATGAAGACATCAATAATGGCTATAAAAGTATTCAGTACCTAAGTGTAACAGTGCCGAGCTGCATTATTCCAGCAGAAATAAAACTTAGTCCAAACGCTCTTATTAACACTTTGGTCAGTGACGGCTTCCGCCTAGCAGCTTTTGCTGCAGCTTCTTCTTCTAGCCAATATCTGAAAAAATAAACAATACGCACCTTGAAAACAATCTTCATCTTCGTCCGCATCATCGCTTACCATCAAATGTCTGCCTACTTATAAATAAAAAACCGGTCAAGTGCGAGTCGAACTCGCGTACTGAGTGTTCTGTACAGACAGACAAAGGTTTTCTATCTACGATATAACCAAAAATTTGCGGTTTTCGGGCTAGTTCCTTTACCTGTCTTACAGACCTTCTTACCTATTCGGTAAGTATTGTACTTACAACATTAACGGCCCCAGGGACGCAATGACAATGTCATTGCTGCTCAGATCATAGAAAAAAGAGATGTGTAATAACCTGGTCCTAACTCGGTAATCAGTCGCGAACATGGTGTCGCCAAAATCTAAGTATGTGTTAATACTACTAGAACACTCTTGTAAGCTTAAGGGACACAGTAATAATATTCACAACACTCATTAGCGCGCAGTTCACGCACAAAATGACTGTGAAATGTGACCATTTGACCAATCTGCTACGGAAATCAATAGTTCGGTTTGACCATGTCGCGTTCGCGCGGGTAACGCCCCCATTTCATAGGTATCTCTTCTTTCTATGATTCTTTGGTTTTATGGCGACATTAGTGACTTGGTGGTATTACCAGGCATCTCTCACTGTATGGTCTCTGTATGACTCTATCTCTCGATGTAATTGCGCGCGTTAATAGCCTACTCTCGAGCGCACCGACGTCGGTGCGTAAATCAGTAGGCTGCCAACAACCGGTCGGGCGCGCGCGTACGCACAGTTGAATTATTGGTATTACAGTCGATTCGTTTTTAAGCGAACTAAATAAGTAATATGGTTTACGTATCCGGTCATTTACTGTACAAATGCAACCAGAAGCATATAAGTCCTGAATTAGTCTCAGATTTAAATAAAATTCTGGACTTATCAGAGTCTCGAATGTTTGCACTTTTTAAATCTTTTAATTAGTCATCAATCACAATTTTACGGCAGGCTGAAAGTTCCCTCAGATGCTTTTTATAACTATGTTTGCATACATTTTTGAAAATCATAGAAAATGTTCCATGTTCGTGAGCGAAATTTAATTTAATTTTGTAAAAACTTGCAAACAACTTGCTTAGGTTATAATAATAATTATACATCTTTGTTCTCATAAACAAGTGACTTTCGTCCCACGTTGCCCTTGTTTTTCGCATAACTACTTACTTATTACAGCTGTTTGTACTATTCCGTTTTTTTCCGGGTCAACCGGGAATTGGGTACTTGACACTATTCACAAATAATTCCGAAACCCTATTTCTTGAAAATAATAGCATATTTTAAACACGCCTTCATTTATATATTTTATGTATCTGCAGTATTTGATTTTAATTAAGCTAAACTCGAAAAAAAGTACGTTAGTTGAGTATAGTGAAATGTGACGTCATAATTTAGTATTCCCAAACAAAATCAATGGAAGAAAATTGTTTTGACAGTTTATTAAAAGAACGTGAACGATTGGTGGTGTCAAGTAGCCAATTTTTCACATGTAAACATTTTGTAAAACACTAAATCATAGTAAAACATTTTTTATCTCACCTGTTCAGAAAGTTGAACTTTCATGTGTAGATAGCCGGGTGGAAAATAGCTTTTCCCTCCTAACTTATACTCTTACTATTGAATAAAGGGCCACTATGGAAAGTATCGAGAGTTATTGCAATAGTCAGAGCTGTATCAGCTATCGATAGTGATTTTAATATTGAACTTTGATACTATCGATAGTATTGCTATGTTTCGATAGTATTTACATTAACGGAGCTACCGATACTATCATTACTATCGATAGTCTATCGATACTATCATTACTATCGGTAGACTATCGATACTATCGATATTCTATCGATACAATTGCTTTTGCCTAGACTATCGATAGTCTATTGATATTATCAATATTTTATCGATACTATTGCTTTTGCCTCAACTATCGATAGTCTTTCGATACCATCGATATTCTATTGATACTATTGCTTTTGCCTCAACTATCGATAGTCTATCGATACTATCGATATTCTATCGGTACTATTGTTTTTGCCTTAACTATCGATAGTCTATCGATACTTTGATATTTTATCGATACTATTGCCATTGCCTCAACTATCGATAGTCTATCGATGCTATCGATATTCTATCTGCCTTAACTATCGATAGTCTATCGATATTCTATCGATATTATTGCTTTTGCCAAGACTATCGATACTATTGCTTTAGCCTCAACTATCGATAGTCTATCGATACTATCGATATTCTATCGGTACTATTGTTTTTGCCTTAACTATCGATAGTCTATCGATACTTTTGATATTTTATCGATACTATTGCTTTTGCCTCAACTATCGATAGTCTATCGATACTATCGATTTTCTATCTGCTTCAATTATCGATAGTCTGTCGATACTATTGCTTTTGCCAAGACAATCAATACTATTGCTTTTCCTCAACTATCGATATCGAAAAACTATCGATAATGGACTATCGAGCGGCAACGCTACCCACTTTAGTGCCGCTCGCGGACCAAGTGAAACGCCAAAAAGTACTGCTCGGGCGCTTCGCGGATATTAAATAGAAAGCACCTTCGATTGCACCACATTAAAAAAGAAATGCACTATTTCTTTCCTCACAGTCGAAATGAAAAATAGTATGTTTAACTCGGGTGAAAGAACCTATTCCACTCTCCAGCTCTCACTTCATTCGAGCGCCATAAACTTCTCAAATGGAATGGGTCACTTTCGTCCCTTGTATAACAATCTACTATTAAACCAATCTACAAATAAAAAAACCCTGACTTAATTATTATTATCGACGCGCCGCACCGGCCGCGCGCAGCTTGAAAGGATTTTGTATGGAGTGATTTATCTGTTACGTAGTAACTATTATATAATCTGTGGTATTACTGGTATTTGTAATATTCCGCCAGCATCATGCTACTGTCGGTTCACATGTCTTATAGTATGACGATTTCGAGCATGAAATTTAGTATATTGAGCACGTTGCTCACGAGTTCCTATACGAACCTTTTCAACACACTTGTGAGGAAAATGAAACATATATTGTATAAATAGAATGTGCAATTTTCAAAACGATATTGGATTGTTGGTTTCCACTAGATTTTACAGGTATTCGTTTGTTTTTGTGCTGCATTTAGTATTTCTGCCGGGGTTAAATCTATCAATGGTTCATCTTCTGTACTAAATTTTATATTTTTTTACAATATACCATACATGACCACACAGCAACAAATGCGATACCTACAAACAAAATATGAAAACTATTGCAAATGGCGCGCAAGTTTTTTTTCACGTGCCAAATGTATGGTGGTTGATTAATATATATACTGCCTACATTTTTAGTTAGGTTAGGTTTATAGTTAAGTTTGACTTGACTGCCTCGTTGGTCTAGTGGTCAACACGCTGGGTACTATCCACGAGGTCCCGGGTTCGAATCCCGGGTCGGGCCGAGAGTGTTTGGGTTTTTCTGTCTTGAAATTACTCAGACACAGGTCCAGAGTCAGGAAGTTGGTGGTGTCAACACACCTGTTCCTCGGAAAGCACGTTAAGCCGCTGATCCTGCGCCTGATCTCTACGGTCATGTCGGACTGCCGACTCACCAAGTTATAAGAGTGAAGGAACCTGTGTATTGCGTACACACTTGTGCACTAGAATATGTCCCGCGCAGTTGGCTAACCTCTGTTGAGATAGGCCGCCGAAGTAGAAATTCGGCTAGGAGGACATTATTATAGTTCAGTTTATGGCTATAAGAACGATGTGATAAGGCTCACTTTACGAGTAAGTGTTTTGAAACAATATTTATTAAAGTATTGAAACAGTCCTACCTAAAATTATTGATAGTAAGGCGGTTAGTATTAAGATCTAATCTTATCAAGTAGTAACCTTAATTAATTAATCGATCAAAGGTGCATAACATTACCTACCTTTCCCTTAGCTATTTTTTCTGCCTATAGTTATTGTTTGTAAATGTAATGTTATTTTTATATGTAACATATATTGTGTTTTATTTTTCAAATTTAAAATTGTACAAGATTTAGCTTATTTTGTTGTATTGCATCATAGCAAATCACCTGATTAATTTGTATTTGTCGGTTTGCGTTACGTTATTACACAATGATAAGTAAATTGAGGCGATAGTCATAATCAATTTATTAGCCGTACCTGAGTGCTCTGCAAACTTTTAATAGGTACTAGGTATATAAAATATTTGATTAGCTCTCAACTAACTGGCGACTGTCGTCTGAGTTCGTATACAAGGTTTTTCAAAAAACCCTTTTAAGCCTGAAATGCCATTGTTAATGAATAAAACTAAATGATGGGCACTGGCACTTTGATATAGATATTTTTATTATTTTATCGAAATCCGTAACCCTACAAAAATCTTAAATACGTTCAAAGGCCAGTCAAAGTAGCTTTGGTTAAATTTTAATAAGAAGTCTCTTGGTGACTTCTAATTAAGCCAGTCTTTTTGGCTACAAGACCTTTGCAGATCACACTTGGTGTTGGAATGCTGTAGGAGATCGATGATTACCTACTTATAAAAAGGTGTTAAGGTGACTAACCTTAACACTACCTACCTAACGTAGCTTATACAATAAGAAGGAAAAAAAATGATCGAAAGTCAAGGGATTAAAAGTCCTATATAATTAAAATAATAGTACCTAACCTAATCTACGTATCATTTCCTAGAAGAAATCTGATGAAATACATGATTTTTTCTTTTATGGGTAGATGTGATAAACTCAAAATAAGCCAACAAATCCATTAAAAATATACTTGGCGATACTAACATAAGCTTAAGCACTATGCACTTTTAGTTAACTAGGGGCCCTTACCTTTCTAAACAATCACCAACACTTTTAGAATCGTACTCATGTTTCGCTGGCACTAAATCATATTCTTCCAAATCCCTTTGTGTTCCACTGTAGTAAATGGGTAACATCCAACAAAAAAGAAATCTCGAAAAGAAGTTCGGCACAGTTTTATGCAAGGGAGATTCATATTTAGGAAATTCTGTTTTATTTTGTTTAGGCGCGTTACCGTTAATTTTTTTCGGATCCATGGTGATAAAGTAGTAAAGTAATAGTAGCTAGGTAATCGTATTATTTAAATCTTAAACTCGTTCATAATATTAATATGCGCGTGATTGACTGGCGTGCGATACGGCGCACTTTCAGCCGGCAGCGACTCGCAACTGAGCGCTCTACTTGAAAATTAGCTAATATTATTTTATCTTTTATAGGTACTAATCGTAGACGCACCACACGATCGTATAATCCCTATGACGATAGCATAACACCTACATGAAATGTAATTTTGCAAACTTTGCACCTGATAACGTTTAACAAGTACCTAATCATAGTGTATTAAAAAAAAGCATTTGGTAAAAAAACTGGAATCTGTCTGGAAACCGTTCTCCTACTCCGCGTTCTCCGAAAATGACTTAAAACACATGATTATAGGTATTACGTGAAAAAGACAAAAGCTAGTGTTTTTGTTTAAAAACATTATATGGGAGCTCCCAATTTCATTCCATTTTTAGGATTCCGTAGTCTACATGGAACCCTTACCCCGTTATTACAAAAACTTAGTACCCACCGGCACAGATTATATGTACCAGGTTCAAGCCAGGACTAAGCTATTAGCTTGCCAATTAGAAAAGCGTTTCTCTATTAGGTTATGTCACGAATGTGTCATTCATTCCTCTGTTGTCGGATATTATTTAGACCTATTTTAAACCTGGTCTAATTTTTAGGGTTCCGTAGTCTGACAAGGAACCCTTATAATCGTTCAGTCCGTCCGTTCCGTCCGTCCTAGTCTGTCACAGCAGAATATCGGAATCAGAATCAGAATCAGAATATTTATTTGCATAAAAACACGGTATTTGACGATGGTACATACGGTTCAATTAGTGCACATGTTTTGCCATTAAAAACAGCATGCAAAATTGAAGCATTGACATAATATTAAATAAGTAATGTCATTCATTAGATACAAATGTGTTATAAAATTACATTGGAAAAATATATTAAAATCATTGTTTAAGAGCAACCTTGTTTAGTTCATAATCCAAACAACAGATGGCGCTGTACCGTGTTAACTCGCGATATGTTAGTTTTTGCCGCGACGCGATCATAGAGTTTATTTTTGTTCTTCAATACACCTGACTTTTAGTCCAGTACTATTGTGGTTTTATTAAGTTAACCCTTTAGTAAGCTCCAGATCACCTTCGGTCAGTTAGGTGTTTGTACAATCATATTAAATAAATTAAATCATGTCAAATTAAATAAATTGTATTAAGATTCGTCAATAAAGTCTTTCATGTCATATATTCTTTCATCAATAAGCCACCTATAAAGTTTTTATTTGAATTGTACAATGTTTAGGTTTTTGATGTCTTCTGGAATCTTATTATATGTTTAAGGCACATTATCAGACAGCTCTTTTTGTATTTAGCAGACTTTGGGATAATGTCTAACACAAGCTTATTAGAATCCCTTTGCAGTCTCGCGTTCCGGTCAATTGCTTTCACAAACATATTGGTAATAAAATATAATAAAAATATATCTTCTACGTTTATGGACTGATTTGCACTTAACTTGATTCGAGGATACTTCACATATAGATCTCATTTTTTTAAATACAAAAAATTAAAATTACCCCTTTTTAAGGGTTATTACAAAAACTTAGTACCCACCGGCACAGATTATATGTACCTCCCCATATATTATGTAAAGGGGGGATGAATTATTTTTTGAGTGTACCCCCGTTATCGTTAAAAAGGACTATGAAAATAAGTTACGGTTTCCATACAACACTTTTTTATCAGCTTTACCATTTGCGAGATATAGCCCGCCAAAGTCGATTACACGGTGTGTCCCCGTCCCCCTGTAATTTCTAAAGTCTTGGACCTATAAGCTTTAAATCACTCACATAAAGAAACAGAAACTTACATAAAGTTACACAGCGGAAACTCTTATTAAAAATTTTTTCGGGTATCCTGTGATGAATACTTTTGAAATTATAAATAAAATAAAAATATATACTTTTTTGCCTATACTGACTAATGTTTTAAGTTAATGGTACGGAACCGTTCGCGAGGCCGACTCGCACTTGGCCGGTTTTTTTTTGTAATAACACCGTTATGGTTTGGCCATGTTTGCCTGTCTAAAGCAGAGACTCTTAGTAAGTACTACGAGCCCCTATGCAAAAAAGTTCGTCTAATAGAAATATTAGGGCGCATGTAATTTTCTACGTAGTATTTTTGCACAAAATAAAAAGGTTGTGTAACAAAAAAATATACCGTAGTTTTAGCATCATTTTGATCATTTCAAAATTTTTTTTGACATACATATTATTTTATTTTACTTCTGAGACCTTACTAAAAGCAGGCCTGTGTATCTCCCCGCGTAGGTAGCAAAAACGTACCTACGCGCGGCGACCCTTACTTAGGGGCTAAAACAAGTTGCGTGTCGCTACCGGCCAGCGACACGCTCGCGCGTTTCACCGGCGGCCGCGTGGCTACGTTGCTGGCTGGACGAGAATGAATAAAGTACTAAAAAGAGGCGCTAGATGGCGTTAGAAGCTTCTCGTAGCAGTCAAGCCTATCGCGTCGCGTCACTGAATAGGTTTAGTGTATTATGAATCATATTCCAGAGCAATAAGTATAAAATTATTTTGCAATGGATTTTTGTAGGTATCTACACGAAAATGTGCTTGACTCTGAAGCGAACTAAATTACGCCATATTATTGACGATATTGAGTAGACATTTCTTTAAATACAATTGCTAAGTCATACTTCTGTACGAAGTACTAGTACTTATTCTGTGGTACTAGTACTTATTCTGTGCTAAAAGTAAACAAACATACTGATAAACAATACGGAAAAATGTTCGTCTACCCTTGTCATACATGCAAAACAGTTCGTCTACCACTTGGTCGTGTCTCCTTTGCTGTCAATCACAGCCTTAATACGAAGTGGTGGTGGAAAATAACTCTGAAAACTCTTCAAGCATGACCGGCTCCCATTTAGCCTTCAAGCCGTTTTTCAATCTTGATCTTGATGAATTCTTGCTGATAACTTTATTTTCCACCACAGGGTCTCAATCGGCGACAGACTGGGATATTATACGGCCATTCAATTGTAGAGATGTTTTTTAGAAAGCATCCATGCCTTTATAGTCCTTCCAGTGTGGCTGGTTTCCAGTCAGCAATGGAAATGCTGACTTAAAAAACAAAAATTACATGTGTAAAGATATTATGCTCATTTTAAATTCTTAGAAATAGCGGCTTTATTAATTCACATCTTATTAATGCCTTTTTGTATAGGTACTAATATCTCGCAAACTTGCCTACATTAATCTCCTACGAACGCTTCAAATTCTGAACTGAATCTGTATTAATATTTAGATTGTAGTTCCAAAAACTAAGTACGTTGCTATGTGTTTCCGCAACCGAAGAGCGTAAGTAGATAACTCTTGGAATTGATTTGTTAATCCTTGTTAATATTTACGGGTTTTCACCATAACTTCACGAGACGAGAAATTGTAATGTCAATGCTTACACTTTCATTTGCCAATTTGATACCATTTTGTCTTTCCTGATACTTTGTATTTATTTGTAAATTAATATTGTGACTATTGATTGTAATATCTAGTCGTCTGACACCTCATAACTTATATGATAGGTTTAAGATCCATTTTAGTGTCGTTCAGTATGGTACTACGTACTAATTATCCTCTTTATTCCTTTCGTAGTGTGTTGTGCCCGATTGTGCGTGGGCGGCAAAAGCAGAGGCAACTGATTTCATTCGGATATGAAACATTAAAAACAATGTTACTACCGTATTCGTTTTCATGTGTTTCACAATCCGTTTTTGTTATGCAAATCTAATTTGAAGCGATGCGAGAGCCGCAAAACATTGAAGTAATTTTGTTGTACTTACTTAGGTATACAGGTTGGAAAAAATATATGGGCCCTGGAACTACCTTAAATCCTTTAGTCAGGTCATTTTAACAAAGGAACATCCCTTTATTTTTTAAAAGAAACATAACTGCATTCCTAGAATTGGAAAATTCATAAGTCTTACTCAAACGTAACTTACGTAAAGTGAAGTTAGCCTATTAGATTCCACTGGCTGGGCAAAGGACTCCTAGTGGTCCACCCTGGGCAACTACCTCAACAGCTACCACCCTCCGAACGGAACCCGGCATTTAAGCAAGCAGTTTAGTGTTCCGTCGATGAGTGCCAGTACGTTCCAGATGAGCTCGCTCCACCGTCGACTCTGTCTACGCATCGTCTGGTTAAGTCTAGAGTCACGAGCAAACCCATTTGAAATAAATTAATTAAAAAACCACGATGTGATGTGCAAACAATTTTGGCCCTAAGACTGGTAAGGCGCAATTGTCCTCGATAGTACCTACTTACTGATATTGAAAGTGAACCCCAGCTGTTCAAATTATGTACAAACATGTTAGGATATGCGTACTCGTATAATCCTATTTGGCATGTTTTATCAGGTAATATAAGTAATGAAATTATTTTATTTAAAACACGTGGATACCTATTGTTTCACACTCCAGACAAAACTGATATGGGACACAAATGGACTTTAATATGCTACATAGAAGCAGTCATTTCGGATGTCAACACTGTTATCTATCACAATGTGATCACAATGCAATAAATTTGGATAATATATCAGATTAAATAAATTATCATCATTTTACGACAAGGTAATAATTACGAACGTGAATGACGTGAATATTTAGTAAAGAAATACACATTCATGCTTCTGATGCAATATTTAGTGTGGAAATTAGAATTTGATTACACACATTAATTTTTAAAACTAAAACACCTATATTAACATTTTTATTGCACTTGCTTAGTGGAGGTGACTTTGAAAAGGGTTTATAAACGTACACTATAAGCCGTTTTGGTCCTGCGCCTGATCTCTCTACGGTCATGTCGGACTGCCGTCTCACCGAATTATGAGAGTGAAGGAACAGAGAGTACACCTGTGTATTGCGCACACACTTGTCATGTGCACTATAATATGTCCTGCGCAGTTGGCTAATCTCTGTTGAGATAGGCCGCCGTGGTCGAAATTGGGCTAGGAGGACATTATTATTATTTATTATAAACGAAAAACTAATAAAAATATTTAATGATTGATAAGAAATTCGAACCAATAATCTATCCTACGATTTCGTAAATGACTTGGCGAATGGCGACCATTTTATAATAAATACCCTACTCTTTCCTAGTAATAAATTTTATTAATGTAGATTCACACAAGGTCACGCCTTGTGAAACTCTAACCAAAGATACGACAAAAATCCAATTATAGGTTCTAAATTCTCCTTATGCGTCGTGGGAAGTCATTAAAGGTTATTATTATGACATAAATAAGTTTAACGGAACTCCGTAAATTCAGATAATAACCCTAGTTTCAGTGTGTTGTTGCCAACCTGTTTTATAAACCTTGTTGTTGTTGTGAGTGGTACCTATGGTACTTAGTGATTCGCTGCACCTTTCCTAGAATCCCAAAATCCTAGTACAGTGGGCCTTGATTTAAAAAAAAATGTATCTAAGCAATTACAGATGTGTCTTACTTTTCAATCGATCCGTAAATACGTATATGTATTGGTTTATCGCAATACGTTTATAATAAATGTATACAGTGGGTAACGAAAATCCTATTCCACAAATTAAATGCAAGCATTTTAAAGCCGTGAAGTATCTACTAACCTAACATTCTATACACACTCATATTTGCCTAAGAAGAATAGTAGATTATTCACCAAGGGGGTAAAGTGATGTCTTTCACGGGCGTCATGTTGAATCTCGAGCATAGTTTAGCGTTTACTCCCGAGCATAGCGAGAGAGTTAAAAGTAGAATCCTGAGTGGAGCGAGAGATTTAAGCCCGCCCAAGACGAAGACATATTTATCCCCGAGGAGAATACTCTACTTTTCTCACTTCCTACGAGGCAATAAAAAGAGATTGTACTGCAAAAAACTTACCTATATCTATCCTATGACTTTTCTGGCAGTTAACAATACCAGCCGCTATACATCTAATGGACACCGGTGTCAAATAAATTTCGTCTCTCGACAGTTTATTACAAAATCATTGGTTAGGTTAACTGATAAGTAGTGCATTTAAAAAGAGGTTAAGTTGTACAAAACATACTGGTAATGTTTTAGATGCGCGCGCTTTTTATTTTTTCGTTCCATACGTGCCAAATTCTTGGCTGCCAGGTTCAAATTTCAAATATGATCTTTTGGTGCGGGATGGGCCGGTGAGTTATACGAACTCTTATTCGAAATGCAAATCAATTTACCTCCCATGGGGCGTAATGAAATTTCATACCCCATTACGTCCCTAGTGATGCAATGACTCACTTTGAGTCAGGTTTACTTGATGTGTAATTAACATTGCCGAGTAGGTAGTGTGAAAAGGCTATTAATATCGCCATTATTTTTGTGTTCAGTATGACAAGTGTATCCCAAAAAGAGCGTGCCAAACTTAACGAGCTAATGGATGACCAACAGTCAGTAAAAGTGCTTTGGTTAAAGTATCACCGTTTCAGAGTTACGTACAATTTGGACAACTTCAAAATACCTAACTCAAAAACATGGTCGAAACATTCATTCATAGCTTAGACTCCAGTATTTTTTTCTGTTTTAAAACCACAAAAAAATGGTATTTACCGGGTAAGTACAGACAAAAAAAGTGAGAGTACCTACCAAACTTAAGAAGATAGACTATTAATGGATAACCATCTAGACAACAAAATCGTAACTCTGAATTTTACCAAAGTATTATTTAGTTTGGCATGCCCTTTTTACAACTGTATGCCTGAATTCGTGTTCTAAATCGAAATGACTGATTTAAAACAATCCCAATTAGTGTAAGTGTGAAGCCCGATATGCTACAAATCAATTAAACCAAGGTATTTAACACGAACCTTAAGTTTAACAAAATACGTAAAGTAGGCATTGACCCACTAAACCTCAGTATGCAAAGAAGAAAGAAATCAAGTATATAGTCCAAGGTTCTCCGTCAATAATAAATGATGGTGCGTATAGCGTCAGCGGCGATGGTGTTCCGGCGCGGTATGCGGCGGGGCGGCCGCCCACCGAGCGCGCGCCCGCCGCAGTGTGCCGCGGCCTCCAGCGCGCCCGCCCGCCCGGTCGCCGCCCGACCGACCCTCGCTGCACCAAAGCGCACAACGAACACAATGCTCACCATCCAATACAACCACATCGCAACATGCCCGTAGTACACGCCCGCAACCCAAAACCCGTGCCTTCAGATCTAAAAACTAAAGACAACTTTTTTATTCAACGAAAAATCACGTGAAGTGCTAAAGTTTATTAGTGAAAACAAATGACACTACGCTTCCACTGATGGATGCTGGACGTAGAACGGATTATTTGTGTTGCTATTTATCAATGAACAACTAAACCTGCTATGTGATGAAATGAACAAAGAAATGTGTTTACTAAGAAAAGTAACATAGCAACGGTCACTTATTATGGTTACATAATCGTACTAATAATTTTAAGTCAGTTTAGATTGAATGATTTTTTTCAAAAATAGACAATTATTTACATTAAATTGCCTGTTTATTAAACGTAGTCACTTAAAAACACAAGTCATTTAATTTATATTGTTACTTTTGTTTTATATTTGAAAACTAGATTTATTTGTATAGAAAGAGTAACGAGTGCAAAAGTTCGCATGGTAGTATCAGGTACTTGAGCTAGAAACTTTCCCGCAAATTGAAACCTTATGACTAGCACATAAACAACATCGGAATACGCTTCAGATATTTCAAATAAGTTGCGGCGTCGTTATGCCTCAGAACAATCAATATTTTAGTAATTTCAAATTGACCTAAATACTGCTTACAGACCGTATATATTAAGTTATGCCACTCCATTCGTTCAGTTTGTATTAAAGTTGTTCCTTAAGTTTTCAAGGTGCTCTTTAACCATCAACTTAATTTACTTAAGCACACGATAATTCAATAACTAGGTACCAAGTTACAGTTGCAAGTACTTGTAAGAGCCGTAATTTCTTATGAAGTGGTGCGGAACTCAATATTGCAAACAATGATAAAAGAGGATTAATGTAATACATAATCAGTGAACCCGACGATCAGTTGTGGTCATGGAAAACGGTGCCTTAAAATATGGGAGCAACAACAACAATAATGATATCGTCGAAGAGAAAGTGGTAAGTTTGCTGCCTTTTTTATCTATAAATATTTAACTTGTTTTATAAATACTCTGATATGATTTATCTTGTTACTAATTTATTAATTGGTAATATAAATAAAATATATAAATACTGGACAAAATCCCATACATTGATCCCAAAGTAAGTAGCTAAATCAGTTACATGGAAATCAAAAACAACGGTGGTACCATAACACCCAGACCCGAGACAATGTAAAAAAAATATGAATTTTTATATTGACCCGACCAGGGATTGAATCTGATTGCGAAATCTGGAAAACCGACATGCCAGCCACTCTGAAACCGTGAAGGTCGTCAAATATTTAAATTATTATTTAGAAGTCTTCAATTTTAGAAAGACATAAAACGACGAATGAAACCTTGAAATTGACTACTTGGGTTCAACCTGCAGTATTGTATGTTGGTCAGCTTATTAAAGCAAAACCTATATGAATCTGATGTAGACAGTGAAATTGTTAAAAATACATTTCCAGGTCAATTAGTGCAACAATTAATAGTACTTACCCACTTATCTAACCTTAAGGTGGTAACCCCCTTACTAATATAATTATTATACCGCTATTTTAAGACTTCACTAAATTTAAAATTCTTAATTGCGAATTGACATGACATACTTAGTGAAAACAAACATTTCAAATTAACCCTCTCATAGTAATTGATTATTAGTAAGGCGGTTGTAGTTTTACCTTAAGATTAGCTATTTATGATTTAATTGAATTAAAACAAAAAAAAACTAGTGTCTGTTTTTTTATATCATATGTTAATAGCATTCTGAATTCCAAGTCCTGTCATGTAACATTTCCCGATACAGATGATGTGTAGGTAGTATAGCAATATAAAATAAGTTGTACTTAGCATCCTATATACAGCATAAATAATTCATGTATATAATAAATATAGCAGTAATAAGAAGTATTTAGTAAACTTAGATGTTGGCTAGTTTTAAGATTGATTACCTATATTGTTTGCTATACCCTTACAGGGTGAATGTTTCTGTACTAATTAATGTACTATTCATTTATGCAAATAAATAAACTGAAACTAAAAAATATTTTTCGGTACTATATATTTATTAAATCATAAGCTGAAAATCAGCGCCAGGGCCTTCTGAGAGCCTGGTGGAGAGGCTTATGCTGAGTGAGGTCCTCTTGATTTGGACATCACAGTCTGGTTAGCGTTGACAGTTACTGTTATGTTTGTGTTGTTTTTTATTTTGTTGTTATATTTCCTTGCTGTCTTTGTAATTATGTATCTTTTATTATTTTGTGTTTGTTTGTGATACTTATTCCAAATTAATCTTTCTTTTTTTTAATATGGAAATTATGCATTTTTTGCTTTTAACAAAGTGGCTCATTTATTGTGGTTAAATTTTTTACATTCCGTATCTCAAAAGGAAAAACGGAACCCTTTGCTGTCCGTCTACCTGTCTATCTGTCAAGGCCCTTTTATCAGAAACGCGTTGAGGCATCAAGTCAACATCGAATAGATATTGTCTATGCCGTCCCCTTAAAACTGTCAAATAAACAAGCTTTAAGTCAACGCAATCCAATGATATTATGGCCATTTGAGCCTTCTAACATTACGCAGGAGAATCAAAACCTACAGGGTACCGAAAATTGACGATAAGAAATGTCTCATAGCACATGTATAGAAAAAATCCGAAAATTGTTCATTTGTTGTTTCTTCGTAATTAAAGAAAAATGCACAAGTTTCTACGGAACCGTGAGCGAAACTGTGAGCGGAATTGTTATTCGAAAAAAAATCCTGAATATGTGAATAATAACCACAATACTCTTAAAAATCGTTCATCATTTGTATACTTTTTGCATGAATTCTTAAAATCCATACCTATTATGTAACTAGGTAGATTTGAGCTCTAACAGGTACAAAAAACTTAGTCAAAATTATTGATTTATGCGAAACTAGTGTTTTTTATGACTTATATAGACGTGCTCTGTCTAAATAAAATAACTGTAAAAAATGTTGTTAATTACAAATTCAACTGTTTTACATGATTATACCCTTCACTCACACTAAGAAGAATAGATTCAAAAACATTAACATGGATAGGTGAGTATCCCGCCGCAGGTAGGCACTGCAGACATAATCATTCGCCATGCCGCATAATTATAAAAACACTATGTCGTTTTACATAAGGCTTCATGTGCAATAAACAATTCTTGTGCAATGTTTTTTCATGTGGCATGTAGCCAACTATGCTTGC